>LNAC01000340.1:753082-780982 GCA_002007465.1 Ailurus styani
AAAAAAAAAAGTTAATTAAATCACAATTTTAAGAAAAATCAAAGACTGTAGAAGTCAAGGTCACTTGTAAGAAATTGATTTTTTTCATAAGTCTTTGTCAGTGAAACTATATAAGTATATACGAAGTAATGCGATGTTTTCCTTTTCCTTTTTTCCTGAATGAAGCCACTGTCACTGCTTATCACTGAAGAGCAGATACTGATTTGTTGCCAGTAAGTAAATTTGAGGCAACAATATTACATATTGCATCTAAAGGCAGAGTTGGCAACTTATCCCAATGTAGGACAACCATGATTTACATATGTATTGGCCTAGATTTTTTTTAATGTAGTTTCCATAAATAGTAGATTTTAGAGCTATGCGACCCACCTACCTAAAAACAATACAAATCAGGTAGAACTCAAAAAGAGTTTACTAACTCAAAAAAAGTTCACTAACCAAAGCTCAAGAGTAAAAATAAACACTGGCTAATGAACTCAACACCTGACAACAGTTACTGGCAATTTCAGTTGCTGATAAATACTCCAAAACATAACCTCAAGAGGACCACATTTATTTTTCTATACATAGAACAATAATTTATTTAAATTATGGCAATGTGATTGTTTTCAAAAGTGTGTATTTCGGGAAATAGCAATTATAGAAAAATAGTTGAATTAAATTGCCAATGAAGTTGTAAATTCTAACTATAATCCACACCACCTTAGATTTTAAGTATGTGGTTTCATAAAGTGAACAAATTCTCTCAAAGAGCAATTCAATATAATTAATTAAAATAATTGCTTAAATTTCCATGAAAACCAATAAATATCGCATTTGAAGGATTTATATTTACATTTTTGGAATATGGGCAGCGTTAAAGAGGTTGACCAGGTTTTTTATTGCTCACAGCAGAGGCTTGGGCAGTGAAATGTTAGGTAGGGCATTTGTCATCAAAAATTCATCAGATGGGGCGCCTGGGTGGCTCAGTCGGCTAAGCATCTGCCTTCAGCTCAGGTCATGATTCCAGGGTCCTAGGATCGAGCCCCTGGTTGGGCTCCCTGCTCAGCATAGTCTGCTTCTCCCTCTCCTTTTCCCTCTGTGTTCATGTGCTCTTTCTCTGTCAAATAAATGAGTAAAATATTTTTTAAAAAAATTCATCAGGCATTTTCCTAGCAAGAGCTTAACTCCTCTTCCCACTTGAGGGTGTGCTTGGTTTCCAAAGAGTCAGGTATGAAAAGAGGAGGAAAAAAATGTAACTTGACAGTGATCAAGGTTAACATCATCAATGATAAGTCAGGTTGATATCCTGTACACTTAATATAATGTGTTGAGAATGACACTCTACTTCTGTGATCTTCCAGCAGCCCCAACCCTCAGTCTACAATGAGAAAAACACCAGATAAACCCCAATGGAGGGATATTCCTCACAATACATGAGCAGTACTCTGAGATCCAGGTCGTCAAAAACAAGGAAAGAGTGAGAAAATGTCACAGTCCTGAGGTACCTAAAGGGGCACAACAAGGTAAGTGTAATGTGGTGTCCTGGATGAGATCCTGGAACAGCAGAAGAAACAGCAGGAGAACCTAATGAAATCCAAACAGAGTGTGAAGTTTAATAGCACTGTATCAACACTGGTTCCCTAGTTTTAACAAACATACCATGGTAATATAAGATGGTAACAGCAAGGTAAGTGAGGGTTGTACAAAATGCTCTCTGCTATCTTTGCAACTTTTCTGTAAAACTAAAACTTATAAATTTAAACAGCTATGGGGGAAATGAAATGATCAAATATTAGAAAAAAGATGAGGGTGAATTTCTCTGTTGGGAGTGAGGACATTTACTAACTGCCTCAAGACTTAGACACACTGGGGCGCCTGGGTGGCTCAGTGGGTTAAAGCCTCTGCCTTCGGCTCAGGTCATAATCTCACGGTCCTGGGATCAAGCCCTGCATCGGGCTCCCTGCTTGGTGGGGATCCTGCTTCCTCCTCTCTGCCTGCCTCTCTGCCTACTTGTGGTCTCCCTCTGTCAAATAAATAAATAAAATTAAAAATATATATATTTAAAAAAAGACTTAGACACACTAAGGAAAAGACTAATAAATCTAGCAAGGCTTTAGAAAACTTTTGTGTATTAGTTTGCTAGAGCTGCCATAACAGAATTCAACTTGGTGGCTTAAGCAACAGAAACTTAAATTCTCACAATTATGCAGGCTAGAGAGGTGTGGGATCAAGCTGTCAGCAGGGTTGGTTTCTTCTGAGGTCTTCCTCCCTAGATTATAGATTACCATTTTCTCTCTGTCTTTACATGGTCTTCCCCAGTGTCTGGGTCCTAATCTCCTTATAGGAAATCAGTCATAATGAATTAGGGCCCATTAATATGACCTCATTTTACCTTAATAACCTCTTTAAAGGACCTATCTCCAGATAGAGTCACATTCTGAGGTACTTGGGGTTAGGCCCGAACATTGGAATTTTGGACGAAAACAATTAAGCCCATAACAAACTGCATGACAAAAACCATGGTAAGTAAAAATAAAGATGGTAAACTGAGGAAAATGCTTGCAACTGATATGACAAAGGTTAATGTCCTTAATATGTAAAGAATTTCTACAAGTAGAAAAGTTAAAGACCAAGAGTCATATAAAAAAATGAACAAGAGATATTGAATAGATTCTTCACAGAAAAAGAAATACAAAGGCATTTGAAAATATCTCAACCTGGCTCATAATAAAGTTTCATTTTCCACCTATCAGACTGGCAAAAATCCATGAGTTTGACAATTAGATTATATTACTAGACTGTTTAATAGACCCTTTCATACACTGCCACTAGGAATGCAAAAATGGCACAAGCCTCATGGAGGAGAGCTTAGCAATATCTAGCAAAGTTACATATGCAGGTGCTCTTTGACCTAGAAATCCAACTTCTAGGAATTTATCCCAAGAATTCACTGGTAAAAACATGAAAAGATGTATGTACAAGTTTGTATATTGCAGCACTATTTGTAATAGAAAAAGACTGGAAACAACCTAAATAACCACAATAGAAGACTGGTTGAATAAACTTTGGTACATCCACACAATAGAATCATAGGCACCTGTGCAAAGGAATGAGGACAATCTCTATTTACTCCCATGGAGAGAATTCTAGAATATACCATCAAATGAAAAAAGCAAGGTACAGAAAAGTGTGCACTTCAGTATGTGCTGTTTAAGAGAGGACTAAGATTAAACATTTACTTAAGACTCCAAGAGTCCTGTGAAAAGGAACTCAGGCACCAGACTGATGAGGCGTTCACTGACTAAAGATGGGACAGTTTGAGCATTAATAAAAATGGCAACTGCAGTGAACAAAACATTAAATATCATTGAACCCATGATTTATGATGTTATTCAAACCAAAAAAAAAACCAAAACCCCCAAAAAACCCAAAACGAAACCTCATAGTCACTGGTGGAGGTCATAGAGAGCCCACTAATCTTTCTAAAAATTAATAAATGAAATAATACCTGTATCATATGAACTGTGGCTCAGGACAACCAAATAGTTGGTGAAAGAGAGCTTCTTTTATAGAAGTATCCTGGCTAAGTAAAAGAACGATTCTTCACGGAAAAAGAAATACAAAGGCATTTGAAAATATCTCAACCTGGCTCATAATAAAATCTCCTTTCCACCCATCATATTGGCAAAAATCCAAGAGTTTGACAATTAGATTATATTACTGGACTGTCTACTAGACCCTTTCACACATTGCCACTAGGAGAGCAAAATGCCACAAGCCTCATGGAGGAGACTTTAGCAATATCTAGCAAAATTACATATGCAAGTGCTCTTTGACCCAGAAATCCAACTTCTAGGAAATTTCAGTTGTGATAGTGACATTGTGGCTGTGTTTAAAAAAAAAAAAAAAAGGAGTCCTTGGGGCACCTGAGCAGCTCAGTTGATTAAGCAAGCATCTGCCCTTGGCTCAGGTCATGATCTCAGGGTCCTGGGACTGAGCCCTTGATGGTGGGCTCCCTGCCCATTGAGGAGTCTGCTTCTTTCTCTCCCTCTGCCCCTCCCCCTGCTTGTGCTCTCTCTCTCAAATAAATAAATAAAATCTTTAAAATAAATAAATAAAAATAAAAAGTTCTTAATCATTTCTTATATATATGTATATACAAAGTTATATGATAATTATATCTCAAAAGCTGGGAAAAAAGAATCTTTATAATTTAGTACCTACTGTAATATTTTATGAATTAAATAATCTATATAATGTCTGGTATTTGCCTAAAAGTAATCTGTGGGTGGGGGAGTGAAGACGAGTATAGATGATACAAGACTGGCTTTTAGTTGATAATAGTTAAACCTGGATGATTTGTTAACCATTTTTGTTTAATTAAAAAAAAAACTTGAAGCCAACTTAAAATGATTCTCACTTGTAAAGATAGGACAATTTGAACATTAGAAAGATTATAACTGTTCATTTATTTTTTGACCTGATTCCAATCAAAATAGCAACTATTTTTAAAAATCTAGGCAAGTTAAATCTGAAGTTAATATAAAAAAATAAGCAATCGTTGCCAATGAAACTCTGAAAAATAAAACAATGAGAAGAAACTAATCCTATCAAATATTACACATGTCATCAATGATGAAAACAGTGTGCATTAATGAACAACAAACAAATGGAATATAATGGAAAATTCAGAAGATCCAAATAGAAGATCTAAGAATTTTCTGTATGATAGAGGTGGCATCTCCGTTTTGTGGAGCAAAAATGCTTTTGTAAAGTAAATAGTGTTATGACAACTGGATAATCATTTGGGGGAAAATAGATTCTTTCTTCACAAAAGTACCAGAGGGAAAATGAGTGAAATTTTTTTTTATCACCTTGGCTTTAAGAAGGTTTTTCTAACTGTGACTCAAAATTCAGATGCCATTTAAAATTTGATAAATATGGCTATATAAAAATCTAAAATCTCTTCAAGTAAAAGAAACCGTGGTCAAGGATAAATAGTAAGCTGGGGAAAATATTTGTAATCCATACTACAGATAGAAGGAGTTAATCACTCTACCTATCAACTTACTATATAAAGGGCCGCTAGAAATTAAGATGAAATGAAACATCAACACAATAAGAATAGGAAAAAATGGGCAAAATATAAGAAGAGTTCCAAAGAAAGATTCAAGGAAGGAAGAAGACAAATGCTTCTTTTTTTTTAACATCTTAATTTTATTTTATTTTTTTCAGTATTCTAAGATTCATTGTTTATGCACCACACTCAGTGCTCCAGGTAATACATGCCCTCCTTAATACCCACCACCAGGCTCAAATGTCTCTTAAACATGAAACAATGTTGACCTTCACTCCTCATTCATAGTAAGAGAAATGCAAATGTAAAGATACTTTCTGCTCTATCAGACCGGTAGTTCAATAACACCTTCTCTTGGAGAGGTTTGTGGAAATACATACTGTCTTGCCCTCTACTCATGGAATGCCAAATGATAAACTCTTCTAAAGGGCAATTTGGCAACATCTAACACAATTACAAATGCACTTACCCTTCAACTCAGCAATCCCACTTTTGGGAATTTATCCTTAAGGTCCACTTGCAAATGTATGAAATGATGAATGTACAAGGTTATTCATTACAGCATTATTTCAATAGGGAAATAATTAAACTATGGTATATCCCACAAAATGGAATACTATGAAGTTGTTAAAAAGATAAAAAAAGAATGAGCAAACTCTATGAACTTGTTTGGAAAGACTTCTAAGATGTATCACTAGGGGTTTTGTTCTTTTGTTAGATTTAATGTTGGCTTTAGACTTACAGAGTTAGTTATACAGAATTTAAACTTTCTTCAGAGTTCTTGATTAGAATACTACATCAAATTTGTAGCTACAAGCTAACATAATGAAGGGAAAAGTTAGAAGACCACTGAATTATAGTTAAGTTAAAGAACAAGGAAAGCAACTAGCTGGAAATCATAAAGCTCTAACAAGCTGATGTGTTCAGATTTTATTTTATTTTATTTTATTTTATTTTATTTTATTTTATTTTAAGCAAAGCAATAGAAGTTTATTAAATGAAGATATAGAATAAGCTCTCAAGAGTGAGAGGGGTGCTGACAGGGTCGCCAGGGAGGGCCTCTAGGGTTGGTCTTTTATGGAAAGCTAACCAGGGAACTTAAATCCTTTTAACATCTCTATTGCCAACACCGTCAATGGCTTACGTCCTTTTTAGGGTCCGGTTATTCTTTGTTGGTCACAGGTGATTATCATAAAGACACCAACCCCACATACCTAGGGCACTGTGATTGGAGGAGTTTTTATATTATCCATATGACTGGGACTCTTTTTGTTTTGTTGTTAACAGTACATGCTGTTATATGATATTCCCAGAAGCATGAATATAGTAAATTGTCTGCAGTCATTTTATCTAAGAGGCAAAACTGGATGTCACCAATTCATTGACTCAGAATTAAATCTTTCCTGATCATTGATCCTAAGACCATAGATACTGTTCTCTAGTTCTCAAACATGATTTGAATTCTTTGTTAGCTAAACTGGTTGACTGGTGTGAACATCTTCCTGGTAGGGGTTCTGGTCTTTGACATAAACAATCTTCTGCATGTTATTTTTGTGTTCAGGTGGTGATCTTTGAAGGCCTGCTGTCTGCACTACTTTCCTCTAACAGTAGGTAAGGACATGGCTGATTTCTACATGTTGCTACCTTTGCTTGCTGCTCTGTGTCCTTTTCCTTGCTCATGGACAATGTTTCTCAAATTCAACAGTCCAGGGAAATGTGGAAGGTCCTTGCTCTGTGGGTTCCACCATTGCCATTGCTCCATTTTTCCCCGTGACAAGATCGTCCATACCGACCATTGCCAACGCTCTTAAGGTGGGTATACAACCATTCCTGTCAAGGTCTTGCTTCCCCTGAGGCTTATATCTGAGGGAGCTCAGGTTCCTGCACTTCCCACAGAACTGAAGACCCACAGCCTCATAGTGATTCCAGAATAATCTGTTACGTGAAAAGCAAAATGCAGAAGTGTGAATATATTGTAGTATCTTTTGTAAAACAAAGAAGTTGAAAATAAGTGATTTATGAAAATTACTTGTATTTTCATAATGAAATGCCAGAATGATATAAAAGAAACTCATAAGTGATGAGGTCAAAGTGGGTAGACAGGAGCAAAGGCAGAATAAGACCTCAGTGTGTACCATTTGGTATAATTTTCACTTCTGAACCATGCAACTAAATTATCCATTCAAAAGAATTGAAAAACTTGGGGTGACTGGGTGGTGTAGTCGGTTAAGCATCTGTCTTTGGCTTAAGTCATGATCTCAGGGTCCTAGAATCAAGCCCCACGACTGGCTTTCTGCTCAGCTGGGGAGTTTGCGTCTCACTCTCCATCTGTGCTCTTTTTCTGTCAAATAAATAAATAAAATCTTAGAAAAAAAAGAATTCAAAAACTAAAATGTAGCATATTCATCCAATTGAATCTATATAGCAGTTAAATAATTAACTAGATCTATACCTATAAACAAGTGGAGACTGCAAAAAGCAAGGTGAAGAAAGCACCTTGCAAAAAGATACAAACAGTGGGATATCATTTATGTAAAAAATCTTAAACATACCCAAAACATTCCATATATTGCTGTATTTATGTATTTGTGTGGGAAATACGGAAATTCATGCACCCCAAAGGTCACACAAAATTCTTGGTAAGGCTATTCCTGGAAAGGAAGGGAAGAACCTAAAACTGAAGAAGATAACAAAGGGAAGGTATTAGCAAATGTTAATTGTTTGGGGGCGCTTGGGTGGCTCAGTGGGTTAAGCCTCTGCCTTCAGCTCAGGTCATGATCCCAGAGTCCTGGGATCCAGCCCCGCATCAGGCTCTCTGCTCAGCGGAGAGCCTGCTTCCCACTTACTCTCTGCCTGCCTCTCTGCCTACTTGTGATCTCTCTCTGTCAAATAAATAAATAAAAATCTTTAAAAAAATGTTAACTGTTTTACATGGTATCAGTGAAGCAATTCTCTAGAGATAAGCTGAATGTTTTTGAGCAAGATAATAGTATTATTTGAACTGTCCTTGGGAAGACTGATTTTATAGCCTACTGTTGGATAGATTAAGTGAGGAGAAACTAAGAAAGACCAGTTAGGAAGCTAATAGCAATAATTTAGATGAGAAAGAATGAAGGACTGCATTAGAATGAAGGCAGTGGGAGCACCTGTGTGGCTCAGTCAGCTGAATGTCCAACTCTCGATTTTGGCTCAGGTCGTGATCTCAGGGTGGTGGGATTGAGTCCTGCATTCCGCTCTGCACTGGATGTGGAGCCTGCTTAAAATTCTCTCTCCGGCTTCTTCTGCCCCTGCCCGATCTAAAAAAAATTAATGAAAGCAATGATGCCGGGAGGGAGTGAAGAGATTACTATGGTAGGCAAAACAATGATTTCCAAAAATGTCCACATTCCAATCCCCAGAAACTGTGAATGTGTTCTGTTACATGACCGGGGGAAGTTAAAGTTGCAGATGGAATTGTGATACTAATCAGCTGACCTTCAATTAGGGAGGTTATCCTGGAGTACGTGGGTGGGACCAATGTAATCACAAGGATGCTTAAATGGGGGAGAGGGAGGCAGAAGATTCAACAGGTTGTTGCTGGCTTTAGATGGAAGGGACCCCAAAGCCAAGGAATGCAGCAGGCTCGGGCTCGAGGAACTGGACAAGGTAAGAAATGAATTCTTTCTTAAAGCCTCTGGAAGGAATGCAGCCCTGCTGACATATCTTAATTTTAACTCAGTGAGACCAGTGTTAGACTCCTGCCCTGTAGCCCTGTAGCCCTGTAAGATAACAGATGTATATTGTTTGGGGCAAAAAATTGTGGTTATTTGTTGTATCAGTGTTGGGAGACTAAAATGTGACAAAGACATTCAATAGAAGTAATGGTTCTGTGGGTCTTATCAGACGTCCAGGTTTCAGTGTCTAAGAGGAAGATATAATGTGAGTCTGGGTTTAGGGGAAGAGACCAGAACTGGAGAGAGACAGCTGAAGTTCTGGAAGTTTATGTGATGCCAAAGAAACAGTGTAAAAATAGAGAAGGTGAAGGAAAAACCACAGGAACACCTACATTTGGGGGCCAGAAGGAGAAAGGAGCCATTAAACTACAGAGATGTGGGGTGGTGAGGGGCGTGTCCATTAGAACCACACCACCTCAGAAACCAAAGAAACAAAAAGCTTTCAGAACGTGGGTGAAGGAAGCAGAAAACAGTTTTAATGTTACAGAAATGCCAAAAATGACACAGTTGTCCGCTTACTTTGCACATCGATGGCTTAAAACAACAACAATAACAACACTGCCCCCAGACCACGTAAATCAATCTCCGAGGCTGCGGACCAAAGCTCAGGTGATTTTACTATGCAGTTATGGCTGAGAACCAGTGGTGTCATCGTGAAGTGGGCCTTTTCCTGTCACCCAGACACTGACACTAGGACCTCAGCTGCAAACTGTAGACTCTAGCTCACCCCAAGAGAAGCACTAGCCACGGGGGCTAGATCCCTTCAGTGGTGCAAGTGGAAATGGGGAGTTTGTGTGGGGAGAAGCTTTCCTCTCTCTGAAGCCAAGAAAGGGGAGGTCCCCCCAAATCACTTGTAAATATCAGCGTGCCTGGAGTAAGAGATTAATATCATATTCCTGCACTTTCATCTGCTTCGAGAAGGGCTTACACGTCTGTCCCTGTGCCTACCTGAGCAGTGAGGAGAGAATGGAGAGACCAGGTTTCCCTCTGTGAAGCCTAGCATTGCTTGGAAAGTTGGTTGTGGGAGCACAGGTGTGTGGTGGGGGCGGGGGGGAGGAGGGTGGACAAAAAGTATGTGAATTGTCCCTATCTTTCTACACACCTCCACAAAAAAGCTTTCTGTGGCCTCCCAGTGTGGACTAGCTTCCCTTGTCACCTGTTCTGGGACAGTTTTCAGAATGGAACACTTTGGAGTATTTATTTTAGTGTGATTATTTGTCCACTTCTTTGAGACTGTCAGCTTCACGAAGGTGGGGGTCATAATTTTGTTTTTTAATCTCTTCCATTGTATTGCCACCTGGCACAAAGTAAGTATTTGTTAAATTTAATTGGTTGATTGAATTTTTAAAAGAAAAAGGGGATCTTTTGACAACAATTACATATTAAAGTACAAATATATACACAATGTAAGCGTTAAAAATACTGGATAGAGGGGTGCCTGGCTGGCTCAGTCAGAAGAGCCTGTGACTTTTGATATTGGGGTCATGAGTTTGAGCCCCATGTTCGGTGTAGTGATTAGTTTAATAAATAAGTTTAAAAGAAAAAAAACAAAACAAAACTGTGGGGCGCCTGTGTGGCTCAGTGGTTAAAGCCTCTGCCTTCGGCTCAGGTCATGATCTCAGGGTCCTGGGATCGAGCCCCGTATCAGGGAGCCTGATTCCTCCTCTCTGCCTGCCTCTCTGCCTGCCTCTCTGCCTGCCTCTCTGCCTACTTGTAATCTCTCTCTCTCTGTCAAATATAAATAAAGTCTTTTAAAAAAAGAAAAGAAAAAAAAACTGGGTAGATACACATAACATGTTAACATTGATTTCATTTTAGTCATAGGATTTCAAGTTCTGTTTATTTTCTTTGTAATTTATAAAAATTTTTACAAAGATGTTGAACAGTTCTGATTAGAAAATCAGAAGCAAGGAAATGAATACTATTAAAATACACATGCAGGACTATTAAAATACACGTGCAGGACTATCTGCTAATGCCGGGCCCTGGGCCCTGTCAGAAAGGACTGGGCTTGAGTTCTGCCTCTGCTCCTTACCACCCCTGTGACTTGGGGAAAGCTATTACCTAGTGACATCCCTTTCCTCTGTAAAGTGGGGATAATCGAAGAATCTCTGCATTAGGTGGCAATGAGGAGTGAAGTGGGAGAACACATGTAGTATTTGGTACTGGATGCTTAAGTGTTGAGTATTGTTAATACTTGGGGGAAGATATCTCTTTCCCTCAGCACTGTAATGAGTTTCTACTGTAAATATTTGTGTAAATTCATTAGGTTGTAGTCAATAATATTTAAACGCTAAACTTCAGCTGTGACAAAAAATTAAAAAATAATTCAATGCATCACCAACAGGTGGCAGCATATCACCGTTTTTCCACAACGTTAGGCCTGCTATGGTGTCCTTGCTGGACAACTGTCCCTGTTAAAGTCTGTTTTAAAAGGAAGAGACTTTAGAATTCATCTAATGTATCTCCTTCAGTTGACCTGGAAATGAAGTAAAAACAAACAAACCAAAGAGCACAGCCTATTCATTTTCCAGGAAAGAGTGGGGTTGGGAGAAGAGGTGGGAAAAAGTCTGTACTTCACATTGAATTTGGGTTATTTCTACAATATCCCTTTTAGCTAAACTTAGAAAATATGGCAGAAAACATTCTAGTTTTTTAGTTCTCAAATGGAAACATAACTTTGGGGAGTAAAGAGTGTATTTCCTAGTTATGCAATGTAAATAGTTTGGTGAGCCTTAAAACATAGAGATTCCCCTTCCCCGCCTTTTTTTTTTCCTTAGTGTTTTCCAGTTGACAGAGGTATCACCCTTTGTTTATCAGTAGATCCTCACAATCTGGGGTAAGGGTTATCATTTCTATTTTACCAGAAAATAGACCAGAAAAATAGAAGTTCAGAGAAGAAAATACCCTTTTATGCAGGGAACACAAATTCTATTCCAGGCCATTCATTCATTCCACTGTTCATTCACTGAAAGCAAGAATTTACGAAGGTCCTGCTATGTACCAGTACTATGCTAGCTGCTGGAGCTGCCTAGGCTAACCAGGAATACACTTCCAAAAGATCTTCGTCTTCATCCTAATAAAGCGACAGTGTTTAAACTGCAGGAAACCAAATGCCTGCCTTTCCCCGTCACATCTGCACAGGGGTCTACACACCGAGTAGGTACCCAACAAATATCTGTTACGTGGAGCAGCCTGGGAACATCCTCAAAGGCCCTTGAGACCACTGAATTGCAGTGAGGGTTTTACCGTTGGCCAAATATTACAGGCTCAGAATTATTTTTTAAAAATTTGTATTCAGTTTAGACTTAAAAAAAAAAAAGATTGATTCCTTTCTCCTGTCTCCTCCCCTCCCCTCCACCTCTGGTAACCCCCATATTTATGAGCGTGGTTTGTTTTTTAGATTCCACATGTGAGAGAGATCATATGGTACTTGTTCTTTCTCTGACATTTCACTTAGCGTAATGCCTTCCAGGTCTATCCATGTTGCATGAATGGCAAGATCTCCTTCCTTTTTGTGGTGGAATAATCTGCTGTATATACATCACAATTTCCTTATCCACTCATCCATCTGTGGGCAGTTAGTTTGTTGAAACACACATCTTGTTTATCGTAAATAATGTTACCATGAACATAGGGGTGCATGTATCTTTTCAAATTAGTGTCTTCATTTTCTTTGGATAAATACCCAGAAGTAGAATTGCTGAATCACATGGTAGTTCTATTTTTAATTTTTTGAGGAGCCTCTATACTGTTTTCTGTAGTGGTTGCACCAATTTATATTCCCACCAGCAGTGCACAAGGGTTCCTTTTCTCCATGTCCACAACACTTGCTACTTCTTGTTTTCTTTTTCTTTTTTTTTTTTAAGATTTTATTTATTTGAAAGAGAGAGAGAGAGAGAGTGAGTAAGCAAGAACATGAGAGGGGAGAAGGTCAGAGGGAGAAGCAGACTCCCCATGAGGCTGGGAGCCTGATGTGGGATTCGATCCCAGGACTCCGGGATCATGACCTGAGCCGAAGGCAGTCGCTTAACCAACTGAGCCACCTAGGCGCCCTACTTCTTGTTTTCTTGACAATAGCCATACTAACAGGTGTAAGGTTATATCGTGTGTGTTGTTTTGAACTGCAGTTCCCTGATAGTAAATGATATGGAGCATCTTTTCATGTACCTTTTGGCCATCTGTATGTCTTTTTTGTATAAATGTCTATTCAGATCTTCTGTCCATTTCTAAATCAGATGGGGGGGTTTTTGCTATTGAGTTATATGAAATCTTTCTATATTTTGGCTATTAGGCCCTTATCAGTATATGATTTGCAATTTTTTTTTCCCATTTAGTAGGTTGCCATTTCATTCCTTGGCTATATGGTAGCTTTTTAGTTTTATGTGGTTTCTCTTGTTTATTTTTGCTTTTGGAATCAAATTTTAAGAATCATCACCAAGACCTAGGTCAAGGAGCTTACTGCCTATGTCTTCTCCTACGGATTTTATGGCTTCAGATCTTATGTTCAAGTCTTTAATTCAAGTTGGTTTTTGTGTATGTGTGAGATAGTGATGCAGTTTCATTCTTTTGCATATGACTGTCCAGTTTTTCCCAGCACCATTTATTGAAGATACTATCCTTTCCCCCATTGTATATTCTTGGCTCTTTTATGGTAAATTATTTGACTGTATATGCATGGGTTTATTTCTGGGCTCTCTATTCTGTTCCATTTATTTATGTGGGTGTTTTTATGACCGTACCATACTGTTTTAATTGCTATAGCTTTGTAATATAGTTTAAAATCAAAGTATGGGATGCCTCCAGTTTTGTTCTTTTTTTTTTTCTCCAGACTGCTTTGGCTATTTGCATCTTTTGTGGTTCCATACAAATTTTAGGATTGTGTGCTCTATTCCTGTGAAGAATACCATTGGACTTTCGATAAGGATTGTATTGCATCTGTAGATCGCTTTGGGTAATATGGGCATTTTAATAATATTCTTCCAGTTCATGAGTATGGAATACCTTTCCGTGTATCTGCATCTTTTTCCCTTTTTTTTTTTTTTTTTACCAGTGTCTTATAGTTCTCAGTGTAGGTCTTTTACCTCCTTGGTTAAATATATTGCTAGGTATTTTATTCTTTTCGATTCAGTTGTAAATGGGATTGTTTTCTAATTTCTTCTCCTGATAGTTTGTTATTAGTGTACAGAAACAACAGATTTTTGTGTATTGATTTTCTATCTTGCAATTTTACTGAATTCATTTATTCTAATAGTTTTTTGATGGACAACTATTTTTAAATGTCTAAGGATTTGTTTATATATTTATACTTTCTCATGCTCCAGAAAGCACTTAGGGGCTGCAGGATGTCTGCATAGCCAATGAAGTCTTTGTGTTTTGCATAATAGCCCACAAACCTCTTTTCACAATGCCAGAGAAAAGCTGGACCCACGTGGTCCTCTCTGGACTGCTAGATGGCAGTAGTAGCACACACTGTTTTTAGATTCTCGTTTCTAAATCTCACAGAAAAGAAGAGGCCTTCAGGATTAGCTGGTCCATTCTCTCCCATTGCATAGCTAGGAGACCTGAGGCCCCCAGAGAGAGAAATACCTGCAAGGCTAGGTAGGTAGTTAGCCAAATAATCAAAATTTTATACAGATTGCCGACTTCTGTGATTTAATATTTGCAGGAGAAGGTTCCTTATGAATTCATTGAAAAACGATTTTAAATATTTGGTATAAAAATGGTTTGAGGTGGGGAAAGCAATAGTACATAGGAATAGGTTAAGAGTAAGTCTGTCTCTCACTCCATCCCCTCATTCTCCCAGGTGCCCTCCCCAGAAACCCCACGATTACCAAGTTCTTGAACAACTATCCAGAGGTGGGTTTAATTAAACGCACACGCACGCACACACATGCATCACACATGGCAATAGTGCGTTTATAATATCTAAATTCGTGTGCGTGTGTGTGTTCAGATGGATGCAAGGTGTTCATGGAGTATAAGATAATATGAACAAAAGTGGGAAAGCCGCAGACCTCAGGAAAATGTCCCCTTCACCCTCCCAACATTCCCTAAGAAAGGTGGGGGGGCAGGGGAGGTGGGAGTCCATGAATTGGCTTCCAAACACTGGAGTGGCTTTATTTTCGCCATTACTCTGTTGATTTAACAGATTAAAACTCTGCCAGCGACACCTATAGTATAGATCTTTGTCAACCCTGCCTCTGAAGCTCTCCTTGCTGTAATTAAATTACTGTAAATACAATTAGAAGACCCCTCTAGGTGGTCTGTGCAACATTAGCCCAGAAGGATTTGTCTTGAGCTATTTGAACCAAAAGTAAAGAGCAAAGGGGCGGAATCGCCTTAATCTTTGGGGGCCAGTCCTCTGAGGAATTGTGGCCAGACTTCACCAGGCAGTGCAAGTGGCTCTTTCAGGAGGATGACTTCTCAACCATCACTGGCCTTCAGGGTCGGTGTGGGGGCTCAGCCTCTGTTGCCAATTTCCCGTCCCCCTCTTTCCAGCCCTCCCCTAGTCTCTACCGGAGATTTGCAAATTCTGCTCTCATCTAGAAGTGGAGAGTCTGGGTAATTAATACTTTGCATCCAACACCTTGTGCATCGGGTTGGGAGCTGTTGCTATGTGGCCCACGTGTGTTGCTCAACAAGCTTAAACTTTGCATAGCCCGTGCTAAACTAATTTGCGTCAATTTGTCTACATCATGCCAACAATCGTTCTGAGAGCCTTGAATAGAACATACAAGACTGCTGATAAAGGCCCTAGGAGCAGATGCCACCGGCCATTCTGTGGGGCCTCCCCGTCGCTAGTTCTTCACCATGGTTTCTTCATATCCTAGTGACAATGTTAGTTTTTCCACCCTGGGGTTAAAACTTTTTTTTTTTTTTTTAAACAATGGACAGCCCCATACAACCGGCACTCCAACTGACTTTTTTTTCCTCCTCTTTCTTGCTTTCTTTCTTTTTTTTTTTTTTTTAAGAAAGACATGGCTAGGACTGAATTCTAGCCCCAGTGCTTCCTAACCAGTTCCCCCCTCCCCACAATGTTTCAAAGAAACCAAGTTAAGTTTTTTGGAAAGGGTTTGTGCAAATGTGACAAAGTGTTTTTCTAATCTGTCAGTTGTGCTGGACTAAAAATTTAAGCCTAAAAACCAGTGGCTTTTTATGGAAAGATGTATTTCTGGTAAATAAGAAATTAACATTCAGACTAAGGACAGTAGAAGCAATATGAGACTACCGAAGTAATTTGTGCCAAATGAACTCTAGGAAATAATTTCACATCTAGGAGAAACTTTCATTTTTTTGTTTGTTTGTTTTTCAAAGCCAGATCTGGAAATATATTGATCTGGTCAGTCTGGGGAAGATACCAGAGACCCCAGGGAGCTAACTGAATTTCTACAGGAAATCCACTCAGTTCATGGTTTATTCCCCTGTTTTGTTGCTCTCTAATGGCTCTTCCTATGTTAACCCATTAGATATGGGTTAAAAGCTACCCTGAGAAAAACTGGTAAATGTCCAGATGTTTGCAATTAAGTATCATATCAGGAGGACATAACACAGTGCATAGTGTAAAAGGAGCTAGTAAGAATTTTTTCAATTCAACAAGTGATCACTGAATACCAGGCCCCTTTCCAGGCACTTGGGATATAACAGTGACATGGTCTTTGCTATTGTGGCCCCCAGGAAATAGACCAGTAAATAAACAGACCAGTAAATATATACCATAACAGGCAATGGGAGTGTCAGATGGTAGAAGGTACTAAGTAAGTACTTACTAAGTAAGGTACTAAGGTACTTACGTTTTCTTGTAAGGTGTGTGTGTGTGTGGGGGGGTGCCTGGCTGGCCCATTTGGAAGAGCATGCAACTCTCAATTTCAGGGTTGTGAGTCTGAGTCCCACACTAGGTGTAGAGATTACTTAAATAAACTTTTTAAAAATTAAAAAAACTTAAGAGGGGGAAGGTATCCAAAGAGCTACTTTTTTAGCTACAAAGGACAGAGAAGATGTCACCAATGAGTTGACATTTGAATAGAAACTCACGGGAAGGAGGGAACAAGCCTTGAGAATGTCAGTGTTCCAGGCAGAGGGAAGAGTGGGAGTCAAAGTGTGTGATTCAGGAAAGGCTTTTCATGTTCATGGCAGGTGCAGCTGGAGAACAGGGAGCTAGGAAGGCAAGAAGGGAGGAGGTGAAGTCCCTGAACGTTGAGGATAAACAGGAATGGCGAAGGCGATAGCATCATGGGCACCTCCATTATTTAGTGTCTCCATGAATCGAGATGTCAGCACACTGGTTCCTTGCCTCTCAAGCTAGTTTTGCAGAGAACCCTAGAGAAAGGTGTCTGGCTGATAAGTCAGTGAGAGTATTTGGAGCTGACTGAAGCTAGCAGGCATCTGATGAGCTACTCGCAACCGGTAGTAATTGTTAGGGACTGAAATGTGTCCCTTCAGAATTCCTTCATAAAATTCCTAACTTCCAGTGTGATGATTTTAGGAGAGGTGAGGCCTTTGGGAGGTAATTCAGTCATGAGGGTAGAGCCTTCATGACTGGGATTAGTGCCCTTGTAAAATGGACCCCAGCAAGCTTTCTTGCTGTCTCTGCCACATGGACACAAGGAGAAAATGGCCATTTGCAACCCAGGAGTGGGCCCTCACCAGAACCCCGGCATGAAGGCACCATGACCTCGGACTTCCAGGCTCCACAACGGGGAGAAATTGGTGCTCTTTATAAACCCAGTCTGGACTTCTGTTACCGCAGCCCAAACAGACCAAAACAGCAATTTTTTAAATTTGCAGATTAGAGCCACAGCGAGATATAACTTTTCTCCCCATGATGTGGCAACACTTAGAAAGCTGGATGATGTCAAGTGTGGCAGAGACACAGGGACAGTGGAACCCTCATGGACAGCTCGCTGGGGGGATGGTAGGCGGTTCAGCCATCCTGAGAACAATCTGGAATTACTTAGGCAAATTAAATATCTGAGCTATCCTCTGACCTAGCAGTCCTGTTCCTAGTATTTACATGCTCCGTGGAAATTCTATTATGGAAAATGACCACAGCCTAGGAATTTAAAGACAGGCCTTTATAAGAACTGCCCCGCAGGAAGAAAGCAAGGAGGTGCTCACCAACCAGGGTGTCCAGAAGGACACCATGTTCCAGATCACTTTACAGCCTGTGGTCCCTCCAGGATTTGCTAGTGCCAATCTCCTACCTATGGAAGGGCTGGGCCACTACCTTCCAGCAGCAAGGTTGACCGCCATTCCTTCCCGAGTCCCTCAGGAACCAGCCCGCCTCCCCAGCACTTATAGGGTTAGGGAAAGGGCACAGATGGAGGCCTACGTACCAGGTCTGAATACTTACAATCTGTAACTCAAACAGTGTAATATGTGCTCTCCTCCTACCTTGACAAATGGACCTTTGTGACCATCTAGAAGGCAACATTTGGAACTCAGATTCTCGGGTTCTTCAGACCAGAGAGGAGCCAGCTCCTGTCCTACAAGCCGCCTTCTCTGCTCTTCCCACTCTGGACTCCAGCCCGTATGAGGAGGAGACCAGAACGGACACGCGGGGACAGGGCAGCTGCTGCGGGGCCGTCCCCCAGACCTAGCAGTGCTTCCTCCCCACCCCCACCCCCCGCCAGAAAGACCTAAAGAAGAAGCCTACACAGGCCCTGTATATGAACTTGGGCTGTATGAGGTCCAGAGTACCGAGGTGATCCTGTCCCTTTGACCCCATGGACTCTGTCCCATGATGTGTGACACAGCCAGAAAAAGGCTAGAGGGGACCTCTTGAAAGTGGGGGAACCAGGGCAGAGGCCTCTGTTGGTTTGGGTATGAAGGTTCATTTTGAGAGGCAAGCAGGGCCAAGTTGTGATGGGGCCTTGAATGCCATTCTGTGGAAAGCAGACTTTATTTCGTGAGCAGAGCCGATGATAATAAAACTAGACCTGATCGAAGTAGAAAGCAGTCTGAGACCATTAAAAAAATTAAGCTGCCCTAAATACTAAAATACCACTTACTAGCTGTGGAGCCTTGGGTGGTCCTTCGGAAGCTTTCTGGCCTCAGTTTCCCCATTTGTAAAACAGGTGGATTGGACAAGATTAGCCATCTCAAAAGTCCCTTCTGTCAGGACCACCATTTTTCTTGTCTGTATTGTCTATAAAACAAGCGGCTTGAACCAGGTCAGGGATTCTTAATATTTTCGGGTCTCCACTGAGGGGTGCTACCCCCCCCACACCCCCACACCAGACCCTCTAAGCCAGGATCTGGGTTTTTAAAGTTCCCCCAGGCAATTCCAACTGCAGCCAGGGTTGAGAGCCCTCCCACCTGCTGACACTCTCCAAGGTCCCTCTCCTGCCTCCCCCTGAATTTCTCCATCTGTAAAATAAGCACTTTGGGCAATATTATCAGTAGCCTGGCCTCTCTCGTTGCTTTCTGGGACTGGAGACCTCCTTGAGACTCTGTGATTTGAAGAAGCAGGGCTTCGTCAGCGGCGGCACCGTGGCTCTTGGGAGGCCCTCGGTCCCGGCGTCACCTGCATTTGCGTGAAGAGCGGGCAGCCTCTGGGGTCGGAGGCCTGGGCAGACAGGTGCCGCTCGTGAGAACAGGCCCCGCGGACAGAGCTGCCGGGGTTGGGACTTGGCAGAAGGGAGGCCGCTTCTCAAGCAGCGTGAATGGTCTGACACTTCCTGGCAGCCCCTCGGAGCCACCAGGCACCTGCAGCCCAGGGCTTCTTGGCAGGTGAGGGAGAGCGAGGAGAATAGGGCTTTTCTCAAGCTGTTCCCCAGAACATCATCTCTTGACATCTGGGGAGATGAGGAGTGGCAAAGACAAGCCGCTGCGTGTTCCTCTCGGCCTGTGAAAGCCTTGCGGGTGGGGGGGCAGGAAAGCGCATTTGTGCCCAAGTGCCACTTTCCAGCCCTACGTCCGGAGCTTAGCATGTTCCAGGCACCGTGAATGAGACCGGCTGACGCTTTGTATCAAATGTAAAGTGGCCTCTTTTCACGCGGCTGGCACCGGAGGCCGATGACCACTCGGGTAGGATCCAGAGCTCTCCGGGAGCTTGGCAGGCCTGAGCTCGGGGCCTGAATTGCAGCTCTGTGGGGCAGCCGGGACAATGCCGTCCCCATAGAGCAGGATTCTCAAGCCTCAAAGGAATAAGGTTCTTCTGTTAGGGACCAGCAAGCTGCCTCTGCCACTGTCCACCCCTCCTGGAGCCCGGGTCTCTCTCAAGGGCGAGGACCACAAATTCCCCGCGAGACTCAGGGAGGTGAGGTCTCTGTTCTGGAGGTTGGTATCAAAACTTCAGAAAGTCCATGATAATCCAGGGGTTTCCATGAACAACAGGAGAGAATATTGTAAGAAGGATTATCTGGGAAAATTTGAGGTTCAAGTTAAAGTAATACTTACCACTTTTTTTTTAAATGAATTAAGCAGAAATTTTATTTCCAAACTCTTCAAAAATTATTATACACATAAAGTATTTTAAAAGTGTCCCAAAGTAAATCAAAGGCATATCATCAAAGGAAAACACTGGTGCTATGGAGAATTCTTTTAGGTTGTAATATTTTCACATTGCTTTGTTTTTTAAACATTTGCAATGTTCTATAGGTCCTATTTTAAGCATTTTTAAAACATTTTTTAAAGATTTTTTTTATTCATTTATTAGAGAGAGAGAGAGATCACAAGTAGGCTGAGAGGCAGGCAGAGAGAGAGGAGGAAGCAGGCTCCCTGCCAAGCAGGGAGCCCAATGCGGACCCCGACCCCAGGACCCTGAGATCATGACCTGAGCTGAAGGCAGGGGCTTTAACCCACTGAGCCACCCAGGTGCCCCTATTTTAAGCATTTTTTAAAGGCATGAAATAATGTATTTTTTAAAAAGTACAACCACAACTATAAAGGAGAGGAACTTAAGACAAAGATCAAATCCGTTTCATATACTGGATGGGGCAAGCTAATAACAAGACAACATTAATCTTCCCAAGCAAGTCTGCGAAGAAACAACTCCCATCTTTAGTGTTTAAAAATAAAATAATCTCATTGAGAAAAACCAAGATCTAACTTGATTAGTAAAGTCTGCTCTTCCCCCAGTTTTATACTTGTCTGCATTTATAAATTATAAATCCATGAGAAAAGAACAAATTCTGTTATAGGATAAAAATCTTAGGAACAACAAATTGCAAATATTCCATTTTAAAAAAAGATAAAAATGTCTTCCTTCCTAAAATGTAAGCATGCAGTAAATAAAACATACAAGATATTCCAGGTATAGAAACACCACTAATTGATTTACGAAAGAAATCTGTTTTGATATGTTTGGTTATAAAGCTTTTGTTCGTCCAGTATAAAGCACTTCACCAAAAGAACCTGGCCATTATTAATTAAATGTTTACTCATTTGCCCTATTTCCCTATTTGAATTGACTCACCGATTTCTGTAGAATTTTGGCTGTAACACCAGGCTGCCGTAAAGGTCTGAAATATCTTAAAGTTATCTGGCTAGAGAAAAGTGCTTTCTGGAGTCATAGAAGCAGTCATTCATCACTTTGTGCTTCTGAGTGTTACTCAATGAGTTCTTCACAGTCCTCAAAGCAAAGCCCAAGATCAAGGCTCCTGAAGGTGTTGCTGCTTTCTGGCTGGAGCTCTGACCAGCAGGCAGGCGTTCTGCACACAACACTGGTCAGCTCTGAGACCCCAGTTTGAGTAGCTCCACCAGGCAGTTGCTGGGCTGCCAGCGTCAGGGTGCAAGGCTGGGCTGAGCCTTGACACCTTCACACTTGATTCCTTCTCTGTGCTGGTTCATCTTCTAAGATCCTTAAGTAAATAGCCTGCAATGGTGTTGTGGGCTGAACTATGTGCCCCCCAGTTTTTACATCTTAACCCCCAAGACCTCAGGATGTGTCTATTTGGAATTAGGGCCTTTCAAGAGGTAATTAAGTTAAAATGAAGTCATTAGAGTAAGCCTTAATCCACTTCGACTGGTGTCCTTAGAAAAAGACAGGATTTGGACGTAGACCATACAAATGGGATAGCCATGTGAAGACCACCATCTACAAGTTGAAGAGAAAGGCCTCAGGAGAAACCAACCTTGCTGACACCTTGCCCTTGGACTTCAAGCCTCTGGAAGTGTAAGAAAATACATTTCTGTTGTTTAAGCTGCATAGTCTGTGGTATTAGTTACGACAAACCATCAGAGACGGAGATATTTCCATTTTATGGCTGAGGTTGGGGAAGTGAAGCTTCTTGGTCAAGTCTGTAGAGCCATGATTCAAACTGCTCTAACACCCAAACCCAGGCTTCTACCACTAAGCTATGCCTCCTGTGAATCCAGGGAGCAGCTGGGAGGAAGTGTGGTGTGCACACGGAGAGCCTGATACTAAAGGAAGACAAGGGTAAAAGAACTTGTTCGTGCTCCTCTTGACCTGCCGTGGAGACATTTTTGGTGTTTGAGACTTCATAAATATTACTGAGGGTTCCTGGAAAGGTTTTGAAAGGTGAGAGATAAAAGAACCAGATGGATTTCTTTCTTTCCTAATCAGGGTACCTGTGATTGCCAGAAACAAAAACCTATTCTCCCAGCTTAATCAACAAAGGTCAACATATGGGACGGACATGGGGGGCATCTCATGGTTTCCAAGGGCAAAAAAAAAAAAAATCAGAACTAGAAACTGTGTTAGCCCCTTTCCTCCCCTGCATTTGATAGGTGGTCGTCTTCTGATGGCCTTCTTCTCTATCATTTTGTGATGCCCAGAAGTAGCCTTATCTGAGCAGGTGTTGGTGGGTTTTTTCCCAGAGGAAGAGATGGGTGCACAGAGAGGCTAATGAGTATGCCCAAGGACAGATCTAATTAATGGCCTTGCAGGGAGGGGATACTGGTGTCTTAAATGCTGGTCCAGTTTCCTGGGTCTACCTGTTCTACCTTCCCTTGCCCTCAACTCCTTCCATAGGAGCCGGAGCTCTCCAGACATCTCCCTTCATGCTCAGCCTTCAGGAAGGGTCTGATGCTAGTGAGGAGGCAGAGTTACAGAGCTCACAGCCCCGTGTGGGCCCTAAAAGAACCAGCAGGAGCACGAAGGTTCTGCCCAAGAGCTGCCATGGAGGACTCCGCTTGCTGCATCATCTGAAATGAGGTCTGGGTACCTCAGTGACCCAAACTGGAAGCTCTGGAAAGCAGATGAAGGAGAGAGGACGGGAACAACAGGAACAAGCACAGACCACTGTAAAGAGCATAAGTCGATACATGTACTTTGGAAAATCATTTGCCATTACGTACTCTGTTGGAAACATTCACATGCTATGGTTTAGCATGTCTGTACACCCCTGGGGGTATAGCCCACAAAAGTGAGCCCCAAACGGTCAGGAGACCTGTACAAGAATGTCCATAGGAGCATTATTTGTAATAGCCCCAGTCTGGAAGGAATCCAAAGGTCCATTGGCTGTAGAAGGGAGAAACTGTCATAGTCATGGAATGGAATACCACACGGCAATGCAAAAGAACACCCCACAGATACATGCAACAGCAGGGATACATCTCACACAACGTTAAAGGAAAGAGGCCAGACCCCGAAGAATTCCTAGGCTTCCACTTACATCAAGTTCAAAAATAAGCAAAAGGACATCACCCTGTTTCGGGATGCACACTGGGATTGTAAAATTATAGAGGAAAAACATGGAGATAATTGTGATCAAGGTCAGCGATTACCCTTGGGTAAGAGGTGGAAGGGGGATGGTTTATGACTGGAAAAAGGTATGAGGGAGGTTTCTGGAGTGCTGGCAGTGTTCTAATCTTTTGACTTGGAGCGTCACAGGCATGTGGTTAATGGCAATTCATGAAGCTGTACCTTTGGGCTTTCTGACTGTATTCTGTCATGCCTCCGTCCCCGCCCCGCTGCCCCCCATCCACGCCCCCCTTTAGCACACACAGACTCTTGTACGTGGCTATGACCAGGACTAGAATTTGAGTCTGAATCTCCTGGATTCTTCCACCATGCCAGCTCGTAGCCATGGGCTTGGGATCCTCTGTCTAGCCTTCTTGGCCTGAATTTCCTGGCCCCTAGTCTAGGGGTTCTTAACCTGGGGCCCACAGTCCATTTCAGGAGTCTGCAACTCCCCAGACGCTATTTGTCAAATTGTGTGTACTTGTGCCTTTTTCGGGAGGAAGGGGAGGGGGAGCGGTTCTACTGTTTTCTTTGGATTCCTAGAGTGATCTGTGACCCACCAAAGTTAAGAACCACTGCTAGAACCCACTCCACTGACTTACACAGACAAATGGATAGGAGTACCCCAGGCCTCAAACAAGGTCCTGAAAAGTCCGGGGCTCTGGTGTGACTCTGGAGGCCCTCTGTCCCAATACTGTGTCTGGACTCTGCCTCTGTCTGTGCCACCAGAATGGGGCCAGGGCTGGCGGGCACAGGGTTAACTGGAATTAACTGGAGAGGCTCTGAGTGTGGGCTGGGTAGGAGCAGCTCCCAGGGAAGCAAATGGGGGTCGGGGCGTGGAGGCTGGGCAGGTACCTAGAAAAGTGTCCTCTACAGCTTCATGTGGGAGGAAGAACGAAGCGCCCAGAAAGCCTGGGGTTTGAGGAGGTTGTCCTTTGAGCTGTCCAGTTGACCCCTATATCTCCTTCTCAGTTCATTCCGTTTTGTAATGAGTCAGACAAGGATCCAGAAGGCCAGGGTGCCCAGTGCAGAGCTCGCACCTGCCAGGACCTCTTGCCCTGGCCCAGGGCTCATTTGCATGTGGCTTTCCACAGCTCCTTTTCCCCCTTGGTTCCAGCTCACTGAGGGCTTGAGAGCTGCTTTCCCAGCACACACACAGCCCACTTTTCCAGGGCATTTTCTCCTGCACTCCTTCAACTCAACGATGGCTTTCTGGCCGGTTCATACTCCCTGTCCTGGGATCCTCATAATTAGGAGAGCCTGAACTTGAAATCCAGGAGTGGAGTTTTTCTGAGCTTTCTGTGAGCTTGCCCAATAGAGCCAGAGCTGTGGCATGGGTCCCTGGAGGCCTGATTGCATCTCACTTGGGTTCTTTTGATGGTTTTTCTTAAGTGGCTACAGGTAGATCACTTCTCTATCACTGGGCAGCGTCTTTGATATTTGTTCCAGTTTTATTCTCTCTGCTTCTAATGCTTTTCTGGAACTCTGTGCATAGCAGTTTGACTGTGTTATGTAGTAGTCTCTGAGATTGTTAGGTTCATGGTCACTGTGAGAAGCCAGTCCAATTGGACCTCAGAACCATGGACTTCTGCTTATCAGTGTACTTTCTCCATCCCTGCCTCTCTCTGTTGGTCCCCTTTTCTCAGATCTGCTTTCTCCAGTGGACTGAAAACATGGCCGGAAGAAATCTGCGTGGCTCTTATCTTTTCCTGCAGAGAAAAATTGAGTCTCTCTCCCCACTTCCACTCCAGAAGTTCTAGCGGTATACCAGTTAGGCCAAACAAGGATATGCTGCAAAACCAAACATCCCCTACAATCTCAGTGCCTTAAAACATGGAGGCTTATCTCAACACATGTTCCATGTCTCTTGTGATACTTGAGGTCACGTGGCAGAGATGATCAGTGAAGGTGGTCTCACAGGGCAGCCTGCCGGGGCTGCTCAAATGGAGATGAGCACAAGATGCTGTGGGGAAAACCACACCTTGGGGAGTGAGAAGAGAGTGACATGGACACTTTCTTAGAGGAGCTGATGCTTGAATTGAGCTCTATAAGACAGGAATGAGCAGGATGGGGGTGGGAGGGAGTGTTCTGGCTCAGGTAAAGGAAAAGGCACCTGCAAAAGTTTGCATGCAAAACAGACCTAGAACATCCTGGGGAAAGTAAATAATTCACTGAGGCTTCCCCAGGCCCTCTGCCTAGGAGATGTGCTGTTTTGGACATGCCTCTGTTTCCTCTTCCATAAATTAGGAACAGTAATAGTGCCTTTCTCTCCCCGGGCTGTTACGTGGATTCAGTAGTAATGTCTATGTCTCTAGTACTGTTAGTTGTAAGCTCTTGATATATGGTGTAGCTATGGCCACTGTTGAGAGGCAGTCAGGTGTCATGGTTTGGACTGTGGATGTTGGAACCTGATTACTTGCATTGAAATCCCTGCTCTATCATTAGTCCCTCAGAATAGGAATAGAGATAATACCCAGCTCTCTTGTATAGTGGTTGATCAAAATTTGTTTTTTATATGGATAGTTTGGAAATATTTATTCCAGCCCTTCAACAAACCTTAAATACCAACAACGTTACTGTCATGAAGGAGCTATAAGATTTCAGGGCATTTAAAGTTTTCTTGCACAGTGACTGCTATTAAATACTCATTGAGTTGATGATGCCAATACGTATATCAATTATTTATTGAAATGATGATGCCAAAATGTCTTCAGTGTTCTCATGGTAGTGTGTATCATATTCTTTTTATAGCTGTCAGTATTTCTTGACAAATCAGTAAGAAATTCAGATTTATTCCTGATACTTTTCTGTGTTTCACTCTTCATTAATTAGATCTATAACCCAAAACCCAATTTTTATTTCTACTTAAAATATGTCTCTTCTCAATGAACAAGGGTATTTTGGATTTTATCTGAAATTGATTTTGTTATTCTTCTCAGTGTCAGAATAATTTCCTTCGGTTTCATTGCTCATCTTTATTTTTGCTTCAAATGCCATATTTTATATGAATTTTCTCTAGAGGAAATATATCATAACTATATTTAAAGATGCATCCACATCAGGAGTCTGGAGATTTCTCGTTTTTTTTAAGTTCTCAAAACATATTTCCAAATTGTTATTAGAACAGGGTATTCCCAGCTCAGCCTCCTCTTAGCAAGGACAGCCTCCTCAGCCAGGACAATGCCAGCTGTTGGAAGGGAAAGATGATCAAAGATGGAATGAAAAGAGTGATTTTAATAAATGGCCATTGCAATATCTTCATTTTTAAATTTTATTAAAAATACATAATCATGTGACTCTTTGCTAGGGTTGTCCCAGGGCCCAGAAGGTTAATCTTCATTGAGTTTAAGGTAAGCCTGCCTCTCTCAGGTATCAGCTACATCTCCACCTCCTCCAAGAAGCCCTCTTTGAATGGTCGCGCTGAACCCATTTTTCCCTCCCTCACTGCACCGATCACATGGTACTGTATTTGTGGGTTTTACTCCTCTGTGTCCTCTTGCCAGGTCCCTGAAGGCAAGGACCCTTGCTTCCCTAGAACCTAACACTGTATTTACTAAGTTAGATGCTGTACCGTGGCCTGAAAATTCATGGACATTCATTTGTATCACGCACAAAGTCCTGACCTAATTACTATCTACTGTTACCATTATAAAAATCAATCAGACCTGATTCTTCTCCTCAAGCACATTTCGAGGGACACAAGGTATACTTAAAAATGTACTTTAAAAATAGCTTATTACAAACTATTTCCTGTTATATATCCAATCAGTTGGTTTTTTAAAAGAAAAGCTTTATTTTGAGACAATTATAGATTCACATACAGTTATAAAAAATAAAACATCCTGCATAACTATAATACAGTATCACAATCTGAAATTGATACAGCCCATTGAACTTATGGAATTCACCAGTTCTGCATACATTTTTGTGTGTTCTGTGCAATTTTGTCACATGTATAGGGGTTGCTTTTTAAAATTTCTTAATGTTTAAATAATTTTAGAAAATACTACTATGTAATCATAAGTTGATTTGAAACAACACTGAATAAAGGTATTTATAATGTGTTTAAGATTCGGATTTTACTATGAAGGCAGGAAAGAGCCACTACAACGGTTAGAATGTACATTTTTGTAAACTGTCCATATGGTAGGAGATGGGCCAGTTAAAGGGGGCTGGCTACCTGTCAGACAGGGACTGTTGGCCACCCGCAGTGTCTTAGGCCTCCTTGAATCTCTGGGCGGAGCACTGGGAGGAGACACCTGCCCACACCCGCATCTCACTAGGCCCGCCCTCCTACCATCAGGCCCCGCCCACTCCCAAGCTGGGCCAGGTGCTCCTCAGTAGGCCTGGGCCCACCACACTTGGCGGATTTTTGGAAGCAACACCTAGTAGTTAAGCCGTAAGCTCTGTAGGCATCTCCTAAGGGCGATTGTCAAACAGAAGGCTGCCCTTCTGCCTCCCCCTCACCCCACCCCCCCACC
>LNAC01000340.1:781294-933402 GCA_002007465.1 Ailurus styani
GCTGTGGCCTTGTTTTTACCTGGAGTGGGTTTCTCTTTACGGAAAGGGGATGAGCCCGGGGGCACCACCTGACGTCAGAGGTTTGCAGGGGTGACCAAGATCCCAGGCGGGCCGTGACGGACCTCCAGTTCTTCCCAACCTGGGTCCTCCATGGCAGGCAGGTGGCAGAGGGGGGCCAGTCTGGGACCTGGACCGCAATGGCGAAGGGAAGTGGGATCCGGTCAGCCTGGCCTAGGGGACTGGGCGGTATTGTGTACTCTGGGCGCCCACACCTGCGCTTCCATTAGGGCAAGGTGGAGGGCGGAGCCTGGCAGGGAGTGGGTGGGATCGTGTATATGGGCGGGGCCTTGTGGTTGGTGGGCGGGGCTCACGTGTTGGCCTCTGGAAACTGAACCAGAAAGCTTTGCGGAAACCTTCCTGAGAGCCAGGCCCTGAGAACACAGTGGTGAGCAAAAACGCTGACAGCCCGGGGGAGACAGACAGTAAACACATACTCACAAGCATATAATCATGTAATTACAAGTTGTGAGAAGAGTTGTGAAAGGAAAAAACAGGGGACTTTGGGAGTCCCCTTGGGTCCTGGGGAGACTTCCTTCCAGAAGCTTCTTAGAACTTGACCCGAATTCTGGTTTTGCCACTGATAAGCTGGGTGGGCAAACTGGGCCATGGACTCTTGGGCCAGAAATGAGGCTTGACTCTAAAGCTTTGTGTAAACTGCTCTCAGGGACTCATGAAGAGTAATCCAGAAAGGTTGGAGGGCTTGGCATTTTCTTGGAACGTGTATTTGTCTTTATTTATATAGCTCCATTCTGTGCCCCCTATGCTATGGTCTGAATGTGTCCCCCTCCCCAAATTCAGATGTTGAAATCCTAATGCCCAATGTGATAGTCTTTTTTTTTTTTCTAGATTTATTAACTTACTTGACAGAGACAGGGGGAAGCAGGCTCCCCAACGAGCAGAGAGCCGGATAAGGGACTCGATCCCAGGACCCTGAGATCATGACCTGAACTGAAGGCAGAGGCTTAACCCACTGAGCCACCCAGGCGCACATCCAATGTGATAGTCCTAGGAAGTGGGCCTTTGGGAGGTGATGAGGTCATGAGGGTAGAACTCTCACCAGTGAAAGGAGGCGCCAGAGCTCCGTTGCCCCTTCCAGCAGCTGAGGGTACAAGGAGAGGTCTCCAGCCTGGAAGACAGCCCTCACCTGCCCGTGCTGCCACTCTGATTTGGGACTTTCAGCCGCCACAAGTGTGAGAAATACATTTGTGGTGGTCATAAGCCATCCAGTCTGTGGTATTTGTATAGCAGCCTGAACAGAGGCAGACCTCTTCCTTGAAGGTATTTTTTAACCTCTCCTGGAAGCTGGATTGGACTGGATTGGAGTGCTGGATAGAAGGGTTACTGGTGAAGAAGGCAGTTTTTTAATTTGGTTTTTTGCTTTTGCTTTTAATCCACTTTACATGTCAGACATCTGGAGCAGTGATCTCTGAAGAAGAGGGTGGTTTGTGTGCCTCCCAAGGATGTGCTAGATGATCTCAGGAGGTGTGGGAGGAAAATATTGGAATTTCTATTTTAATTTTTTATCTTACCCTTTAAACATTTCTATTTTGGTCTAAAGTTTAGAACAGCACTGTCCAATGGAACTTTTTGTGAGCATGGAGATGTTTTATATCAGCACTTGAAATGTAGCCCTATCCAACCAAGGAACTGAATTTTTAAGTTGTTTTTTTTAATTTAAAGTAAGTTACCACTATATTGAATAGCACAGGTGTTAGTGTGCATTGATTCCATAGTTTCTGTGCATACATTGATACATAAATGAGAAAACATTTACGTGCAGCTCAGCTTATTACTGGTGGCATATGCAATCAAAAATGTTTATAGACCACGGGGCCAGAGATCAAAATTAAAATCTAGAGCTCGAACAAAAGGACTGAAAAACCGCAAAGCTGGGGTAGCCCCAGGGGATTAGGCAGAGATGTCTCAGAATTTAAAACCTCTGAAATTGAAAGGGATCTTGTAGCTCCTTAGTTTTCTTGTCTTTTTTTTTTTTTAAGATTTTATTTATTTGTCGGAGAGAGAGCTCACAAGCAGGCTGAGTGGCAGGCAGAGGCAGAGGAAGAAGCAGGCTCCCCGCTGAGCAAGGAGCCCAATGCAGGAGCCTGGGATCATGACTTAAGCCTCAGGCAGCTGCTTAACTAACAGCCACCCAGGCGTCCTGCCCCTTAGTTTTCTTGACGAAAGTAAGCCTTGGGCCAAGAAGGGAAGGACTAAGACTCACAGCTTCAGTCTTTTTTTTTTTTTTTAAGATTTTATTTATTTATTTGACAGAGATCACAAGTAGGCTGAGAGGTAGGCAGAGAGAGAGGTGGAAGCAGGCTCCCCGCTGAGCAGGGAGCCCTATGTGGGGCTTGATCCCAGGACCCTGCGATTATGACCTGAGCCGAAAGCAGAGGCTTTAACCCACTGAGCCACCCAGGTGCCCTCACAGCTTCAGTCTTAATTCTGCATTTGACCTGCCCATCCCATTCCAGCCTTTCTCTGTCCACCTCCTACCTCTTTGCCCGATTCTTCTCTCCCGCGAACTTTTCCGATTTGTGATGACACAATTGTTCACTTGTGTATTGTCTGTCTCCTCCCAACAACTAGACTGTAAGTTCCATGGAGACAGCACTGTGTCCCTTGTTTACTGGGACCCCAGTATGTGATAAGTGCTCTAAATGCATTTGCTCAATAAATGGTTCAGGAGTAGGTTCAGTGGAACTCACACTGGGAATGATGAGTGATCAGGCTAAAGAGATATTGGAAATGGGGACAGAGATTGAATAAAGGGCCTTGAAGACTCTGAGCAGTCAGTGCGGTGGGGCTAGGCTAGCAGCCCACACCTGGGGTCAGGAACTGTTAGTTAAGGTGGAAAGTCAATGCGCTTTGAGTCCAATGAACCTGGGTTTGAATTCCAGTTCTCTCACTTACGGTAGTATGACCTTAGGGAATCTACTCAACTTCTCTAAGTATTTCGTCCTCCTCCGCTGTAAATGAGGAAAATAATACTGTTTCTTAGAATTGTGAGTTGGATTAAAGACTGTGATGTATAGATCTGTTAAGCACTAATACATAGACTGTATGTAGGTAGACTGTCTAGTGCATGGCACAGATACAGTTTTTATTCAGTGTTCATTAAATGAAGGAATGACTTGAATGATACCATGTATACACACAAGGTTAGAAAATAGCCATGGAATCAAAGGACTGATATTCTTTGATAAAATACGTTGTCAGAGCCTCAGCTGTAACTAGTCATGTAGAAATGTGATGGTCCCTTAGAAAATATAGGGTTACTTACTGGAAAGCAGTTTGGTTGGATGTAACAAAAGCCTTAGGAATGCTTATTCCTTGTTTCTAGTAACTCCACCTCTAGGAATCAACACTAAGCAAGTAACAAGAGATGCAAAGATTTTCTTACAGAGCCATTCACTGAGTCCATTACAATAAGGCCCAAATAATAAAAAGCTTAAATAGTAAGCAACCTCATCAGCCAGAAATGGGGGGGAAACAGTTGGGGGAATGCTTAAGGGTGGGATAGCTATGTGAAGCAACACTATGCAAGTGACTAAAAAACCAAGTGTTTCAGAATATGATATCACAGAGAGTCATGCTATTAATAATAAGTGAAAATAGATAAAATTCTATGCAATATGATTACAATTGCAAAATATGCTTTAAAAAAAAAAGACAAGGAAGAAATGCTAAACTCTTACTGTGATTATCTTTGGTGGCACTTGGGTCAGTCCACCGAGGTTCCCATCCCTGGTCTTGGCTCCTTGGTGCTGTTCAGCTGGCCACAAGGGTACCCTTAGTGTCAGCTCTCAATGCACTCTTGAGACGGGAAGGGACTTCTGCCAAACCGCAGTGTGATTCTTCGAGAAGAAGGCTCATGCTGAGGATGGCAGCCTGGAGGAGAGGGCACAGCACTTGGGAGTTTAGAGAATCTAAATTTAATCTCTGGCTTATCCGCAAAATAGTGGTGGGGTTTGGGCAACTTCCTGTAGCTCTCTGCACCTTGTTTTCAGCATCTGTAAAATAAGGGGAGTGGACTGAGGTGGTCTTCAAGGTAGCATTAGGCTTGGACACTCTGCTCTCCTTTCTTTGTTTCTTTTTTTTTAAAGATTTTATTTATTTATCTGACAGAGAGATCACAAGTAGGCAGAGAGGCAGGCAGAGAGAGAGAAGGAAGCAGGCTCCCTGCTGAGCAGGGAGCCCAATGCAGGGCTCGATCCCAGGACCCTGAGACCATGACCTGAGCCAAAGGCAGAGGCTTTAACCCACTGAGCCACCCAGGCGCCCTCTCTGCTCTCCTTTCATTTGACAAGTATTTGTTGAACCCTTCCTCCGTGCCAAACACTGTTCCAGAGGCTGGGGATAAATAGGGAACAAGGCAAAGGTCTGTCCTCTTTCTAGTAAACTCTGTAAATCATAATAGAGTTTGCGCAATATCTTTTGACTCATCACTTCCTAAAATGAGATTTTTAAGTGCTGACTTCTTTTGTTTCCCATTATGTGTGTGAGACTCACGTATATTGTTGCATGTGGGATGGACTGTCTGTTCTCATTGCTGTGTGAACACACCACAATTACTTACCTGATCTGCTGATGGGCATTTGGGCGCCTTCCCAGTTTCAGGCGCTTATGAATCCATGAACATTCTAGCGCATGTCTTACGGTGAACATCCGGGTATATCCCTAGGAGTAGAATTGGCGCGTAATATAGCACGTATGTATTCAGCTTTAGTAAATGCTGGAGTGGATGTACCATGTAACCTCCATCAGCAGCATATGAGAGACCTGGTTGCTTCTCTCCTTTGCCAACTTACTTGGTCTTTTGGCACTTTTCATCTTTTTCATTGTAGCCATTCTGGTGGCCGTAGAGTCAAAGCCCATGGATTTCTTACACCTCTTTAGCGGATGTATTTGTTTAGTGGTCACTGCTGGTTGCCTACCCAGAATTCATTTTCATCTCCTTCTTTCCAACAGAACCCCCCCTTTTTCCCCCCTCCTGTCTCCCCCCCTTACCCTGGGCTTCAGAGGAAGCTGGTCTTATCCCTGATTACATGTCTAGGCTTTATTTAACTAAGGGTAATTCTTTTTCCCTTAATAATGTCAGTTCAGGGATGGGCAGGTGATCTGATTCAATCCAAAGAATTTTCAGGAGGTTTATTGGGTGCATTTGGGAAGACTCTTTACCCTTAGGAGGGAGGCACGGGGCTAGATGATCTCAGATACTGTCAGGTCTGGGTGTGACGTCTGGGACGTCTGCCATCTTGCTACCAACTTGAGGTGAAGTGATGTTCTTTTTAACATCATGGAGCTGCTGAATCACACGCTTTGGACTAAAGTTTGGGTGCGATTATACATTCCCTTTGTGAAAATAAAGGACCCCTCATTTAAAATGGAGTCGGAGCCCTGAAGGGGGCGCTCTCAGGCAGGTCCCCCCCCCCCATAGCCTGCCTCACCAGCTGGAAGAAGAAAGATAAGAATTATTTTGACAAGGGAGGACATTTTTCACATAGGGATTTCATTTTCTGCTTTTTTTTATAAGGATTTTTATTTGAGAGAGAGAGAGAGGGAGCACAAGCAGGGGGAGGGGCAGAGGGAGAAGCAGACTCCCTGCTGACAGGGAGCCCAATTCAAGGGCTCAGTCCCAGGACCCTGACATCATGACCTGAGCCAAAGTCAGATCCTTACCGGCCTGAGTCACCCAGGCGCCCCTCATCTTCTGCTTTTAAGAAAAAGAAGGAAGATCCCTCCCTGCCCAGCAACAACACATTACCCACCACTGGCCGCCAGGAAATCACTATAACCTCCAACTCTTTTCCCACGAACTTTTATTCAACGCCACCCCCACCCCCGCCCCAACCAAGTTTCCTCCAACAACCTAATAAAAGCTGACCTTCTCTCTGTCTCTTCAGAATAGCCTGTGGTTCACTATAGCTTGCTTATCCCAAATTCAATTCCTCTGCTATTCTCAAACTCGGTTAGTAAAATCACTGGTTAATTTATTTTTAACCAGTTACTTAAGCCAGAGTGAGGAGACGTTTCTGTACCTTGAATCCTAATTGATGCCACGTGTCTTAAAGTTAGTGCCCATCAGCATCTGTGCAGAGCTCGGCGCCCAGAAAACTCGGCTACTTCTGGGAGGCTTCCCGGGAGGGAAATGTGTGTCCAGTCACTGAGGCAAACTGCTTCCCCGAGGCTGAGAGAACCAAGAGAGGGCATAGGAGCTGCCGAGGCCGAGGCTCCGGGCTGGACGCGAATCTCTGCGGCCTCTACCAGTTAGAGTGTGACCCTCGCTGGTGCTCCTTGAACCTTAGTTCTCCTGTCTGCTCACTGGGGGCTGGGAATCCCGGCGGGCCTCCCAGGGTGTGGGTTGGAATGAGATCCTAGAAGGGGACGTTGTGCAAAGCTCTCAGGGGCCGCACAGGCCAGGCGGCAGGTCCCCGCAGACCTGCTCCTCCCTGAAGCTAGCCGGGCCCTGAGCTGGGACGCCCTGCGTTCTCCCGGCCCCACCCCCCACCCCCAGTGCAAGGTTTTCTTCATCCTAAGGTGACTCAGCCTCTCCTCAGAGAGATCGTCTCGTGTTTTGCCACCTTTTCCCTAAATGCAAGGCCTCCGTGGGTCCTGAAGTAGAACTGGGGCAGGGTTTCCTGGGGCATTTCTCTCCACTGGTGTCCCCCGCCCTTCCCCCGGCGGGGCTCCAGCGAGTCCAGCTCCCTGCCCGGCCTCTGGCGGGCGGTGCCCGGTGGCCGGCTGGGTCTTTGTTCGCCGCACAGCCTCCTCGCCTCTGGCCACTTTTGCTCATTTCTCTGGGAGCTGCCTAGCTGCAGAGAAAGGCCTTTGGAGCCCTTCTCTTTTCAGCCAGGCTTTATTGAATTTCACCTCCATTTTGTTCCATTGCCAAACGGGGACATCATTTATCTTGGACTTCACGTTGCGGAGGTCTCCAAGAGCTCTCTTTCCCAGCGACGATTGTTGACACACAGTCAATCTGTTTCTTGCCTCCCGTCCCGTCCCCTCCCCCCAACAGGCCATAAAGTGTCCGCAGCTGTGCCCTTGATTACCCCGCCCTTTCTGTGCCCGCACCGGGGACGAGCTGCAATAGAGCGCAGCCATTACCACCGACAAAAAGGGACAATTTTCAAACGTTTTTGCTTTTCATCAGGGAATCCGACGGCACAAAGAAAGTGCATCATTTTATTCTAAATGCTTTTTAAATATGGGTCACTTGGCCATAATCAGCCCCAAAGGATGGAAAAGTTCAAAGCCTGAAAGCAATCACACAGATCGGCAGGTTTTTTTGGTTTGGTTTGGTTTGGTTTTTTTCTCCCTTGTAAATTATGTGACTTGACACCAGGAAAAAACGGGGCGGGGGCGTCTGTCTCCAACCAACCCACGCCCCCACCTGCACCTCCCTCCTCTCCCCACAGTGAGTGGGGAGCGGGAGCTGTTTGCGCGGCCAGGAATGAGGGCCTGCAGGCCAGGAGCGCCTTTTCACTTTCTGCTCCTGTTTGGGGAAGTGTTAAGATCAGGGGCTTGTGATCCTGTCCTTCGGGATGGGGTGGCTTTCCCAGTCCGGGTGGAGAGGAAGCTCTCGCTGTGTTTGCTGGGGACGGGGTGTGCCCGCAGGGCTGGGTNGTGGTTGGGGCCGCGCCGAGACCAGCGGCTGGGGGCCTGCGCTTGGGTCCCCGCCCGGCCCGACGCGGGTGCTGCGAGAGCGCGCAGGCGGGGACTCGGGCGGCCTCCGCGGACCCAGGGGAGAGGTGGCCGGAACTGACGCCGAACCCGGAGGTGGCCCCGAGAGGGTACCTCGGCTCCACGACGGCTGGACAGTTTCCCAAGATAGACTCGAAACTAGAGATGGTATCGGGGGGTGCTCAGAAAGCCTCTCTGGATGAGATGCGTGAAGAAGAGGCCGCTCCCAAAAAATAATAATATNGCCAGGAATGAGGGCCTGCAGGCCAGGAGCGCCTTTTCACTTTCTGCTCCTGTTTGGGGAAGTGTTAAGATCAGGGGCTTGTGATCCTGTCCTTCGGGATGGGGTGGCTTTCCCAGTCCGGGTGGAGAGGAAGCTCTCGCTGTGTTTGCTGGGGACGGGGTGTGCCCGCAGGGCTGGGTNTGTGCCTTTGAGTCCGCTTCGACTGCCAACTAGCCAAGTAACCCAATCTTGGACCCCCCATTTCCTCTCTGTAAAGTAGGAATCAAAACAGTGGCTGCACCTTAAGGTGGTCTGGAGGACGGCAAGCGAGAATGCCGGGAGCTAGGTGCGTCTCTGTCGGTTCAGGCGGAAGAAGGAGCACGCTGGACCACCTGAGGACCCTGTAGGGTTGCAACCCCACTAGCTTGCACGTAAAGGTATTTTTCAAATTCCAAGTCTCTTAAGATGGAAAAGACCTGTGGGGGACCAGACCATGTGGAATCAGAGCACCAGTCAACAGTGAACACCTTCTCCGAGGACCCCAGCCCCAAATTTTGCCCTTAAAAGCCCTCTCCTGCAAGCCATTAGGGGATGGGGGACTTTTGAGCATTAGCTCCCTGTTCTGGGTGGTGCCAAACCAGTAGATAGCCTATCTTTCTTCACGGTGAAATCTAGATGTCTGTTCTTACTGGCTTGCTGCATCGTGTGGGCAAACTCTCTTTGGGTTCATTTAGGTAATCATATAAATCAGAGTGTCCTACATTGAGTACTTACTACACTTAGTCTAATTATTCCTGAGCATTTAGAGGTGACAAATGGAGACTGGTAAATGCTGGCTTTCCTTCCCTCTCTTCTCTTCCGTCCTGCCTCCCTGACACAGGGAAGAGAAGAGAGCCATTGTTTAGGGAGTAACTGTAAATCAGTTATGGTGTAGTTATGTAAAACACTATTTGGGGGTCATACAGAGACACGAATCCCTGCTGTGCCAACCGCAGCTTTGTGACATTGGACACTCTGCTTTATGTTTCTGAGCCTCGGTTTTCTCATCAGTTAAAAGGTGTGCGAATCCAGCAGGTGTATTAGGTGAGATAATGCATGTAATGTGTACTTCTACCTTCTTTCCCAGGGGTCTTCCTAACTTGCATCTATACTGGAGAAAGTGACCGTGTACAGTATAATGGGATTCCGACCTCGGGGTGGGGGTCACAACTGGACTAGAATACAGCTGAGGACCTCTGCGGTTTAACTGTGGGAGGATTTCCGGGGCAGAGAGTTATTGCTAATGATCTTGTAAGGTTGTCCTGAGTTTGACCCTTCACTGTGCTTCTCACAGTCCAGTTCCTGCTGTTACCGCTTTGCTTGATGATGAGGATGATGATGATCGCAGGCTGTGATATAATAAATATTTGGTCTTTGTCCTGGTTCCTGGCTCACAGCTCCTAAAACCCTTGGAATTTCCTGAGAGAGGGGTGATTTTTGTTATGTTAATGAGGGGACTGGTGGGCCAGCACCTACAGGTGGGGGCTGGCTGCGGGCATCCACCAGGTGATTAGCGGGTTGGAACTTTCAGACCCACCTCTCTGACCCTGGGGAAGGGGGCTCAGGTTGAATCGATCACCAATGGCCACTGATGTGATCAATCATGCCTGTGTCATGAAGCTTCCATACAACCCACAAGCACAGGTCCAGAGAGCTTCCGGCTGGGTAAACACATGGAGGATGGGGGGAGTGGTGCGCTGGCGGGGAGAGCGCGGCAGCTCGGCGCCCCACACCCGCCCTGCATCGCCTCCACCTGCTGCCAGTGACTTGGGTCCTCCTCTAGCAGGCGGCGATCCAGTGAATCAAATCGTTCTCTCAGTTCCGTGAGTTGCTCTAGGACCTTCCCAGCCCCCCAGGAACGGGCGTCGTCGGACCCTCCCGTCCACAGCGGATCAGTGGGCTCGGGAGGTCGCTGGGGCGACGACACAGAGCTGTGACGCCGTTGGGGGCGGGGCAGCCTGCGGGCCGGAGCCGTTCGCCTGCGCGCTCTGCGCTGTCTCCACCGCCCGCAGCTGCTTGCAGGCTTCGCTGGTTGTGGGGAGGAGGCCGCGCACGGGGGCGTCCGGAGCGCTGCGCGGGTGGCGGTGCTGGGGGCAGAGGGGACACGCAGGAGGGGGACTGGGTTTTCCTGCTCGCCGGCGTTTGGGCCCAAGCTTAGGAACACCCCCCACCCCCCTTCCTGGGTTCCCCTAAGTACAGTGAAGACTGGTGAGGACTTAAACAATCCACCTCTTGAAGAACACGGGCCAAGCACATGGCAACAAACACAGGAAGTGCGAGAAGCCTGAAACCCTGGGACTCCTGTCCCGACCCTGTCCCGACCCTGCGCCGCTGGCTGGCTGGCTCCCAGCTCTAGTTCCCGCAAGAGGCGTAGTGTTTATACCCTGGTCCAGTCCCCGCGTGTCCTCGGTGTTTGAGTAACGCAGGTGTACTGGAGAACAAAGCGCCTGGCGGCCAAGCTTACGGCTTATCAGTTGATTCTACCTTACTGTCTTGTTCTGCTCCAGATTTATTTATTTTTGGCTATTGCTTAATCTCTATTCTGATAGTGGAGTTGAAGTCTGTAATTACAATTAATCATGGTTCTGTAGGAGTTTTCTTTGGCTCCCTGCTTTTGTTTGTTTTGGTCTGTTTTTCACGTGAGGGTTTCCTCAAATATCTATTGACCCTTGACTGTCCCTTCCTATTTCAGAGCGTCAGAGTGTGTCCGTGACCCCCCAGCTGCGGGCTCTGCACGAGCTTACTGTGCGCCCTGGAAGGCCTCCAGCTCCGGCCTCGTGGTCTCACTCTCCCCTTTCTCCCTGCTGCTCCTTGGACTCCCATCCGTTCCCCAGGCACAGCCGGTTTGTTGTTGCTTTGAGGCTTCACGCTTGCTGTTCCCACTGCCTGGAGAGATGACACCCCCCTCCCCCCCCACCTCTCCCATTGCCTTGGCTTTTTCACCTCTTTCAGGTCTCTGCTCAAATAACCCTTTACCACAGAGGCCTTCCCAGACGCCCGGTAGGAAACTTCCAAGTGGACCTACCTGTGCTTTAGTTTCCGTGGGCTGTAGGGTCCCCTGACAGTGCGTCTAGTAGTGTGTGCAATGGCAGGTTTACCATGATGCGGTGTTTGTCGTCTGTTTTTATCCAGAAGAGGCACAGTCCATGCAGTCAGGGTCTTTATTTTGTTCGCTATGTGTCTGCTGCACCTGAAGCAGTGCTTGGCACGTTAGTATGTATGGACTGCAAGTTTGATGCAGGAAGGAAGGAGTGATGGCTTCACTGAGCATGGAAGGGCCAGGATCTGACTGTTTCATTGGAAGATCCCTAACCTTCAGTCTCTTTAGATCCTTTTTTGGGTTCGTTTCTTCAGCCGAGGGAGTCTTAGTTGCCAGTGTCCTTAGAGTTGACTAGGAGAAGGTGTTTTATCTGATCCTCGGGTTTACAGAAAAGTACTCCTGTCTTCCGAGCCTGAGCCCTTTGCATTTACTTACCTTGGGGGCTAGAATAGCAACGGCCTGCTTGTGTATGTAGGGGCGGGTGGGAGAGAGGAACCAGACTGACTGCCAGTTTTAAACCCTACCCACACCCTTACTCTCAGCAGTGCCCTGCATCTCTGATTCCTAAACCCTCTGGTGTTTATCCCAAACATGTGCTGGTGACAGTTTCACTGGCGCACCGGGAGGAAAGCCCTGGTGTGCAGTGTTGGCTCATTGCCGTGGTGTAAGTCTTCCTGCTATAACTGAACCTAAGCTATCGTCATGACATCACTGAACACGGGCGTGGGAAGAAATACGGAGTCGGACACCAGTGTTACACCTTCTAGACACAATAGATGTGAATGACTTCAGGAGCGTAGATAATAAGACCTAGGCCCTAGGAACATAAGGAGGTGAAGACTTTTGAGCAGCTGTTACCTTTGTTTTATTAAATATAATTTGAGGTTTACATAACTTTTAATGATTCTTTTCAAGCAGCTTGTAAATTTCATAAAAATTTGACAGCTCTGGTGAGCTTCTATAAGCTGGTTCTAGCATGTATCTGCTTGCTTTTGGATTCCCTTCCTCTTGTGGGCTTTAATTTTTTGATATCTGATATCTTATTTCTGTGTCAGTTATCCCTGGTTCATCTAATTTCCAGTTTCTAAAATTTTGTGGATGGCTCTTTTCTGCTTGTCCTCTTCTGGACTTCATTCTCACTGTCCTACTGGGCTTAAGCCTTCCTGAAAAACATCCTTTTACTTCCATTTTCATGGGTTTCCAGAAGGTGGTCAGGGTAGATGCAGGTGTTCAAAGTGCTTTGTTTAGCCAGAAACAGTTAGAATCACTTTGAACTTATTGCACACACGCGCTTAAAATGTTCTTTTTGCCTATGTTCTTTGGTTTATATGGACTCTCTCTTTTTTGGACTGTTGAATAGTTGGTGACCTTATATGGCTCACATAAACTTTTAGGGTGAAATTTACTTCATTAATTTCCACTGCTTACTGTGCTTTCGGTATGAGAATGGGTTCATTATAACGTCACGGGAGTAACTCTTTTCTTTAACCACCTAGAAGTCAGACATTAAACCATAGTCAAGTTTTTAGTTTCAGGGGTCTTTGTTTTGGGTAAAATGAGGTAGTGTTTTAAAAAATCCATCAATATTTTTCTTTCCTGAGTTTGACTTTATTCTCAGCGAGCTTATCTACCTTGAGGTAGAGGGCGGAGGAGGACGGAGTTAGAATTGTTACAGCAGGAAAGAAGGAAATCCATGTTGAGGTTCTCTCACTTTGAAGACAAAATAATAGGCTTAAAAGTCACTTACTGTGAAAAAAGGATTTTATAAATTCCTTTATCTCCTCCTGCACTGTAACAAGACTTGGGTGTCGGTTGTCACTGACACCCCACTTCATCTCCGTTTGCTCCATAGCTTGGTTGGTTGTGGCTCCTTCCTTCAACAGAACACCCTCGTGTTCTTCCACTACTAAGCTAGTTTGAGTTTCTGTTCATCGTTGCTAAGAGTTCTAAGTCTTTTCAGTTATGAGAATTTGTTTTAAAAGCCTGAACTTTGTGGATCTCCGTTCCACATGATAGCTGTTTTATTAGCAGAATTTTGACTGAGAAAATCTAGCCAATACAGATAGATGGGCTAAAGGATATAATGAATTCAGTAATGCTTATGAATGAACTTCTGTTCATCACATCAAGATGTATATGTACAATATTTGTAAAACGGGAGTGCCTGCAAGTCCAAGACACTGTTTATTCAGTGCATAAATGATGCTTGGGGGCCACAAGCATTTGTAACTCCTTGAAATAACCTGTCGCCCTGAGCACCTACTCCCAAACCCAAAGATGACACAGGTTGGCAGCCGCTGCTTTAGATTACCTTCTCCCCAAAGTCCTTTCCATCCAATTTGAAATGAGCGCTTTCTTGCCTTTCTCCAAGACCCCATTGGATTTATTCCACCTTCTAAGCACCTCTTGACCCCACCCCCGCCTTCTACACCTACTGCCACTGCTGCAGTCTGGGTCCCGCTTGCCCTCACAGGCACTGATGCGACAGTCCGTCTATCTGGTCTCACTTCCTACTCTCTGTCCCTCTCCAAGCCGTGCTCTGTACTGCAGGTGTTTCTCACTGTGTCCTTCACTTGCCTGAAATGCTGCCAGTCCTGTGTCCCATCAGGACAACCAGGATACCTTTGTTTCAGTCCTTAGCTGCTCGTGGTCTGCAAACACCTCCTGTGCCTTTTGCTTATGAGCTTTTGTTTGAACCAGTTCTTCTGGCTACAACAGTCTTTCTCCTGTACACAACAAGCTCGTGCTCAGCTCAGACTTCGCCTATGAGATTTTGTTAATCAACCCCCACAAGCCTCTTGCTCCATGATAGCCATACCTTTTCCTGGCATCCGGCAAGCACTTTGGTGCAGCCTTTGGTGATGGACTTCTCTCAAAGTGGGCACTGTGGGGAAAGGAACAGTTAGTCACGTTTATTCTCCAGGCACCTTAGATAGTGCGTGTGCATAGCGGATGCCCAGTAGATGTTTACTGAACAGACTGGTGTGGATTGGCATGCTTATGAGCACAGGTCTCTTGGAGACTAGCTCCTGAATAGGAGTCGATGTATTTTATTATAAAGCCATAGAAATGGAACAAGAAAAACATGTTATTTTCCCAATTCTGTTTTTTCCCATTTCAGTCTCTTTTGACATTTTTTTTTTCCTCCCAAAGAAGACCTTATTTCGTCTCATTGCAAAAGCAACACATAGCCTGGTATTTACATGGGTATCAGACAGGCTCACATTCAGATTTTGCTACTTAGTGGCCGTGTGCTTATATACAGTACCTGATCTCTTTATGCCTTAGTTTTCTACTCTGAATAGTGGAGATTATTATAATAGTTCTTCCTAAGATTGTCACGAAGATGAAATTAGCGTCTGTAAAGTGCTTAGCACAGTACCTCGCGCAGTGATTGCTCCATAAATACGCACAGCTGAAATTATGGTCAGTGCAGAAAAGGGAGTCTGTGAGACCGGGAATACAGCTGGAGTTTTTGGCCCAGGACCTTCCCTCGTTGCTTTGAGAAAACCTAAATCTGACTCCAGAAGCCTTGCATAAGAGTCCTTTCTTTAGCACAGCCTTTCTCAACCACGGTTCATGTGAACCACAGAGCTCAAAACAACCAAGTGACTCTTTTCTCCCCTGAGGATGCTACATATGACACCATTCTCGATGCCCAAGACAGGGGGCTGACTTGATGGAGGACACTGAGGAGCAGGCCCCGCCCCACCCCTCCCCTTCCAGAAAGGCTGCTCCGCTGCTGCTTGAGGACCTGGGGCAGGGCTCAGGAGAGTGCTGCCCGGCTTCCCCTGGAAGCCTCATTTTCTCCAGCCTTCTCAGGACAGCTGATAAAAATCTCTCCCTCCCTAACCCTTGTGATCTGTTCTTAGAACACCATTTATTTGTTTGACTCCACATTGTGCTCACCACATAGCCAGTAGCTCTGACAGGTGTCCCCTTCTCTTGAAAGAAGAACCCGTGTCTCCCGATCCTTGCGCGCCCCTCTTTCCTCTGGGGTCGCCGAGGAATGCATGTCCATAACTGGCCTCCACAGCAGGAAACACTGACATCTTTTCCTTCACATACAGACTTCTAAAAGTCCTTTGGATACCTTGCTACTGCCAAATGCCTCTCCTTGACAAGAATTCTCTGGACACTTAATGGAAGCGTGTCATGATTTGTGCTACCGGGGCTTCTAAAGATTGGTGCTGTATGGCAGAGCAAATCTGCGCTTCTTGGGGCCATTCCTACTTCCTGTTGCTCTTCAGTGCTGACAAAGTTCTTGCTGCCTCCCGGGAAGGCACCAGGCACCTTTCTGGTCGGGGAGGGCCGTGACATCTTCTGTGTTAACAAGGAGGAATAATATTGGGTAGGTAACTAGCAGTGTCTACCACAATCCATATAATGGAATATCATGTAGCCATTACTTTTTGAAGAATATTTATTGACATGGGAAAATGCTCACAATATATTAAAGAAGAAAGCAGGATACAAATCTGTAAATACAGTATGATCCCAGTCTTGTAATAAAATAAATTATATATGCATAGAAAAAACACAGGACAGAAATACACGAAAACATTAACAGTGATTATCTCGGTGGTGGGATTTGGGAGAATTTAATTTTCTACATTTTCCAAACTTCATAATGAACATATATTCGTCTGTTACTTTCATAATGGCGGGGGAGACGTCCATACATGTGACACCTGACCCCTAGTATCGGGAGGCAGTGACACCAATGTGGTGTTAAGGGGATACTCAGTCCTTGCTTCACCTCAGGCGGTGTCCCCATTTATAAAGGAGGGAAGATAAGCCCTGTCTGCCCACCTCCCAGGACCATGGGTGTGGGAAAGGGGCCCCAAGTGTCTGTCCCTCGTTACTCCACAGCAGCAGCTCCAGTGCCTGGTTGTTGTACACCGGCATGGCCTGCGTCAGAGGGCAGGAGGGCTACGGACACTCGGGCCCTCAGCGCATGGATGACCACCGTGTCCTCCTTATCCCTACTGCGGGCCATCGTGGCAGGAATCTGTCCGGGGGAGGCCTGCAGTCCTGGTCTCTGCCCTCAAGGATTCCAGGTCCTTGTTTGAAATCCCGTCCTGAGCAAGTCTTCCACTCCGATCACTCCAGGTCACCTCCCTGCTTATAGAGTTCCTTAAACTGGTTCTGCTGAAATGGTTATTGCTTAAAATGGTCTGAGAATGCCTGCCCTCCAGCACTGCAGAGTCCTGGGAGACACGGCGAGGACCCAGGTGGTTAGGGTGGTGGGAGAGGGAGGTAGGTGTTGGGAGTCAGGCTAGCCAGATTTGGACTCCTGTTTGCTGTGATACTGGGAAACTGAGGCCTGCCAGGGATGATCTCTAATAAGAGATGTGATGAAGTTACTTGCGATAAGAGACATGAAAAGCCCAGCATGTAGTACGCACTCAGCAGATGTTAATTTTCTTTCCAGGGGCAAAATGAAATTTTTTTCCTTCCTCTCCCCCTGCAAATGGTCTCTTCAAAAACAAAGCTTAGTGGGTAGTGCCCAGTGCAGGGAAACTCAGAGTGAAACAAACTCCTTGAGAGCAGAAGAGCACAGCTACTTAAGCAGGACTATTCAAACACTCTGCGTAGCTGGCAAGATGCTATTTCAATAAACATGTCTTCATTTAGGTAAGCTGACACTCATGCCAAAGCTATTTGATTGTAGAAATTATAAAAATACTTTAAAAATGCACTTGTAGAATGAAGTAACAAAAATACTTTTTCTAAACTTGTTCACACAATCTAAATTTATGAACTGCTGAGTTTCGTTTTATATACTATTAAAACATGGGTCACCCACCACTTTAACTGTCTGGATGAAGATCCTGAAGTGTATTGTATTCTTCCAAGCCTTTTATTCTGGAGTATTCTGGACTTACTCAGTTTTGTAAAATAAAGTCTGGGTCCTCTGTCTGAGAATTTCTCTATGGGCCATACTGTTGGTACAGATCTTTCTGGGTCTACCAGTGTCCTTTAGGAAACAGACTGTTCCAGACTTGTGACACCTGGTGATTTCCTCCTCCTCCCTGCCTTCCTATCCAGGTTTCAGCTGGCCTTCAGCAGCTTTCAGTAGACCTGCCTTCCATTGAGCAGCCGCCTCTTCTGCCCCCCTCCCCTTTTTAAATGGGCTTGAAAGCCAGATAACTCAATCTGTTAGAAATGTATGCAAATTTTGGTAAAGAGGTAGAGAGAGAGATTCTTGAGGATCTCTCCTATGAGTAAATTGCAAGAAACTCTAGTGACCTCTTTGGCAGCTCAAAGGCCTTTAAAAACTCCATCCTTGAACTGTTGTTTTGTCAGAGAAGGGATCTCTGGATAAATGACATTTTCCACCAATACTCCATGTACTTTACCTATCTTTAGAAGGGGTATTATGGTGAGTGAGATAATGGGTGTGAAAACACTTTAAAAAAAGCATGGACTCTGAAATATTGTTTGCCCCATGTATCTATAAAGAAACACACACAGATGGCTAAATTGAATCAACCCCATTGTTTTATTTAATTTAAAGTTTTAAAAGGCAGTGGTTAAGCATATTCTCTGTGTGTATATATGTATGCATGCATGTAGGTATATGTACATACACGCATACATATATACAAGGAAACCAACCCCTTTCAGCTTTAGCCACTGATTAACTAGGCCCACTGTCTATTGCAGGATTCATATTCTACTTCTTCATATGACCAATTCTAAAAGTAAAAATAAACAGCCTTAATCAGTTTAACAGTAACTATCTGTGTTTCTTTTTTTTAAATAAATAAAGTTACCATTAAACTGATCACATATTGTAGAAAGGTCGCACACACAAGCGCACACACAGTCCCCAATGTACAGCTTGTGACCTATGAATGACCTATATGTACAAATGGGTGCTGCTGACCCCTCCACCCCCGGCAGAGGCCACAAGAGAACTCCCAGCACTCCAGAGTCCCCACCCCTCTGCTGGGTTGGAGGACGTGTGTCCTGGCACCCCGAGTTAGACCTCAGAATGCATGCTCCCATGCAACGATACAGATGGGGGTTCAGTTCTATGGTACTAGTGTTAAGGTACATAAGGGAATAAATAGGCATCTGTAGCTGCCTCAGAACTAAACCATCATTTATAACCTTTTATAGGGAGAAATGTATTCTGAAGTTCTCGATAAGGGACCTACAAACTTTTAGAATGTAATCAGTTTGCAAGTCTGGGGCTGTGTGTGTGTGTGTTTGTGTGTGCATTTCCACATATTTGTACAAAATTGAAATGAAGAGTGGGACTAGGTTTATGGAGCAGCTGCTTGGCTTCCATGTAGTCAGTCCTGATCTAACAAGTCACTTGCCTCAGCCCTTTTTTAGAGGCTCATTCTGCTTCTCACGGGCCTCCGTGTGCTGGAGAGATTCAGAAGAGGCAGCTTTCACAGGCGAGAGGAAGGCCACGACTAAGTCTTCTAAGAACCTTGGCAAACAGAATGGCCAGATTCAGCCAGGGCTGCTTTATCAGATGAAGTCCTTCAGTTCCATCCTGATGAAATGGAATTCCTCTTTCTCTGTGGTTGGCCCCTGCCACTCCATCTAACTGCAGCTCTGTACGAATGCCTCGGTATCGCAAAAACACAGGATCACCTCTCAAATACGCTGGATTCTCAACGAGTAAACCAGTTAATGTGTTTCTAGCCAAAGCAAGGGCATAAATGTTTTAGAGAAAAGACTCCCCTGGAGCTACAGAGAAAAGATGCTGATAAAAGCAATATTGAGTTGGGCAGGTGATGCTTTTAGTCTGTGTCAGAGCTGGTCTCTTCGATGACGGAGTACTGGTTGAGTGCTTCCTCCAAAGGCGTTATTGTCCCGTCAGGTTTTAGTCCCATTGGTTTAAGCAACTCCTCTCTGGAAAAAGAGATAAAAGAGAGGAAAAAAAAAAGTATTCACCAGCATCACACACACACCCCTCCGCCCCCGCCCAAATCCACATCCTTTTAAAAAGAAAAGTCTTTAAAAACCAAAGTATTTTTCCTCAAGCTCTCTGTGTGTTTGTAACAGGAAAGATGAAAGGGGCATGGAAAGAAAAAGAGGGAGATAAAAGACTTCATTCACACAGGCCAAACCTACTAAGCCAATTAAAAGTATGAAAAGTCAAGGTCTAAATGGGCTCAGGACAAGGAGCAGGTCTCTTCTGTTTTTAATAATTAACTTTTTTTTTCCTTTTGTGGATTCGTTGTTTTAGTGCAGCTGAAGCTGCCAAAATTTCATGGGTCCCAGTAGGCCAGGCATACAATCAAGTGGCAGATTTGATATGTATGGATTTCGTTCAGTGGAATAAATCTGTCAGATTTGGTTTTGCCTCTCCAACCTCTAGCGATACATAAGTACTTCTTGATTCAATCCAAGTCAACTGGCCTTCTCCAACTTTCTCCCTCCCTTTTATTTCCTTCTCTCTCCCTCTTTCCTTCTTTTCTTTTTTTCCTTTTTTTAAACACCACTGCTTTTGTTTGTGGCAGTTTAATTATGGGATTGACAGCCATTTTAATCTCTTCAAAGCTCCCCAACTGCCTCTTTTCAGCTAATCCAATTATATCTACTCCACAAGTTACAGCCTCATCTAAAGATGATTAATTATTGATTAAGTCAATCAAAAAGCATTAGGAAAGATTTATTTAATCTTTTCATAGAGATTTATTTATTTATTACATGGAGATTATGGCAAATGTACCTGTTGAGTTGCTAAGTCTAGTCCTCCTCCCACCCCCAAAATGTCAGCAGTGTACTTTAAGAGTAGCCTCAAAGGGGCACATGAGCCGCTTAAAATTTATTTCTCAAGGAAATGGGCATCACCCCCTGAGAACATGTCTCTAACCACGAGCCCATATGGCAGCAGCTGTAACGGTGGTGGGATCCAGAGTGAAGGGGAACAATTAAACTGCTTTCCCTCTGCCTCCTTGCTGTTGTCCCCAAGGACAGCACAAAGAAGGGCTCTTTCCTGGAGGGCCGGCCACACAGTAGTGTGAGGTGTTAGAAGTACAGTGAAAGTCTTGGGGAGGGATAAGAACAGTTCCGTGGTCCCTGGATAAGCCAACAGGAACTAAGCAAGCTCTGGCTATTTGAGTGGCTGGCTCAATGGGATGGGAATGGGATGGCTGCCTGGCTGTGTTGAGGCTCCTGAGTTATAAAGGAGATGTGGTTCCTGGTCCAAGAAATGGGGTCAGAATCATAGAACTTGAAGGGCCTCAGAGATCATTTAGTCCAACCCCCTTGTTTGCTAAATGAGACTGAGTGACTTACCCAAGGTCACACACCTAGTGCCAAGTGGGGCTTGGGACACAGGACTCCTGCATCTCAGGCTAGTGCTCTTTGCAGTGTACCACATCTGGATTAATTCCTCTAACTACACCACAGGAGCACACTGAGTTCAGCTGTTCAGTGTCTGTTCAACACCTACATGCCAGAAGCTAGGTCATACACTAGGCAGGGAAAGGAAGAGTGGACACAACGGTCCTTGAGGAGCAGGTGAAACATATGAAAAATAACTCAGAACATATGGGGTAAATGCTGTCACAGAATCAGGAACAAAGAACTGGCAGCTCCAAAGATGAAGCACAGACCGAACTGCCTGGGGAAGGTAGGGATGGCATCACCAATAAGGTATTCAATGCCGAGAAAAGGAGGCACAGAGCATTTGAGGCTATGGAGACTATGAGGCTATGCAAAGGGCTCTGTATGGTCCCATCTACTTGTGTGTTTTGTATCTCTTTTTGGATTATGTTCATTTTTCTGTGCTCCCATGAAGCTGTGAAAGGGCCCAGTGTTTAGAGAGAGGTGAGGTTCATTGAAGGAGTGGCAGAGGGTAAAGCTCAAGGGTAGTTTGGGGTCTAGTGGGTAAGTGTCTTAAAGGTAGGAGTCAAGGCAAGGAGTTTGGGTTTTGCTCTATAAGGGATGTCACATCTGTTTTATAGGGCAGGGTCTCTGACAGCAATGTGGAAGGCGCACTGGACAAGGGAGAACCTGGTGGCAGAGAGACCAGTCATTAGGATGTCACTGTACAGTGTCTATGACAGAAGACAGGATACTGGTCTCGGGCTGTGACCCACTGGAGGGGGAGAGGGCTGCTGAAGGAGAGACGGGGAGTAGGGGGCGGCGGCGGCGGGGTAGAATGTCCCTGTGGCCTCCGGCTTAGATGACCAAGAGGATGGTGATACAATTCACTGGAGTAAGAACACAGCAGGTGAAGTAGATTTTGGTGGGGAGATGCTGACATCTCTCAGGACACGACGAGGTTGAGGCCCTTGCATGACAACCAGGTAGAAATGTTTAGTTGAAAGCTATAAACAACCTGTTTCCATGAAAATTTCCCTCTAGCACTGATATATACCCCATATCTACATTTTCACAACAAAGTTGCCTACTTCTAAGTGCTTATGCTAAAGGATTTTGTGATACTGGACACTACTTACTAATGACGTAAAAGGACCTACTGGGAATAAAACACTGATGGATAAGAAAGTTGAAAGTCCTAAGGGGGCTGTGGAAGAAGGTATAGTGAGATGGGGTAGTGAATGAAGGGTCGGGGTAGATAGAAGTAGGACTCTGGATGGGACAGAGATGGCGCCGAGACCTGGGTGGACAGGCCCCCACCCCGCCCTGCCCCCAACACGACTCCACCCTTGTGATGATCGGATGATGTCGGGCTACCCCCCAGCTGTACAAAGTAGATCTCACCTTCTCCAAACCTAGGAGGAATATTTTCAAATCAAGTCCGTTGGTTTCATCCCTACTCCAGTCTCATGATGGAAATAAGAACATCACAGAAGTCCCATGTGGCCAAATTATAGGGACTTGTCAATAGGATAAAGGGGCCCCTGTTTTAATTCTCACCTGTGAACTATTCTTCTCAAACATTTATTTTTTGGGTCCTTTGTATCACCCTCGGAGGGCTCTACAGGATTCCTGGACTATGGACACCTCTGTTGGAGAGGTGTCAGTGGTAAATGGCCATGTGACCATGCATTTGTGCAAATGAATTAAGACAGCAATGTGATATAGTGTACAAAAACATCTGGAGTCAGGAAGTCTGTCTGGAGCCTTGGCTCTTCACTTACCAGTTGTGTGATCTTGGGCAAGTCTGAGTCTCAGTTTCCCCAAATGTGAAATGGGGATAATCCTAATACTAGTTCTACCTACTTCCTAGTGATGATGTGAGGAGTAGCCATAACAGAACCAGTGGTGGTAGCAATAACAACAGTGATGTAGATCAAAGAGTTCTCTGAACTGCAAACGAGGCCTAAATATTAGTTATTATTAAACTGTGGTACAGTGAAAGGCACATACAGATTTTGGAGTTGGACAGATCTAGGTTCTAATCCTGGGTCCACCAGTCACTAACTGTAAGACCTGGAACTCTCTGAACTTCAATTTCCTTATATGTAGAAATGGGACAGAAATACCCACCTCACTGAGTTGTCATGAAGGCAAAAGGTCACTATACTGTAGTGTCTAAACTGCAGTGTAATGGCTGGAATGTAGGTGGAACCACAAGTTGCATTTCCTGTCTTTATGTGCTTACGGAAGGCTTCCCCAAGCTGGGTACAGCACTCTGGGAATAAGTGGGATGAATATGCAGAAGCAAATAAAAGACATGGTCCCTGTCCTCAAGAAGCTTTTAGTCAGTTCAGAAGATAAAACACACACACATTAAACACTATTAAAAGAATTACAGAACAGCAGATCAACAAGCTTGAGATGATTAACAGGCAGAGCCCTGCTTTCCCTAGCTTGACAGTTCATCAGTATACTCTTATTGTAATTAAAACATGTTAAAGGAAATTTCTTGTCCTGTTTGGGAGTGGAAGGAGAGAGGCTGTCTCACAGCTATGTGACTTTTTTTCTGCTGCATTCCAGGCTTACTTGTCACATTCCCATCTCAACATTTCTAATCTTCCCTCTATCATGCAACTAAGAGCCCACAAATACCCAAATGAAATCTTTGATACACTCACTCCTAAAAGGTCTGATGAATGACCTGGTTATACTAGACTGTTTCTTTTAACTTATTCATTGAATAAGATGTTGTATCCAGATATCTAGATCAGCAAGATGTGGATGGAGAATGGGAAGCATTAATGAATACCACAGAAATGTTATTCCACCATCATCTGGGTTATGTACATGTGGGAGGGACACAGGAGGAGGTGGGGATGCCGATCACAGGCTCCTTGCAGGAGACGGACTCAGGGCCAGACTGTAATGGCAGGGATGGACATGGATTCATGGGGAGAAAGGCATCCTAGGAGCAGAAGAATTAGTCAAGCAAAGGCACAGAAGCAAGAGTTAGTTGTGTGCAGAGATTGGCAAGCAGGCTGGTTTGGCTGAGGTAAAGGAAAAAGAAAGCTCAAAACAGATTTGGGGTACAAAAGAGGATCTGAATGGAGACTTTGAAATTCTAGGCTGACAAGTCTGGATTATAGTTACAGAGTTATTTTTTTCTTCTATTTCAAGGGCCCCACATCTAAGAATATTTATTAAAAATAATTCTCATTACAAAGTTTGAAAGCTATGAAACCGTATTGCCCTGACGTTAAAATGTTCTATGCTATAAGTATTCAATTTTCATACCCCTTTGTGTCTAGCACAGTGCCTTGCCAACAGCAGGTCCTCCATAAATGTTTATGGACAAACTGAGTTGTAGTTGATGTTATCTTGTACTTTTTCACAGAAAGGGAAGGTATAGTGTTTTATGGGACTCCTAATAAATAAACCATGATCATGAGAAAAGCTAGATCTTTGGGTAGAAGATTCATTTTCATCATCAAGATCTACAAAGTTAGGAAAGATATTAGCATTCTACAGGAAATTCTGCATATGCTTTCCAGGGACTTCTTGTTCTCTGCTAGACCATGAGCATCTTGAGGGCAGAGTCCATGTCTTATCTGGCTGTGATCTGCAGTATCTAGTATAGGCTGGGGGCACACAGTAAGTGCTCAGTAAATGCTTAAAGTAAGAGGCTATGATACATGGGTCATGGCATAAATGGAGAATGGTAGAGAACCATTTGTTAAGAATACTTATATTATTTTAATTATTATTTCCCTGATGAGTCTATGTCATTAGACATTCTGACAGTGCAGCAGAAGTTAGGCCCCCTTTGTACCACACAGCCTGGAATTCCCAACCACTAACTGGTATAGACTCAGCTTCTTACATATGGGGCATTGGGAGGTCTAGATTCTAGTCTCAGATCTTTCTCTAACTTGCTGGGTGTCCTTGGGCAAGTCATTTCCTTCTCAGGGCTTGAGTCTACCCACCTATAAAATGAAGGGGTTGGACAAGATGATCCCCCAAGATTCTATTCTAAGAGTCAAAATATAGGCTACTAAATAATTTTGTTCCATTTAAAAAGCTGCTAGATGTTTAAGATACTAAAACTCAATGCTGGTAAGCCTTTGTTTCTAATCAAGATATATATTCTAAGCCTAAGAGTCAAACACAGCATCCTACCTGTAACTGACCAACACCAAGATGAGAAATCCTTTCTGCAAAACTACTGGCAGATGATTAGAATGATTACAAAAGTAAATCAAAGCAATGGTAAGTGTTACAAGGAAGGATCTAAATTCAGTCATGGCCCTCAAAAAACAGGCCATTTCGTGAAGAGTTACTGGCCCTAAATATGAAGGTCACATCTAAAAAGGATGGCTAGGTGTCAGATAATATGTACATCATGGTTAAACGGAGATACTGTATATTGAAATGTGCATCAGGATTAAGATATTCACATAGCAACAACTCCTTCATACTTACCTTCAATGCTATACACAGGCCTTAACACAAGTTAAGACTGCCCTCGTTATCATCAAAAAGTACAGTGATGTCTACTGGATAAAGAGCCCATTCTAGGCACTGTGACAGTATCATGGCGGGCTTCTCATCTGATCAGGCATCTGGCCAGGGAAGAGATAAGCCTCCAAGAATGTTCAACTGGAACGAAACATCATTTAGAAATTTGATCTTACTAAACGATAAGGAACCATAATCTATAAGGGTTTGGCCAGGCACGAGGACATAGATAAAGCACGTCCAAGGAAGGAAACCCTATTTTGCCCCAGCCTAACCCTTGGGACTGCTAATGGAAACCAAATAATACTTTCTTAAATTTGGGGGGTGGGTGGGAGATTATGGGATTTATACCATATTTAAAATTTTCAGGTTTTTTTTTGTTCTTTTTTCTTCCCCCAGATATATTTTAACATTTTCCTGAGCCACCATTTCCCTGTAAGGATGGTCCTCTGCGATGCCTGGGCTTACATAATTTCTCAGAACCTTAGAGAAGGTTCCATTTCTTAGGGCTTCTGGTTCCTATATAAGTCTTTACCCCAGAAATGACAGTGCAGCATTGGGGCTCAGATACTAACATACCCAATCGCACATTATAGAATAGGCCAGATGTGTATGTGTATAAAACACCTTACTTGACCTGGAAGCAAGAGAATACTCTTGCCCACAGCACATGTTTTTGTGCAATACAAACAAAGCATTCAATTCAAGTGTACTTGTTGAAAAACAGGACATAATTAAGCAGTTGGTAAAATGCATTCTTGTTTCCCACTTGCAGATCTCCCAAGAGTCCCTTCGAATTTACCTATACGAGTTTCAGCTTCCCGCTTGCCACTTAGCTTGATAACGACTCAAAAATCATTCCCTTGTTTTCAAGGGCTCTTCTTTCTTGTCTGCTCTGTGTACTACAGGGCAGTATTGACACATGGAATTAATGACAGGGTCTGTAATGAAACAACAGTCATGCAAACACCAGTCTGCTCTTTTGATAAAACAGCATGTTAGAGACCTATTCACCTCCCTCTAATTGAGTACTGCATAATAGTTCCGATCCTTTTATGTAATATATTTTGTTCTATGATTAGAAAAGAAGAAAGGGGGAAACCTGTGAGGCACTGCTTCCTTCAATCGCCCCCTGATTAATTCTCTGTTTCTAATGAGGGTGGCTGCTATTTAGGCAGGTTCTGTTACATACTTGTTTTGTTGACTTCTGTACAATGTATAACAAAACCCAAGATGGGATAATTGGGAACCATTTCTGTGGTACAGGGATTCCTGCTCTTAATGTAAGGTTGGCTTGGAAAAAAAAGAACCCTGACATTTTAAATTAGCCATTTCATATTTAATTCCTTTTCACATTTGAAAGATAGGATGAGAAACTGGTAAATAAATAAAACATTTTTAATGAACACAGAGCTTTTCCAAAAATGCCTGCTAGAGTGGAGCCTGTGCTAGCCTGGAGAAAAGCAGCTCTGTAATCTTTGCTCTAATTCCAAGTCTGAGAGTGCATCTTATTTCAAGATTTCAGCATTACTGGAATAGTCCATAATCCACTGAAGTACAGTGGACTGCCTAATAACTTGTTGATATGCTTACAAGTGTTTATAACCCTTTTTCTCATAGAAAAATATTATAATTTTGGCCACTGCTTAACATGTTGAGTTACATGCTGGGCAAGAATGTCCTTTGGGCTTGGACCCTGATCCTTCGACTTTCATGATTTTCCATCTAATGGCTTCCAACTGCTGACTGAGTACACTGATCTTTCACTGAGCCACTAACCCAGTACATTTGAAGGTGGCTTTTCCATAGCAGATTTGAGGTCTTCAGGCTGCCTCTTTCAAAACAATTCTGAGATCTTCCCTCAGACCTCACCATTGTGCTTTGGAACTGGGTACAGTTAGGAAGGTAAATATGTAGCATAAAAAAACCATTTCCATGACAAATGGGTATGGCAGATTGTCCACTACTTTGGACTTCTTTCTACTTTACAAAGGTAATTGGGAGTTGCCTAAATAGTCCCACTGGGAAACCTTTTTAAAGTTGTATTTTCTTAATGTGATTGCATTAAGAATTTGTTAGAACACCTGTAATCATTCTCTTTTTAAAATAATTAAAATAACTTATGTTAATATAGAGTCACAGGAGTTTTACTGGTTTCCTTCATATAAAAGTGTGTGTGTGTGTTTGATATAAACTACTTATTTTAGCACCTCACCTGATCTTTGAGAAGATCTCAGTAATGTAATGAAAAAGCAGAAATACATGTCTTCCAAATCTTAATTCTCGTCTCAGATAAATATGCTTACTGTCTTTGTGCTTTGCATTTACCTAAAATTTAGACTATCTTATTTAAAATCAGACCGACACTTTTTTGAGAGCCATTGGTCATTTTTCAAAATAACCTAAGTTCTAGGGTCGTAAGACAGAGAACTGAGTCCTATGTCATTAACCAGGTGCCTGATCTTGGGTCAGTCACTTAATGATTGGTCCCCTTTATTCTTCAGTGAAACAAACCCTCCTTGCCCTATCTAATTCAGAGGACTGCTTCACCGATCATTGGAGACAATATACATGGAAGTACTTTTTAAACTTGAAAGCACTATATGAATATTAGTTTTTTTTATCCTCATTTCTGTTAGAAGATCACATGCAAAGCTTCTAAAAATTTGTTACCTACCTCACATTAAATAGCACGGTTAAAAAAATATGTAGAAAGAGGTTAGGGACAGTGCTAAAGAATGAAATTTAGTTTTATCCTTAAGTGAAGGTATTCTTAATTTTTGGTAATTTCTCTATAGCATTTTTCTATCCTGTTGTCCAAATTAGCAAAATAAATATTAAAAAGAGGTCAGCATGCCAACTGACACTGTTGAATAAAGCAGGAGAAACAGAAAATCTTACATGCTTTCCCCAATTAGAAAGACTTAAAAGTTGAAGGCGGGTAACTAAGAGCACAAACAGCCAGGGTAACATTCTTACTTGATGTTTCTCTAATAGATAGAAGCCATTTCAGCTAGTGCTTAAACTAAGAGCTCAAAGTAGTTATTCCTACTACTGAGGTTAAACAGGCAATACAAAGGTCACATGACATCCTACCTAGAGGTGCCTAGCCAGTGGAAGGGCCCTCTATAACCTAAAGATACACAATATCAAGTTTCTCAAATTAATGCTTCCTTGCCACTTTAAGGGTATATTAATTTCACTGGGTCCAAGTTCCCTTAATTGAACTTCTAGGCAACCTTACAGTGTACTTTAATGATGTAGAATAGTGCTGCCACATGTAAATATAATGTAAGCTACAAATGCAAGCCATATATGTAATTTTAACTGTTCTAGCAGCCACATTGAAAAAGATAGGTTAAACTCATTTTCATATATTTTGCTAACCCAGTATATTAAAAAATATCATTTCAACATAGAATCCATATTATTAAACAATTGAGATATTTTACATTTCTCTTTTTATACTGAGTTTTTGAAAGCCTGAGTATTTAACCCTTATTGGACATCCCAATTCAGACTAGCCACATTTCAAGTGCTTAGTACTCCTATATGGCTTGTGGTTACTATATTGAACAGCACAGATCTAAAAGATTTCCTAGTAAAAACAATTAAGATCTTTACATTTTTGTACCTACAATAGATCTCACAGTGCTTTAAAAAGTGGACGTTTTGGAAATACACCTGAAAAACATGTCCTTGACTAGCTTATCATAAAGGTGGGTGTAATCACAACTGCTGATATTTTTGTAAGCAGAGTAACTTATTCATAGGTAAAAAAATTATATATTACTTTTCAGTCAGCCCGTCCCAGCTTTAGTAAGTCTAAAAATAATCTCTGGATTAAAGGGAACTATTCCCATATTTGGAACCTGCATTTATTAAGAAAGCCATGTCCCAAATACTGCCCAATGGCTGGCAAACATTTATATATATATATATATATATATAAAATAAGAAATGGAAAAACAATTATTTAAATTTTAGATTCTGATAGAATAAAGAAGGAAAATGGCAATGTACCTTGTTAAATGTGACGGGGGCGGGGGGGGATGGCAGTAGAAGATTAATCAGTGCCTGGTTCCAATTAAGGAACTAAAGGGGATTACAAAAGTCAAAACAAAACTGAAACTTGAAATATTATTTCCTTTGGTTAGTTTAAGCTTAAGCCAATCAATCCTCTCTCCCTTCTTCTGGAGGAGGCTGCATTATTATACACGAGCTGTGTGTTGTAGCTAAGGTGAACGCAATTGTATTAGCTGCACTGGACTTGCTTAACCACACAGTTCCCATTCTAATCTCCCACTTAAGTTGCGGGGGCTTATTTTTCTTTTCCAATTCAAAGAAGGAAAGAGGAGGTGGAGAGGAAGGCAGATTTCATCCCCTTTTTCACCTCTGCTCTCACATAGAAAGCTTCATTTAACATTTTTAATCTCATGCTTCAGGCCTTGATGCTTATGATATATATTACAGTGATCACTTTAAAGAAATTATGTACTCCAGTATTTAAATGAGTCAGTCATGGGCCAAAGTACCTTTATGGAATTCCTTTCCAGCCCTGAATTTTATCATATCTGGTCAAGAAATGGAACTAGCAAAAGTCTTAAACCATGTAGGCTATTCTATAGAGCAAAAAACTGGCCTACGGATTTGGGGATCAGCTGTGCTCATTATTTCACCATCACACACTAGGGAACCATAGGGTACAAGGCACTGTACTAGCTAAACATGATGGGATTTATAGGGTTCAGATTATTTTCAAACTCTTAAGACCTCCAGGTCCACTGCCAATCCCCTTACCTACATCTGTCACAAATACAACCCTTGAGCGTGCGTGCGCACGCACACACACACACACACGCTAGGAATACTACTAAGTCAGTTGGTATTCAATGGGAAGAAAATGAGCATGAATCTCTCCAGTGTCCTTGGAAATATAGCTACAATAAAGCTGCCAAGGTAGTGAGCTCCTTGCAGCGGGTGCTATGTCCAGCATGGAGGCAAAGTGGAAATGTAACTTTAATTTTTGCATTGGTGGTTTTACAGTTTTGGTAGTGGATAACATCTGTACCCTACACCAGGCTCAGTAACAGTACTTGGCATGACCAACCTTAGTCATCACTTTGGTAAGTGCTTTGGCACGGGCCACTGTTGCTAACCACCATCCTGGTGCAGGTCCTTCACATCTGCTCTCCTATGGATGGAAAAAAGGAAGTGTCTAGTGTCCATTCATTGGCCACATCACCTCCAACCTAGCCTTTACTCACATGCCTTTCAATTCAGGCCCAGGAGAAAATGATTTCATTTTTGAGAAGAAAAGTTAATCAGACAAAGCTACAGTACACTCTTAGCACAATAAAGACTTGGTGGGATGAAGAACATCCTCAGAGTGACAGTTGAGGGAACTAACTGGTAGCACAATGCTGAAGAGGATGATTAGGAAGTGTTCTGGCAAACACTGACTCTAACAGACAGACACAGTAGCACAGTGGACAGAGCAAAGGTCTTGAGTTCTGGAAAATGAAGTTTCTAGTCTCACTTTGGTATGAAGCTAGAAAGAGAATGTATGTGGAAGTGTTTTGTAAACTGTTAAAAGGAAATGGATTATCACAGCATTAGCTTCGAAATACTTGGGGCAATTCTTTGGGTCTTTCCCCAATTAGAAATCTGGCAACAGATTATATTAATCAAATAATGATAAAACAACCTGGGCTTTTTGGAAGAAAGATGCAATATGTGAATACCAAAGGTTTATCTTATTGACAAGAGTAGATTTCCCTCTACCTGGAATGAATGGTCATTTCTCCACATATCTGATAAATACCCTTTAAATTTCAAGAATCAGCACAAATGCTGTCTTCCCTGTGAAATTGTCCCTGATTCATCCAGACAGAATGAACTGCTCCTTTTCCTGGGTGTTTACAGTTCAACATAGACCTTATTTTGTTATTATTTCTACCTACTTTGTATTTTAGTACAGATTATAGCTATTTCCTTCACTAGAATGTGAGTTTCCAAAGGCAGAGCCTGTCACATTCTCTGAATCTCCCTCATCTTCCTAGCACAGTGCCTTGCACAGAATAGCTGCTTAATAAATGTTCCCTGAATTGTACTGAACTTAGTCTACTTTGGCTCTATGCCATCTCTTCTACCTCAAAAAACCAAAAACCAAAAATCAACAGTGAAGAGAGAGAAGAAACTTAAGACAAACATGTAAGACGCATAAAGAATGGCTTCATTCTTTGCATTCCTGCTTTGGAATGCCCACTGATCTCCATACAGTTTTGTCATTGATTATTAGAGCAAATGTTAGAAAGCACACACACAAAGGCAGACAATGTAAAAAACCCACCACATGTCATGCAAAAAATCAGTGACTTAGGACTGTTTTTAAAGTTGCCTTTAGCTTCAATTTTAATGGCAAAATCGGTACCATCAAAGCCAACACAAGACATATTTGCTCTGTTTTATACATGCGAAAATCAGTATCACCTTCAGATTGAGTTGGACATCTGCTGGGTGTTTCTGGGTGAGTAAACGTCTTCTTTGAGGCATAGTTTAAATCAAGTGGAAGCTTGGATATTTCAAACTTGACACTTGTGTATTTATTTGTTGGCAGCTTCTAGAATATGTGGATTCCCCTGGGATTAAAAGGAGAAGGACCTAGCACCATTTTCTGTCCCTTGTACAGGGATGCCTTATGAAATAATCTTATCTCTTTCAGTAAGTCAAGTACCTGGATTATATTGTATTGTTTTAGGCGGTCTTTTCCCCATCTCCCACTTTCCTAGTTTGGAGTTTACTCAGTCAGGGTATATAGGCAGTTGAATAGCATCTGTGTTCTTTTTTAAGGACTCATATTATTGGAGTGAAATATATGAAACTTGTTTACTGTCCACATAGGTCCTTAGTAACACTTCCCTCTCCAGCTTCTACTAGATGGACTCTGTTGGTTCTCATCTTAACTTTTATACTTATAACACTGTTTCATTAGCTACATTAGATCCTTTCAGAAGTAGCCAAGCATTTGGTGAGTGCTGTGAAAGATGTAAGCCTGATGATTCACAGACCTGTACCCCTTGGGCAAAGAATAAAAATAAAATTAAAAAAAAAGTAGCCAAGCAAAAATCTTATGTTTATATATTCATTCAGAGCATGTTATTCTGCTTCCTGTAGGTTTGCCTACAGTATCTTCTCTTTGACTATAATTCCTTTGGTAAAGAAACATGTCAGTTCTATATAAAGGTATGGAGAATGTCATTTGCAGACAAAGGTCATTTAAAAAAAAAAAAGATTGTGAGCATAGTCAGTGAGCTGTAGATTCTAACCTTTTTGGGAAAGGATGGAAATTTAAAAGGACTAGCTGGAAGTCCCTAAATTCTAGTCATACTAGCTTTGTAGATGTGATCTAGATGATGAAGCTGTTTATTTCTATTTAACTACTACCACATCACCAGCATCATTTGAAAAAAGCTCAGAATCTGCAGTTCTCCAGTACTTGTCACACTCCCCATGTCAGTCAGCCTCCTGCTGTGTCTTAACCTCTACATGTTTCTTTGTTACACCTTTCCCTATGATGATTGGCTTTCTGGCTTTCCCTGAATTCCAGGTGCTACTTCTTCTGACTGAGGGACATTAGCTTTTACATAGTTGCTGTGAAAAAGGAGATGATCAGAAGAAATACACCTTTAAGTGGCAGCTGCCACCAACACACAGAAGCACTCACTCAAGATGGCTTAAAGGAGACAGTGACTCAATGTATGACTAGAAAATAGAGCAATTCAGGCAAGTGTGAAAGGAATTAATATTTTCTAGTAATTCCTCCAAGATGACTAGTTGCCGATTAGTATATATTTGACTTAAGTATTTTCAAGACTGGCTATTTTGGGAAGGGAAGGTGGTGTGAAACAAGAAGGGTAGGGGAGATTGTCTTTAGAACCCCTAATTAATACAACCACTTGCTTTCAGAAAACCCTTAATTTGAGCTATTCCTTTTCACTTTTTCCTGTTGGGTGCATGACATTTTAAAATTCTTGGTTTCAGCAGCAACCCAAAAAGACAGAATTGCCAACTTGCACATCAAAAATGAGGGGGGGGGAAAGCATAATGATCCGGAACAAAAACCAAAACAGACTGAAACAAAAAATACAAGCAGCAGCAAAATCATTGAACCTAACTCATCGCATCTTTTTGAAGACAGGGAGGTTAGTTGGTTAAATATCACAGTGATCTAGTAGTTACTGTCCTAGCTTTGAGAGTTTAAATGTTTAAGAATGCACATCCAGAAGCGGCACATGTAGAAAAACCATGGTAGCCAAGAGAGATCTGAACTACTGCTGCCCGGGCCACCCTGTTCCAATTAACATGGATTTCCAGAGTTGCTGTTCCATGGTAACTCTCAGTAAGAGAGACAAAGAAATAGAACATTTTTAGAAACCAAGCAGAAAATGGATGGGAATACAATACCTGGAAAGTTTATCAAGCATGTTGACAAGTTTCATGGCTTCATATTCTTTTTGTTCTTCTGTCATTTCATCTATGGGGTTTGGCATTGGTTCCTCTAAATGACCAGTGATAAGATTAATGCTACAAAAAGAAAAAAAAGTTATGCTGTATGTTTTAAAATTATGCTCTTTCTATACTTTCTGGTCCAAGTTGTAAGTTATAATAAGAAAGAGTATAATAGCCAAAAATTGGCAATAATAGCAATTTCGTAGTATAGAACTACTATAGGAATTTTAAAAAATTTACTTTTTCTACTAATTTGCTTTGGAAAATGGGTGGTAGTTTTACCTAAAAAAAAAACAAAAAACAATAGCTGACTTGCCAACTTTTTGTTTTTTTAAAGGCATGGCTGCTTTTTAAAAACATTAAATTTGGTGCCGTTAGGATAAATATCCTTGGATGCATAGTTTATTTAAGGGGACAAATGATTTCTGAGTAGGAGAAATCCATTTTGTGATACAGCATAAAAACAAATGTGTCAAAAAAACTGGAAAAATGATGGCAGAGAGGCTGAAATCTGAAAATGAAAGCATGCCGATTTATCATCTCAGGAAATTAGTCCATTAGTGAGACCACAGAAGGCAGTGAGTGTTCAAATAATAAAAGATAAAGCAGAAGAACAATTTTAATTAGATTTGATCTGACCTAGATTAAAAAAAAAAAGAATGAAATCTAACCTACCAAGAGACAGGTATACACCATCTGACCTTCTGGAAATAATAAAGTACTTAAAATGTGTATGTCCCATAAACTTTGTATGAAGTTCTAATACCAAACAAGCTATCCTCTTAGATGAAAGCCACATTTTTTTTTTCAAGGAGATGAAAAAATTCTTCAATGGCTGCTAAGTATCTATAATTTAAACATCTTTCTGGAAAAGCAGACAAGAGGTTATGGCATTCTGTTTCAGCCAAGTATGGACAGTTTGCAGGGATATTTCATTCGATCATTAAAAACAAACAGCAAATTGCTAATAAATTGCTTTCTAGGGTCTACCAATGCTTTCAGTGGTCAGACCTGCAAGATAAGCAAATGAGTGAACTGGTCAACTATAAACAGTGTGGTGTGTTGGGGATTGGGGTAAACTTGAGGACAGTGCCAGTCTAAAGTGGCAGGAGGTAGAATCCTGTGGCCCAAAACAAAGACCTCGTGGTCAGTTAGGTCCTCTGGAGGCTAGCTTGCAAGCCCTGCTTTAGACTTTGACTTGGGCAGGTTAACTTTCTTTACTAACCAGGAATTTCTCATTTGAGTAGTAAAATGGCTAGGTCACTAAGTATTTATCTATTACTAAAAGATTTCCGTTTGTTTTTCTACATTCCTCAGATAGTACATGATATTCAGATTCTTGTGGAAGGACTCAGTGCTTAGCATCCTCAAAAACCAGATCTAAAACTCTGTTTTAACAGTCTTGCTTAAGACCTACATCTACAGCTATGATTAAAAAAATTTTTTTTCCTTCAAAGTAGTGGATCCACCACCAGCCTACCCCTGCCTTTTTCTTTTTTTTTAAACAAATGAAATCTACACAGAAAGCCCATATATAAAATAGACAGAGTGGAACTACTCAAGCAGAAGAGGGGATGGGGTGGCCAGAGTGGAGGCCTAAAGCCCCTTCTGTTTGTCTGTACTTACTTGCTTCCTCTTAAGTTTGCCCCTAAGGCACTTTTAGGAACTCTGGGAAAAAGTTTGAAAACTCCTAGGCTTGTCAGTCATACTTAGCTTTGGCTACACATTAGAACCACTTGGTAAACTTTAAAGAAAAGGCTGAGGCCTCACCTGAGACCAACTAAATCTATGTATTTTATTTTCCTGGTGATACTCAATGAGGTTAAGAACCACACAGGACTAGAGTGCCAACTTCAGACACTCACTGTGTTCTACTATTCCTTTTTTTTTTTTTTTTTTTTTAAGGTGCTCCTAGTAGAAGAGAAAAAGGCCTCTAGTTAGTGGTCTTTGAAAAAAACACTGAAAGGGGGTCATCATAGTTCCCAAAAGTCAAGAACAAAGTGGACCCAGACAAGGCTTCAGAGAACTACAGCGTTTTTAAGATGTATCCAGATGTCACACTGAAAATGTAATTCCACCACCCATCTATTATTTGCTTAGGCTTATAACAACAGAATGTTTTCACTGGTTTCTTTTCTGCCACATGCTAAATTAGAAAACAACGAGTCTTATAAATAAATTAGTAAAGGTACTTATTATAGCACATACTATTTCCCAAGCAGACAAAGGAAATCAGGCTTTAGAAGAAAGTACAAGGGAAGGTAGATGTGATAACTATGTAAAACATGTTCAGTTTGTCTCTTGAGAGATGGCTCCTCTTCTCAAGTTCAATGGAGGGGTGATTTAAGAAATCAGATCTACAGACTGTTGTATTCTATAATGACATTAGCACAAGCCATCATTTACCTCAGGGGAAAAATGTGTCAGGAGGATACACTGGTAAGATCTGTGGTATCCACAATGTATAGTCAGGATACGAATTCCTGAATCAGGGCACATTTGATTCTTTTTTTGGTTCTTTTAAGGGCTTAACAGAAATGATGTCCATTTTCCACAAGCTGACCTCAAGTCCTCTGCTGCTAAAATAATTTAATGGCTTGCTCTGAAACTAGCTACTAAAGTCACAAAATCCTTTGCTCACTGAGCATAAAATCAATAGGCAGAAATTCATTCTTACAGAGTAAGAATTTATCATCTTTTACTCAGGCAATACCCTCCATCCCCAGTGCACAGAAGAATGTACACAATATCACAGAAAACACAAGTTGGGGCACCAAACTGCCAATGTGCTTGGGGTCAGGAGGCGGACTTGGAGATTGTCTCCCCTCCTGCTCCCCACTTCAAACCAGACTCCTGTCGTTTCCCTACCCAGAGAGGAAGAGAAAACAAATAGTCACTGTAACGATGATGTGAGGTTTCATAAAAGAGATTATTTTCAGTTGAACAATTACTTGCCCCCTTTATAGAACCTCAGATAATATCGTCTAAGACTTAACTTTCTAGGTTTCAGGATCTTAACACTGAAATTCTGGGGTTTTATCTTGTTCTAAGACTGAGTCTTAAGATGGTTTAGGTACACTAATTGTGGCGGATACTATACTGGGCAGCTTTATCTCACCCTGTCTATTCCCTTCCCCCATCTTTCCAGCATTCCAATGCTATGATTATATACGTCTTTCAGTTAGGTGACAAGAATTATTTAAACTCATTTGTAGTATATCATCAAGCATTTTGTATTATATAAGATCATAATATGAACTGACCACAGTTATGGGCTTGGTGATGAAGGGATTAAGACATAAAAAGGTATGGGCAGATGAATATATATTTGCAAAAGCTGAAATATATTTCAAGACTTTGCTTTTCAAATTGTTGCTACACTTGCCAACATCAACAGTACTAGGTCACTTAACAAAAAAGCTATTAAAATTTCCCTGAGCTATATTAAAGTTAACTTCAATCTCTAAAAAGTGGGGATTAAATTTTACTCAAAGCATTCTGGTTAAAGAAGGGGCTGTAAGGGTAAATCTCTACAGGAGCTAAGCAGGTAAGATGAATGAAAAGGATCCACTGTTAAACCAGAGAAGCTTATGCCTGGTATGATGGGGACCACCACCACTCCGATCCATCAGCCAGTTGTCTGCCATGTGAAAATGCAGGCTTAATGTTATTAGAACTTATTGAAAAGAAGTTAGAAATCCAAATTTCCATCTGAAATATCTGAATTCCAAATGTTGGCAACTAATTAAGAAGTACTATGTAAAACAGAAAATAAAAACACAAACTAAATAACCAACGAATGCAACATCAGGTAAGCCGAGCAGCACTTAACTGTGGGTTAAGTCAAGCCTATGGGTGGACAATTTGCAACCTCTAGGAACCTCAGGGTTTTCAGGAAAAGGCATTTGTGAGACCAGAACCAGGATAGCAGGAGGTGGGGTGGGAAAGGGGAGGTTCTATGCAAATAAGGCTAGAAATGTCTTTCCAGAAAAAACTCCCCAGAATACTTGCTCCCCAACAAAACAATAAAAGAACAGAGTGGAAACTTACTATATCCTTGTTCATTTACTTCAAGAAATATTAAAAATAAAGTTCTGGTTTTTTTGGTATATCTTCAACATATGGTGACAATTACAATGGGACTTAAAGTAACAAAACAAAATCTTGACAAAGAAAAAAAGTCTCTTGTCTCATGCTGGAGAAATTACACAGCTGCTGTCACAGCTACTCCTGAGAGAAATATAGCCAAGAAGGAAACACCTGAGTTGCTTAGTGCAATCACTTTAAGCTTCTGTAGGTGATTATGAACCAGTGTAGGGTATTAAGAATATAAGGAGGTACCCTAGAGTTCTGCCCCCCTTAGCCATCCCCTCCTCCTACCCTCCGTTTAGCAGCCCTTTAAAGATACTTCTTTGGACTCCTAGGTTCCTATATACCCAGCCTGAAAGCCATTGGTCTAAAATGAGCCAAACGTCATTAGGTGCACATCTTTCCACTGATGTTCGGAATGATGCACAAAACCACATTAGTCAGTTATACTACACCCACCTATACAGGCAAGGGGCCTCCGTGCTCAGAGGCACAAAAGAAACTGGTATAAAAGTTAGAATTTAGAAATTTTTCTCTTTGGTACAGGACCAAAGTTTATCTGAAAACGTTTAACAAACATGGCTAGACTTACACTAAAAACCTGTGTGGCATGTAACTTGATTCTATGAGTATATTTCTGCTAATTGCAGAAAGCCATTTCCAGTCCATTAAATACACTTATTTTGACACAAAAAAGATTGTTGTGAAATTAACGGTCTCCCATAGCCTGCATGTAAGCTCCACACAATTGTTGGTTTCAGATTCCACTAAAGGATTATAGGTTACCTTGGTGCATCAATCAGAATCCACTTACATTTTTGACAACGGGACTAAGGCCAACTGGATAAAGGGTAATTTCTCTGCTTCTGCCAATACTAGCAACTGTTGTGAATAAATGCATCATAAGAAAAGCATACTGTGATCTTGAGAACACTGATTGGTGAAGGGTAATCAGAGGGTAGGGGAAAAAGCAATCCTTTCAGGGCTGAGTTTATAAGCTTGACTAGATTGATAAAAAGTTTTCATAATTTTTAGGGAAAAAGTTCTTTGAGCGCCATAGATCACTCACCAGAGCACAAAGGGTTCTCTTGTTTGCAAAGTACTTTGTTTACCACTACTTCCACAAGGGCCATTTGAATAAGCATTTCATTTTTTTAAAGTAGGCTCCACACCCAACGTGGGGCTTGAACTCACAACCCTGAGATCAAGAGTCGCACGCTCCAACAACTGAGCCAGCCAGGCACCCCATGAATAAGTATTTTAAATTAACAAACATTCCACTACAGTGTTTCTCCTGAAAGAGGGAAGATGTAAGAAAAAAACAGATGCGAATATACCTGAAGGGGAAAGATGTAATGCTGTGAGAGAAACACATATTTATACTTGTCATGAGCAATGTTTAAGAAACATAACAAGATTTCACAATGGTTACTATTGTGACCACACTAACACACCATTCTTATGAACAATACAGGCCAGGTCCAAAGCTGAAGAAGATTCCAGCTAGGGATGTAATAAGGTCTAAGTATAGAATCTTCCTAGCCCAGACAATAAAAGTCATTGTCCTCGATGTAAATAAAAGGTGTTCTCCTGAAATCCAACATCACTTTCAAAATCTAACACATTTCTGTTTCCCATTCTATTAGGAGAGACCCAGTGTTCTAATATTTTCTCCAAGCACTTTCTTGTTATAGTAGCATTCTGGAGCTTATAAGATAGGGGATCATTACCACTGGTAGAAGTCATCTATCAAACAAAATCAACAAACACTCTGAGATATAACGACATCAACCATCCGTGAGTACTTAAGAGTTTTTTTTTTTAATCTTAGTTGACGTGTCCACATAACTTGGGACACAATGAATGCCTAAAATAATTTCTACTTTCACTTAAAAATATGAAAGTATACCTCAAGTGGTATACTTTAATGTCTCAAATGGCAAGAGAGAAAATACTAAACTGATATGAAAATATAGTTTATGAAATAGAAAAATCAAGAGCTAGCAAGACTAATTTAGAATGATGATGTCTATAATTAGGCAAAGGTTAAAGTATGATTCCTCTATCTAAGCTTCAATTACATGATAGAGATGCCGATTTATAACATCTAAATGGTGGCAGTCTTAAGAATGTGCTGCTTAGAGTCACCGCTAGCTTTTTTCCCCCAAAAGTCTCTTTTTTCTAGGACACACTCTACAAGATCCTGCTGAGGCTGAACTGGAGATACTAAAAGTAATGCTATTTACCCAGGCCTGATTTGCCAAGGAATACAGGCCAAATAAGTCTTGTCTAATTAGGGAATATTTGCTTTTACCTTCTGATAACCTAGTACTTTCATATTAGCAGGGCACAATCTATCCTTTAAAAAAGAAAAAGCCTAATTCTGCAGATAATGATTTTCTGTCCTTCATCAATTACCACATGTTCCTCATTACATTCTAGAAACTGTCAGTAGAAAACCTAGCATGTCAACATCGTCAATGATGCCAAAAGGGAAGGGCATAGAAACCAGAAAATTGAGCTCAAATAACTTCTAATAAGTGGAACTAAGAAATTTACCTGGGATATGGGAGGTTTAGAAAGGGATGAAAAGGATAGGGAGGAAACAGAAGGAAGTAGCGGTGGTGTTTTGGGATAAGAGAAGAATTAGTGTCTTTGATTTCTAAGTACTGATTCAGGGAAGACGTGATAGAGTCTCTGGTTTGCCTACTCAGTGCAATAATATATCTGTTAAAAGATTATTATCCAAGTGTTTGATTAAAATTTACTGTGGAGCTACACTTCTTTCCTTTTGCTAGTAATGTACCATTTTATTGCCTCGTAATGGGTTTTATGCAAGAGGGAAGATCAGAATTCATGGAACCTATGTTTAGATTACTGAGAAAGACTGAAGCATCAAATAACCAACTTAAATACTTGGTCTTGGTTATACCTTATAAAATCTCAAACTTATAGAAAAGAAAGCAAAAAGTGGGCAATAACACTTTTTAAGTATATCACGGTATATATCTAAAAATACCATCTCTCCAAATACTTCGGAGAGGGTAATGGGCATGCAGCAGAATATTTCTTGCAATAGGATCCTTCCTCAATCACTTGAAGTCACTCTTTAAGCCACTAGGTATGAAATTGCCTCTAAAAACACTATTAAATGGAAAGCTTCCAAATCCACAAAAGAAAAGAAACACTTGGAAAATGAGAGACGAAGGAAGTGAAAGGCAAATAACCAAATCAAAGGCACAGACATAGTTAGGTGAAAAGAAACTTGATACTATACTTTGGTTTTGCATTTTTGTATTCTTCAGTGTCTGTGTCCTCATCCTCTGAGTACCAATTATCTCCTCTTCCTCCAGCCAAGAGGCCCCTGGCCGCCAACAGTCCTGCAGCATTCCCATAGCCAGTGTATTTCAGCAGGCTATCCACTGCAAAAACAGAAGAAGTTTTTAGACAGGAATCCTTGGGTGCTCACTGTCATTACCAACTATTCACCAACACAGGAAAGTTTGGAGATCTATACCATGGCAGTAAACCTTAAAATTGAGAGGTTTTCAAAGTGTGGTAGAGGTTATACTTAACTACCTACAAATTCTCCTACATGCTCTGAGGACCAAAAGCCTTTTTTCAGGTATCAGAAAGTCAAGTGGAGCTGTTTGGAATATACTTTGTGGCAGGAGTGGAGCCTCTGTGACCACAGGGCTGTTGATAAGGGTGGTGTTTTAAGTTTCTGGTCACAAAGCTTTTCATCCAGTTTTAGAGAAATGATGACTAGAAACTAGAATTAATGAAACGCATATTGGAATTTTATCAGCACAGTCATTGTCTAAAATCTTTCTTGTACCCTTCATAGGAATGGTAGGGAAAGAGTGCCAGAAATCACAAAACTCAAGGATGTTTGCAAAAAGGATAGCTAAGTCACCACTTATTCCAAAAAGTCAGCAACAGTACATAAGCGCATGATACCCACTGAGAAGGTAGGTCCAGGAGTTAGACTGGCTGGATTTTATTAATGGCTCTACCACTTACTAGCTGGTTGACTTGGGGAAGTTATCTTACAGCTCTGTACCCTATTTTTTCTAATCTGGAGAACTGGAATAATCTACTTCATAGGTTAATACATGCAAAGTGCCTAGAAAAGTATCTGGCACAAAGTAAATACTTTTTCTTTTTCCCTGGTAATATTAGGTAAACTGAGAATGGTAGGCTTTCTCTTAGTCAACAACAATAGCAACAGCCCAATGAACCATTTGGTGCAGGTCAGTATTACCTTGTCATCAGTGCAAGGTGATAACTCTAAGATAAGTGGACACATAAAACTTTTGCAGGGTAACCCGAAACTGTAGGAATTCTTTTTGTGTGTGTGTGATTTATAAGAACCTTTAAGGAAGATACTGAAAAACTGTTAGCTTTATTTAAGAGCACTTTCTTTTCTTCAGGTACAGTTTCGAGGTAAACACTAAAATAGTCAATCAATCTAAAGATAAAAATTTTATTTAAGGCTTTCAATAAAATGTCATCCTAAAGACAACTATAGGAAACAAATCTAACACTATTTTTTTCCTGTATACAGTTTTAGTAAAACCTACATCTGAAATACTGTTGTAATTCAGAGTACTTACCTCAAAAAAGACAAAATAAAGCTGGAGAAGATTCAAAATGACTATGGGGTCTGAAAGAGGCAGCAGATAGGGAAACAGGGTAGGGAAAGGGGAGATATGTGATCAGAGTATGAAATCATTAAAGGCATCGATAGGATGAATAGTCCAGGAGAGAAATGTTCATTAAATTTTTCAAGTACTTGAACTAGAGGGTACCTTCCTTGACACTGAAAATAGGTATCTGGGGACAAATAAAAGGAAGTCCTACTTTCAAAGGATATAGTAAACTGGTGACATCTGTTCAAAAGTAAACATGGATTAATAATAAAGTAGATTAAAGTTTATTCTCTTTCAGCCATTTTCTACCTTAAAATCTATTGGTAACTGCTATATCTTTGGTGGTAATTCTCAGTAGATGCTAGATAGAATCATATTAGAATTTAATGAGGGATCAGGGTGGTATACTTGGAAAGCCCTTGGAATAAATCTGAATATGCTCCCTCTTGCTCTCAGTGCCTCTGCAAGACTGGAATGGTTTAGGTAAATTAATGAATTCTTAATGGATATTTAGGGAAGTGAATATCCAGTGCATACAGATATTTTTCATATTCATGGAGGTCAGACATGGCTTTAAAGACTTTATTTGAGAGGCAGAAAGAGAGGGGAGAGGGGGCACACAAGTGGGAAGAGAAGCAGAGAGGGAGAGGTAGAAGCAGACTCCCTGCTAAGCAGGAAGCCTGATGTGGGGCTTTATCCCAGGACCCTAAAATCATGACCTGAGCCCAAGGCAAACACTTAACCGACTGAACCACCCAGGTGCCCCCAGACATGACTTTAATGACATGGTCAGACACAAAGTCAGTGAGGTGAAGGATCATAAATCTGAACCCACATGGCACTGATACTCTCATTGTAAGCATTTTTGATAAGGCTATTTTTTTTTTAACAAATAAAGAGGTTTAGTAGTTCCAGGAAAAAAATTCACGAAAACAGCAAACGTCTAAGTTGAGATATGAATATACTTAAAAAAATAACAATAATAAGAAAGACATAAAATATAAATAACCACCTCAATGGTTAAAGATTAAAATAGTTGAAGAATGCAGAGTTTATGAAAGGCCAAAATAGGTTAAAAAGAAGCAAACAGAACATTAAATAATCTGCTTTCTTAAGCAGACAATCATCCTGGAAGCTAGTTAATAGTAAAAAAACACCTAGCACTTTCATGAAAATAATGCTTACTGTTCATTCATGGAACAAATGTGTCAACTCTGTGACAGTTTGGGTAGCAAAGGCTATTTAAGACACACCTTGCCTTCAAAACAGAGAGGGCTATAGCCAATAGTTTTAAAATCAAATGAACTTCTGTTAATAGGATAAAATACTTAAAAAATGGGGTTTGGGGTAGGGAGACAAATGGACTATGAAATCTTCACAGTGAGAAACATTTTCTTTGTGAAGTTCTGATTGACATTATTTGGTGGAGTGTTCTGAGCTACTTTTTAGCTATTTTCAAATACATTGTACAATATCCAGAATTCAGTATTGGGAAGGTAGGAAAAGGAAAATGGACTGAATTTAGATGTTAAAATGAGTTGCTAAGGCAAGGAAAGGCTTTCTGGGCGGCCCTTAAAAACAAAAAGGAACAGGGGTACTGGGTGGCGCAGTTGGTTAAACATCTGCCTTCGGCTCAGATTATGATCCCAGGGTTGTGGGATGGAGCCCCGCGTCAGGTTCCCTGCTCAGCACAGAGCCTGCTTCTCTCTCTCCCTCTGTTTGCTGCTCTGCCTATTTGTGCTCTCTATCTCTTTGTCAAATAAAATACATACATAAAATCTTAAAAAAAAAAAACCCAAAAAGAAGAAATATAAAAATACTTATTTTTTTATCCCAGTAATCAACCATGCAGTTAGTTTTGTAAAACTGCTACAGAAATGAGACAAATCAGCATTCAGTCAGAAAGCTGCAAAAAGTATTTCACCATTATTTTCTCAAGATGCCAGAGGGCATTATGAACAGAGGAAAACAACCACAGGAGTACAGTGCAGTTAGACATGCACTGGTGGTAATATCATCATCGCTTACACAGATGTGGGTTTTATCACACTCTATCGTGAAAACAAAAAGAGGTTCTGCTGTTTACCAAGGAGGAAGAATGGCAGAGCCAGATTCTACCCAGAGACCACTCCCCTTTCTCTGTCATATAGAGGTTTTATAATCCTTTTTCTTCCAAATACTGCAACTTTTGGAAATTTTACACTAGCAGCTTCCTCTAATTAGTCTCCCTATTTCCAACCTCATACCTTCTATTCCTTGTTCGACACAACTGCCTCACAGATCTTTGTAAAGCAAAAATATGGTGTTATCACCTTCCTAGATAAAACCTTTAAGATCTGTCAAAAAGGCTAATGATTCTTAATTTTCTGGCCTTTGACACCTTTTCCAAACTTATCTCCTATTATTCCAGCACATCATGGACTCTTCTCATCTTGAACTAGTCTCCTTCTTAAAATACCAAGGCTGTTTCCCATTTCTCTGCAAAGACCTTCTTTGGCTGTGTCCGCACTACCCAGTCATTCCCTCTTTCAGGCTGTCACAATAACTGGCACATCCCTCTCTTATAGTGTACTGATTATTCCTTTATATGGAGAGTTCCACAAGACCATGTATTCACTACACTGCATTCAGACAGCAGAAATGTTTACTTTTTTTTTTATAACCATCTGTAAGGTACTTTGTTAAAACTAGGAATCCAAAGATGAAGAAGACATGATCTCTGACCTAACGAAACTCAATTTGTTGAACTTGCATTCTAGATATTAACTGAGAGTGAGAACATAGCAAATGTCAAAAGCACTAAAAACAGATTTAAGTAAAAATGGTACAAGGAAGAGAGAATGATTAACTCTGCTTCAAGGATAAATAAAGTTCACCATGCTAACAAAGATATTCCATGCAAACGGAACAGGATCTGCCAAGTTGTGGAGATAATGCCAAGAAATGGTAGAGTATAATCAGGCAAGAATAAAAATTTAGCATGACTAAGCAGAAAGTATATAATAGTAAATTGAATTTAGAATATAGAGGCAGGTCATGAAGGTATCTAATAAAATTTGGATTTTACCAGGTGTCAGGAAGTCACTGAAAGTTGAAAGATGGTCATGACAAGACTGTATTTTAGAAGAATCCCTCTGCTGGCCATATGGAAGACAGACTGAAGAAAACCTGACCAGAAACAAAGGACTATGAATATTTTAATAATTTATTAAGAAATACACAGATGTGGGAATCCCTGGCAAATAGGCTGAAGCAGAAGCCAAGGGAGAGGATGAGATCACTCAAGAAGCAATGTAAAATAAGAACAGGGGTCAGATGAGAACTCTAGGGAATGTTAGCAATTAAGTGTGGGCAAAGACAGCTGTTAAGTAAGACTGGAAGGAAAGGTCAGAGGAAATCTAGGAGTGTTTGGTAGCTCAGAGACAGAGTGGTCAATATTAAGATAAAGGCCAAAAAATATCCATTGCTTTGAACATTGGTTACCTTGTGAGCTTATGGAGAGCACTTCCAGTGGGATGTGGGAGGTAGGGAATAGCAGTGGAAAGTCTAAGTGGCAGCAATTTGAAGCCTGAGTGGCTAGTAAAGATACTAAGAGGAAAACCAGACTAATCTTTCAAGATGCTAAGATGTGAAGGACAGTGACATGGAGATGTATATAGGTTGAGGAAAACACATAGGGACAGTTAAAAACCAAAAGAATAGAGGGTAACTACTTTCCAAGAAGATGAAAAGATCAGCAGGAAAGGAGGCTTTAGCCTCAAGCTAAACTGATACTGCATCCTTGGCAAACTCGCAGTTGTGGGGCTATGTGCTGAGGTGTTCCAACCTTATTTCTCTGTGTGATTCAGCCCCAACCACAATGCCTAGCACATGCTGGGAATGAATGAATGTGTTAACAGGGGGAGGGTTGTATTATCAATTACTTTCTCTTATTAGATGATGTAAGGCCTCTCTTTAGGCACCCTGGAGAAAAGTACACAATTTGCAGAGCAGGTAATACAAGTTTAGATTTGGCTCAACATAAGTTGGTAGGCATGAGCACAAGTTAACCTGTGGGCCACTGTCCACCAGGGATACAGTTTTAACCTGGCACAGATGGGCATTTAAGACACTTGGATGACTCTGTGCCAAGTCTGCCATGAAGTTTTGCCCTTCGTATCTTGTATCATTTCAATTTTCATTCTTCCTTTAGTCTCTGTGCTCCTAACCTAATTTGATTGCTGTTTGCTGTTTCCACTTAGTGTGGCGTGGCTTTTGAGCCTGATCATGGTACGTTCACCTTCAAACTTAGCTTTGTATGTCCTTAAAAGGAAAGTTCAACACTGATAAATTATTTGGAATTTATCTCATTTTAATATAGTTTCCCTCCAAACTGACCCTAACTCCAAAATCTGATGACTTACAAGTTGAATGTAGACTACAAATTTTCTTTCGGCCAGATGGGTTTAAATTAGAATTAGCTGACAGCATTTAAAAACTGGGAATTTTATGTAAAAATTCAGGGTCCTGGCTTCTCTTGAAAAATCTGCAAGATTTGGTAACATTGGCCATATGTTCCTTCATGGTAACAATCAGCTGGAGCTAAGTAGCAACAACGTGCTCTCTCTGATCCCACACCATCCCCTGGTTCCCCTACTCCCAACCCATTGCCTTTCCAGCAATGAGGTGTCAGTTTTCATTTATGAAAATGTCCAGTCCATTTTTATTACCAACCTGGCACTTGTAGGCATGTGAGTTTGTAACCCTTGATAAGAAAGTAAGTAAGAGGAGAGCAGAGACCTTGTTTATCTTTATACCTCGTATTCCCTGGCTCTAGCTCGAAAGATTTTTTCGTTTAGGTAAATTTTTATTCCAGAGGAATGTATCTACTAATCTTAAAATCAAATTGGAAGGAAAAGTGGCTGAGTATATATAGAATTGTTAAAGATCAAATGAAAATGATATACTTTTGCTAATACAGATTGGCTTTGGGCTCACTGTTAGGACTACAAAACCACAAATAGACTAAGAGGGAACAAAGGTAATCCTTTCAAATGAAAAAGAGTGAGCAAATTCATTTATAAATGCATATACTATATTTACTATCACACTAACACATTAAATGTAAGGTGATTATATTTAGATATATTAATTTATGTATTTAGATATGTAATTATAAACTTTAGTTTTCTCTTTAAAAATTTTTAAAAAGTAAAGAAATGCTCATTGTAGAAAAATTATAAAATACACAGAACTAAAAAAAAAGTCACTAGTCATCCTACTAAGAGGTAACAATGGATAAGATCTTAGTGTATATTTTGATAAACCTCTTTTGACTGATAGTGTAATTTATATTTATGTATACATACATAATTACACTTTAAAAAACAGCTCATTTCTGGGACGCCTGGGTGGCTCAGTTGGTTAAGTGGCTGCCTTCTGCTCAGGTCATGATCCTAGCGTCCTGGGATCGAGCCCTGCATCAGGCTCCTCGCTCAGCAGGAAGCCTGCTTTTCCCTCTGCCTGCTCTTCCCCCTGTTTGTGTGCTCTCTCTCTCTGATAAATAAATAAAATCTTAAAAAAAAAAAAAAAAACCAAAAAACCCGGGTCATTACTGATCTTAGAAAAACTGATTCAATTCAGCCAGTATTTACAGATTACCATATGCAAGGCACTATACCAGTTGCTTAATTCCAAGATGCTACATCAATCTTTTTTCAGAGTCAAGAAAGAATTGAATTGTTTAAACAAGCAGATATGAGGACAGTTGAAGAAAATTAGTATACGAAGAAATGTGGCAGAATGGAAAGAGGGCTCAAATTTGGGGTTTAGCCCTCAAGCAACTGTGTGACCTTGAGTAAATTACTGAAAGTGCCAGTTAACTCATTTATGACACTGGAGGGTCCTTATGAGAAATAAATGAGATAATGGCATAGAATGTTTAGAACATGATACCCTCATACATAATAGTTGTGTTTATTATCACCATTATTACATTGATTAAATTATGTTAATATACCATTTTAACAGGAACTGAAGTGGAAATAAAGTCAGAAACAAAGTTTAAGAATTCAGTGGATACAACTCAATAGCAAAGACCCCAAATAATTCTATTAAAATATGGACAAAAAGCCTGTAAAGATATTCTTCCGAAAAAGACATACAAATGACCAACAGGTATTTTTGTGAAAAGGTGCTCAACATCCCTAATCATTAGGAAAATGCAAATCAAAATTACAATGACAGATCACCTCACACCTGTTAGGATGGCTTTTACCAAAAAGATAAGAGATGCTAAGTGTTGGCAAGGATGTGGTAAAAAGGGAACCCTTACACACCACTGGTGGGAATGCAAATTGGTGCAGCCACTATGGAAAGCAGTATGGAGGCTACTCAAAAAATTAAAAATAACTACCTTATGATCAAGCAATCACACTTTTGGGTATATATCTGAAGCAAATGAAATCATTATCCCCAAGGGAATATCGACACTCTCATGTTTACTGCAGCATTATTCACAATAGCCAATATATGGAAAACAACATGTCCACTGACAGATGAATGGATAAAGAAGGTGTGTGTGTGTGTGTGTGTGTGTGTGTGTGTGTGTGTGTTTATTTCAGCCACGACAGAGAATGAAATCTTGCTATTTGTTACAAGGATGAACCTAGAGAACATTATGCTAAGTGAATAAGCCAGAGAAACACAAATACTATACAATCACACTTACATGCAGAATCTTAAAAAAAAATTAAACAACTGGAAGCAAAGACTAGAGTGGTGGCTGGGGAGGGGGAAAATGAGGAGATGCTGATCAAATGCTATAAGCCTTCAGTTATACTAAGTTCTGAGGATCCAATGTGCAGCATGGCGACCATAGTTAATATTACTCTACACTTGAAATTTGCTAACGTAAGTCTTAAGCATCCTCACCACAGACACACAAAAACCAAAAAATAATTATGTGAGGTGTTAGATGTTAATCACTTCACAATGTATATATGTACCAAATCATCATGTTGTATAATATACTTTAAATCTACACAACTTTACTTGTCAGTTATACCTCAATAAAGCTGGGTAAAAATAAAGAACTAACGATTTTGAGAGACGTGAGTTTTCTATCTCCAAATTATGTCTCACAAAACTGAGGTACTTTAAAAAAGTGGAATATAAAATCTGCTTAGATGGGATTTTCATACCAGTTCACTTATAAAACTAGGAGCTAAAGAAAGAAATAGGTAAAAATATCTGGATATCTTGAAGTTCCTTGTTTGAAGAACTTGCTTTTGCAGAGCAAATAGCCCATATAATTTAAAAAATATTTGAAATTGTTAGATGTTATCTCAGAAGACAATCACTTTATATATAGTTCTAGAATGGTGTTTATTACATTGTAGTGTAATTATTTTAAAATTTCTCTCTACCTCTATCTTATCCTTATCTCAAGGGTAAGGGGTGTATCTTAGGCATTCTTTGCACTTTCTATCTTCCTTTTTTTACTTCCATAGTATGTTATGTAGCTCACATTGAATAATTATTTACTGATAACTTAGTGAAGAAACCAAAACTCCTATAGCTTTAATTCCAAGAGGAATTAAAAAGGGGAACTAACCCAGGCCTGTGTCTGGTTATCAAAATAGTAGCACTTTGGGGGAACTGGCTGGCTCAGTTGGTAGAGTGTGTGACTCTTGATCTCAGGATTGTGAGTTCAAGCCCAACACGGAGTGAGATTATTTATAAAAATAAAATCTTAAAAAAAAATAGTAGTACCTGAATTACTTAAGCAGATTTTTCATAATGACTCTAGGTCCTGACTCGTCAAGATTAAGAAGTATGGGTTAAGGATACAGAAGGCAAAGTTTAATGTGAGTGTGTTTCCACATCTCAATGAATTCAGAAGCATATAGAAAATGTTTTTAAATTATTAATTTTTAATATCTCCTCAGGCCCTCTAACAGAAGATAGGAGTAAGCTTTGAAAAGAGTGGAATGAGATGGCCACTATTAACAGAAATACTTCTCAAATTCCCTCTGAAAAATAAAAACGTAGAGAGCAAAGAGAGTTTAACCTACCTCTCTCTTTGCAAAGAACAAAAAGGAATTCAGCAGCAATTTGCTTGACTCCAAGGTCAACATGTGTCATGAGGCGCACCAGCTTATTTCTCACAGTTGAGCCAACTTCAGGTCGGTTTGTCACATCCCTCAATGGTGGTAAAACCTAATGGCAGAAATGCAAAAACCATCATCAGTTGTGGGGTACTAGAGTTAAGTGAGGATGGCACCATGGAACTGGTCAGTCTTATTATGTCTATGAGCTCAGTTTTGTAAGAGTGGAAAAAGCTATTAAAAACTAAATAGGTTTGCTTCCAAATAAAACAAAACAAAAAAACCCCTCAAATGATTTCATGCGTGTAATGAAATTTCATTTGAAGAGAAACATCTCTTCACTGTACCACCATGAAATACTCTAATTCATCTGAATTTTTAATCATCAAAGCATCTGGAATGCCTTTGCCTGCCTCTATCAAAATCCATTTTAAAGTCAGGGTCAACTTTCTCCTTCTTCCACGGGGCCTTCCTTAATACTTTGACTCCTATTGATTTTCCCCTTCTTGCAATTCCTATAGCATTTTCAGTATTTACTTAAAAAAATCTGTATTTAGGTTTTCTTGTTTTATTTTATAATAAAAAATGGCTATTAATTATTGAATACTTTCTAGGTGCTAGTTGCTATAATAGAGGATATACATACATTCTCTATAATCAGTCTCCACAGTAACCTTGCAAAGGAGGTAGTAACATCACTATCCCTATTTTATCAATCGATCTGCAGAGGGCTTAGGACACTTACTGGTTTGCTATTTTTTTGCTCACTCACTCACCTATTCATCCACTCAGACCCCTCCCTCTTCAGAGTTTCCTGTCTCAACTGGCTGCTTCGTCTCAGCTTCTCTGCTAATTCTCTTTCTCCTTTTGTTTTCTAATTATTGGAATAGTCAAGGGTTGAACTCTTGAGCAACGTTCTTCAATATTTTCACTTAATCTACTGGTGATCTCATCCAGTTTTATAGCATTATATGGTCTCTATATACTGAGAACTCCCTAAATTATATTTCTATCTTGATTTCTTTACTGACTTCCAGACTTTTATAGGCTTCTCAAATTTAGCATGTCCTAAACAGAAATCTTTGATGCTCCCACCAAAGCTGTTCTGACTTAGTTTTCCATCTCATTAAATGGGAAGTCTATTTTTCCAGCTATTTGGTACAAACAACTTGGGAATAAATAGCCTTTTCTCTTTCACATCCCATATCCAATTCACCAGCAAATTATATTGTTTCTACCTCTGAAATATATCCATAATTCAGCCACTTCTTACTACCCCCTCTAATATTATCATATCCAAGTTACCGATATGCCTCACCTAAACTGGTTATTACCACAACCTCCCAGTGGTCTCTGCTTCCATCCTGGTCCTTCTATGATTTATCCTCTACAAAGCAGGTAGGGATCCTCTGAAAGTCAGATCATGTCATTCCTGTTCTCAAAGTCTTCCAGTTCCTAGGGCTTCTCATCTTACAGTGAAAAACAATGTCCTTACAACTCCTTAGGTTTCACATACAATGTCCTTAGGTTTCACAAAATCCAGCTTCTTGCTATTTTTCTAACTTTATTTCTATTGTCCTGGCCGACACTGCTACAGCCACACAGACCTCCATGGAACTCTTTACATGCACCACCCACTTTCTTGTCTCATGGTCTTTGCATTTGCTGCTCCCTCTGCCCAGAAACTCTTTCTCTAGAAACTTGAGTGGCTCATTCCCTTACTTCAGGTCTGTGTTCAAATGTTACTTACAGGAAGACATTTCCTGACCACCTTATATGACTAACTTTGACCACCCTATATGACTTCTCTTTTTTGTGCACCAACCCCTCTAACCACTTTAATCTTCCTCACAGCACTCATCACCACCTGAGATAGTATCTATCTCTCTACTGTTGGCCTTCTTCCACAAGAATCAGCACCATGGGATCAGGGATGTCTTTGTTTTATTTACTGTTCTCAGTTCATGGCACATTACAGGTGTTTAATAAATATTTGTTGACTGAAGGAAGAATGGATTAATTCAAATATCTTTTTTTTAAAAGATTTTAAGTAATCTCTCCATCCAATGTGGGGCTCGAATTTACAACCCCGAGATCAAGAGTCATATGCTCTACTGACTGAGCTAGTCAGGCACCCTTCAGAATCTTTCAAAAAGTGCCTTTTATAAGCTAGCCACTATAAGAGGAAATGAGGGGCGCCTGGGTGGCTCAGTGGGTTAAAGCCTCTGCCTTCGGCTCAGGTCATGATCTCGGGGTCCTGGGATCGAGGCCCACATCAGGCTCCCTGCTCAGCAGGGAGCCTGCTTCCTCCTCTCTCTCTCTGCCTGCCTCTCTGCCTGCTTGTACTCTCTCTCTGTCAAATAAATAAATAAAATCTTTAAAAAAAAAAAAAAGGAAATGAGGATAAAAATAAAGTCAAATAATAATTTATCATTCCAGACCCTTCGTGTTTATATCATTTTATTTAATCCATTCAATGGACTTCTTTCCTCTTTCTGTATTGAGTGCCTACCATGTGTCAGGAGGTATTGGAGGTGCTGTGAACACAAATGGCAGTTAAAAATTGAATAGCAGCTCAGAAAATTGAATAATCTACCCAAAGTGTTTACAGAAGCCATATTTCAATATTTCTAATAGTAGAGCACCATGATTTCTGTGCTCTGTAAGTACAAAGTCACTGCACAGTAAATCCTTATTACTTGATTCAGCCAACCATACTGAGTTTTAGATGATCTCTATATACTGAATATATTGAAGAATGAGATATTGAACAGGTGATTTCATGTAGTATGTGCCTATTGTTCCAGAGAAAAGAATCTATTAATAAAGGTTATCACCCCAAAATTTTGTTAGCTGTGTTCTGGGTTTCTTTTTCTTTTCTTTTTTTTATTTTTTTTTATTTTTTATTCTTTGCCCCAGGGGTACAGGTCTGTGAATCATCAAGCTTAGTGTTTTGGGTTTCTTAAAAACAAGTTTTTTTAAAATAGAAGTTTGTTGCTTTTATTCTTATATATCACTCCCAGACAAACTGCATTTGTATGGACTCATTCTATTTCCTCCTAAATATTACCCTCCAACAAATTTTTTCTTTTCATTGACAAGTCTTGTCCATTTTCTCTTTCATTTTTTTTTTTTAAGATTTTATTTTGACACAGAGAGAGAGATTACAAGTAGGCAGATAAGCAGGCAGAGAGACAGGGAGAAGAGGAAGCAGGCTCCCTGCTGAGCAGAGAGCCCGATGCGGGCCTCGATCCCAGAACCCTGAGATCATGACCTGAGCTGAAAGCGAGGCTTTAACCCACTGAAGCCACCCAGGCGCCTGTCCATTTCCTCTTTCAAATCCACAAAATCTCGTCTCCTCTGTAAGCCTCTCCCGACTAACCCAACCTGGGTCAGTAATTTCTGCCATCTGTTCTCTTTCTACCTGCCTAAATACTTAAGACCAGTTTCCTTTGGGTATTCATGAGTTGGATTTAATCAGGTATTAACTACAGGGCATAATAATTAACTAGCCATTTATACTATTGTTCCATTTATACTATTACCAAAATTAATCATCTGTTACTTTACATTCTGCCTTTCTTAATCATCATAGTTTAGACTGCATCTTTCTCAGAAGTAAAGTTGATTTTTTTGTGTGTCTTATACCTTAGTCATCTTTTTTTTTCATGTTTTATCTCTTTATACTATAGTACTGCTTTGAGGACAAAGGCCTTCATATAAAGTTGTTAACGAACAGGTTTTTTTTTTTACTATCTTGGTCAGAGGTAGCAAAATCTAAACAGTTCAGTTGAACCTGGATCTCCTATGAAAAAAAGCTAAAATACAGAAAATTTAAAATATTTTTCATTTATTCTTTACCAAGTACTCCTAGTCACAGTAGAATGTCTTAAAATAATCAAATTGGAAATGACCTTAATTCATTAACTATTTCATTTGATTTAAATGATTATTTGTGTTTTCATGGTACTATTCTTTTCTTCCAGTGGACTGTAAATTCCTCAAAGAAAGAGTCTCTACTTTCTAATCTCTCCTTAGCAGTAGTATCTACTAATGTGCTTCACATGTAGTAAGGTGCTTACTAAATCTTGACCATAAACACGAAGGGGTAAAATGAAGTTGGTTCATTTAACAAGGGAAATTCTATATGGCAAAAAAAGAGCAGTGGGATGAATGGTGGGACCATGTACTGAAATGTGGAAGAAGGAAAGAAACAGGGTGAAGGGATGGGAAATCCAAGAGCTTAGTTTGGGATATGTTAAACTAAAGTCCTCTACAGTACATCCAGGGGAAGAGATGAGTAGGCAGCTTGTTATATCTGGAGCTGAAGGAACAGGTCAGGGCTGGAGATATAAATTTGGGAGTCATCAACATACAGAAGATTTTCAAAATCATGACTGCTGAATGAGATCACCAGGGGAGTGGGAGTTGAGACAAAGATAATATTGTCTTGGGGCACTCAGACATTGCAAAGAGATTCCCTGTTGTACCCTAGAAACCAAGTGAAGAAAGTATTTCAAGAAGGACGGAATACTCAGTTACATCAAAATGCACTGGGGGAATGCATTAAAAAAAAAAAAGATTTGAGAGCTATCAGATTTGGCAATACTGGGTTGATGACTTTTGATGAGCACCTTTGCAGTAGGGTGGAAGCATGAAAGCCTAATTTTGGTGGGTTCAGGAGAGAAAGATGAGTAAAAAGCATAGAGTATGGAGAACTCTTCTGAGGAACATTGCACTAAGAACAGAGTGATGGGGAGGCAACTTGAGAAGTGAAATTGAGGGAAGGTTTTTTGTTTTATTTTTAAGATGGAAGATGTGTTTGGGTGAAGGCAGAAATGACCCAGTACATAAAAGAAAAAAGAAAAGAAAAGAAAAGAAAAGAAAAGAAAAAAAAGATTAATGAAGAAGAGAGGAAATAAATTCAGGAGCAAAGGTCCTGAGAAGGTGAGAAAGAAAGGAATCCAGGACACAAGTGCAGAGGCTGGTTACAGAAGAAAGCAGGGACAATTCACCCATTATGGTAGAAGGGGAGACAAAAGATAAATGATACGGGCAGATGGAGAGAAGACCAGTGGTGCAAAGAATTCTTACCATGAACTCTACTATCCTACTCCAAACCTTCACCATCAGCTCTTTTCAGCTGGGCTTCCTGCATCTACTCACATTTTCCTAGTCTATCCTATATATAGTAACCAGCTGGCTATATAGTAGCCAGCGTATTTTAAAATATAAATGGCATCTCCTTCATTTAAGTCCCCCTCTCAAAATGGTTCCGTGCTTTCCCATCTCACTTAGAAGAGCATCAAAAGTCCTATACAACCTTAGGCATCCGGTTCTTACCTTTCTTTTACTTCATCTACCACTCTCCTTGCCAATTTGGTCTAGCTTCCTTGCTTTTCCATCAGCATACCAAAGCATCCTCTCATCTCAGGGACTTGTTCTCTTTACATTCCTCTTCCAGGTTTTCTCAGAGATCCTTTTCTTATCCAAGTTTCTGCTCATTTTTTCAGAGAGGCCTCCCTAGTCCCCTAAGTCTCCCCTTCTCCTGTCCTTTTTTGGAACACATCTCTACATGCCATTATAACATGTATTTATTCATTTCCTTTTTGTTCTCCCACTGTAAGGTAAACTCCACAAGGCAAAGACTTCATCTTTTGGTGCTTAGAAGACACCACGAAGTAGATCTCAACTGTTTGCTGAATAAATGAATGAATGACTCAAAAATACAGAGGGTCACTTTTTTCTGAATTAGGAAGATTTAAAAGATTAACTTCCTGAGTTTCTGATTTTATGAAAGAAAACCATTATGAAAGAACGCAAAGCATTAATTCTATTTTTGAAAACCACATATAAGAAGATTAACTGAGGTATAATTTGCATTAAGCAGTTACCTGATCTTTAAGAAATTTTCTGATGTTTCGATGGGCTCGGGAACATTCTGTTAATAAGCTGAGAACTGGAGTTAGACCTTCTCTATAGCTGCTTCCCTATAAAGAAATCCAGACATACTGTATTAGTTTCTAACAGCATTACTTTCCTCTGTATAACTGAGCATGTTAATACTGCTTTTTTGAGGGACAGACATTTTATGTTACCAAAGCTTTATGGACTATAAGAAATATGGAATTTAAGAAATTATTTTCCTAACAATGTTTCCATTCCATCAGTTATCTTTGTGTTTATTAATGTCTGCTTTTATCCTCCCTGGATTTTCCTACATTTTGTGGGGTCCTCACTGGCTTGGCCAATGGGCTTAAATGAGGCAAAGGTTTTGATGACCCACCCACACTACCTTGCTACCTTTTAATATAATTAACCTGACAAAGCAAGTGACATACAAGAGAAAATAAGCAGCTCACAACAAATGAAAAGTTGATGATTTTTTTAAAAGATAGCTTTTAGGTATTATGGAAAGTATTTATCATCAATTCTCCTGGGGGGATAAGTTTTACTTCTAGGTCTTACAAAATACCTACATGGAAAAGTAATTAATTTTTCCTTCACTTTCAGGCACCAGTCACAATTTCGGTCTTCCATCAACAAAATTTTTGGCTTTAAACAAATTCACTTGGTTTTTGCAATTAATTGTATACTGTAATAAAATGATTTTCAGGGTACAATTACATAAAACGTCAGCTATTAAAAAAAGCTTATAATTAAAAATCATGTCCTGTGATGTCTGCATATATGGCACATTTACATTCTTTAGAGACATCTTCCAAGGCCTCCATTTTATCAGCCTTACCTTGTCTATTCTCTTCTCCATAAAATTGAGTAAAACACGAATGGCTTCCATATTCATACCATTGTATACCATGGTATTGTTTTTCAAAACAGTTTCTTTCTCAGCTGTTTTATCACTGGGCAGTTCATCTAGTGTCGTTGCCTCTTGGGCCGTTTCTTCATGGGTTAATGGACAAATGAGAACATCCAAACAAGAGACCGGAACATTGCTTAAAAGGTTGACTGCATTGCTGAAAAGCAATTTAAAAATACAATATTTTAATTTCATTGAATAGTCCTTTAAAATGCAAACATAATAAGAAGTTCAGAAATGACTTCTAGGAGTCAATTAAAATTTTTTTTCAAAACAAGCCTTTAATAATATTACTTGGCATTTACTGACTAAGAGACAGAAAATAAAGAGAACTGTTTTAAATACACATATGACAAATTAGAAAGAACAGATGTTAAATGGACACACACAATCACATGATGTCATGTCACTTTCTGAAATGCTAAAATAGGAATTAGCGTTAACACCAGCCCTTTAATTTCATTATGACACAATACTAGCTTTACATGTTTTTCCTTGGAGTTTTAAATCCTTTTGTGGAGCCACTGGTGTTTTATTATTCCTTAGATTACAACATAAAGCATCTGAGAAGCTGTATGTAAGCAGCTTATCACAGAGGCAACAACATTAAAAACCAAATATTATAGGATTAAGTTTTGTTCTTTTTAGACATAAAAACCACAATTTTTAGATCATCCCATTTTTTAAAAGACATTAGCAGAAAATGGGTAATGGTGCTTTTTCTCCTTTTCTCATCACTAGGTCTCTTTAAAAGAGGCCAACATAGCCATTTCAAATCTTTATCCCCTAGGCCTTTCTGCTAAGTTGTTAATGAACATAGGCACCTGGGATACACACCAGTAGGGGGAACCCAAACCTTGTGTTTTTGGTATTCCTTAAAAATCCTGTTCTGTTGTTCAGTGTATAAGAGATTAAAGTGACACTAATAACTTAAAAATTAGATATGTTCTCAACAGATTTTCCTTCAGGCATTATTTCACATTCTTTCATCTAAAAGGAGGTGGTGTTCTCTGCTAACTGGATCTTCTAAGCCTGTGCCTCAGAACTTCCTGATAAACAACAATGGAAAGACAGGCATTACATTTCCTAGTGACAGAGAAGCAGATCTAAAAATAACCACATCCTGACTAAAAATAAACTCTTGCAAATGCAATGGAGAAGTCTAACCACTTGGAAACCAAACTCAGGACTTAATCTATCTGATGCTGTCTTAATTTAGACCATAATAGTTCTTTTTAATTTAGATTATAATGATACCCTCAAAAATAAAACAACAAAACAGAAATAAAATATACATTTGTTTTCTTTCTTTCAATCTGAAGGGTAGCTCTCATTTCTCCAAGAATGAGTATTTCCTTCTTTTCTTTTTATATCATGGAAAAAATATTCGTAAGAGATCAAAGTTTAAAAATTAGACAATGTAGAACAGTGAGTAGAATGTAAAGGGTATCAAAACAATCTGAGCCACAAACAAAAATAACAAGTCCTATGAATGAATGATTCCTGGTAAAATACAAGTTATTTGGTGGTCCCCATGAAAAATCTGTTGCTGCTGCTGTGATACAATGGCCCTAATTTTGTTTATTTGTAAAAAATCACAATTGGTTGAAATACAAGGCTTTTCCCACAAACTTTCTTTAAAAATTTTTTGCAGACATCTGTAGTTCTTATCTAGACTTAAAAATGTTTTGCTTCTGACTTAAGCATTTGGAAACTTACTAAATATCACAGATTCACTGGGGATGAAAACAAATAAAAGAACTCTACCATAGAATTACTTTCTAAAACTGTATAAACCATTTTGAAATGTTAGGATTTTTTTTTCAACACATAGGGCAATAGGCACTGGAGTCCATTGATAGTATAATTCTCTAATCTACCATAGAGACCACACTGAAAAGTTTCAGGCCATGCATTTCATTACAAAGGAATGTTTCCCTTTAAATTCATTTAAAATAAGCAGTTTCCAGGAATGGGGTAAATTTAAGAAACCAAATGTAGAGTTTGATTCAACAAATATTTGGAGGTTTTAGGCTTTTCAAGGAAAGTTCCCATTTTCTCTTTTCTTATTAAACAACTGGGTTTCCAAACAACTACAAAATTAATTTTCTGGCTCACTGTGTTTGAGCTATTCTTTTTAAGTAAGGAAGGCCCGCTTTTTGAGCTCTGTCACTTCTCTGACAGTTTTATTTGTGGTAGAAGAGTGTATGAAATTCTCCAGCTACCAGGAAGTCAGTGACTATGCACAGATCCGCACAATGGTGTTTGCATTCCTACTCCAGGGGGTAGAAATACTGTGTATATTACTCTCCCCTTTTCAGCTTCCTAGAGATCATTAATCACTGGGACATGACATCCTCCCACTCATGCTCCCAGCCCCCTCCTGATATGCAGATTCAAAAGCAATGCCTATTTAGAACTCCTTAATGCCCTGATTAAAGCCTTGTTAGTTGTGGGAGAGGGGAGACAATCTAAAATCCAGTTCTGTATCAATCATTGGACTAAATATAATTTAATACCAAATGACAATGAGGAGCATGATAATGGTACATGTAAACCTATAGCCATTAACAAATCTTCCTGGTTCAAATATAGCTTCTTTATTTGGGGTTCACATAGCTTTTCTTTATGGCTGAGAACTTACTTAAGTGGACCTGAAGATCTCCAAAAGACTTTCACCAAAAGAAGTAAATTCCTGACTTCAGGTAGATTCAGTAATTATTTATTACTTGTGTCAGGCATTGTTTTATGAAGAAAAGAGACAAATCCCTGCCTTTGTGGAGCTTATTTTCCATCATGGAGAGGACAGTCAATGAAAAGTAAACAAAACAAGTAAGATAACTAAATAGCATGATAGAAGGTGATAAGCAGACCGGCAGAGAAACCCAGGAAGGTAAGATGGGTTTTAATTTTGAATTATAATTTTTGAACAGGTGGGTTATAATTTTGAATAGAGTGATTAGGCTAGTCCTCACTAAAATGGTGTCATTTAAGCAAAGACCGAAATGAAGTAAGGGAGTGAGCCATGTGACAATGTGGGGAAAGAATGTTTCAGAAAGAGAAGCAAGAGCAAAGGCTCCAAGGTAGAAGCAGTGGCATAAATGAAGAACTGTAAAGAAGTTGGTGTTGCTGAACCACCGTATGCAGGAAAAGGAGTAGGAGAGGAGATCAGATAAGTATAGGGGGCCAGACTGGTCTTGCAGGCTGTTACAATTTAATTTTATTTCCAGTGAAGTGGGAGCCACTTTAGGGTCTTTGATGGTGATATACTCTAATTTACCTTAAAAGGGTCATTCTGACTACTGCATTGAGAAGAGGTGGTAGGACATCAAAGGTGAGAAGAATCAGGATGTCACTATAATAATTCAGGTGACTGAATATGATAACAGCGAAGTGGTTACATCTGGATACATTTTGAAAGACATTTCTTGCTAGGCCAGTTGTGAAGTGTAAGAATCCAAGTTCTAGCCTTAGCAGGTGGAAAGCTGGAGTTGCCATAAACTGAAATGCAGGAAACACTGAAGGGGAAGCAGCTTCCTAGGGGAAGATTAAGAGTTTAATTTTGGATATGTTAAGTTTGGGATCTCTATTAGACTTCCAAGGGGAGATGTTAATAGGTAGTTAATAGCAAGAGTCTGGAGTTCAGGGAAGGAGATCTGGATCAGAGATACAAGCTGAGGGTTCATTAGCATGTGGACGGTGTCTGAAAATAAAAGGTTGATTAGATCAAGGAGGGAATGCATATGAACTAAAAAACTATGAGGGCTGAGCCTGGGAAACTCTATTGTCTAGAGGCTGAGGAATTGAGGAAGAAATTACAAGTAGTGAGGTAGAAGGAACACCAAGATAGTATGGTATCCTGGAAGAAAGTACAGACACAAAAATGGAGTGATCACCTTGTCAAATGATGTAGGACAGATCAAGTAAGATGACAAGTAAGAAGTGTCCACTGGGTTTTGCAACGTGGAAGTCACTAGTGACCTCAGTAATAGCCATTCTGGTGGAGCAGTGGATCTAAAGCCCAAGTAGATCAAATTCGAAAACAGTAGAAGCACCAGAAGACTGGAGCCGCTGAGGTGAGAAGTGTCAAGAAAACTTTGGATAAGATATGGATGGAAAGACCCCTGAATGCTGCTCTCAGGAAAGCATAGCCTTTTATCCCACAGCGACCTGGTCACTGTTCTCTAAATATGCTATAGACACAAACTCTTTTCTGTATTTGGCCATGTGTTCTCCTGCCTAGAATATTCTCATTCTTTAAGACTAGCTTAAACCTCACTTCATTCTCAACAAATATTTTTTTTTAAAGATTTTATTTATTTATTTGACAGAGAGAGAGATTACAAGTAGGCAGAGAGGCAGGCAGAGTGAGAGGAGGAAGCAGGCTCCCTGCTGAGCAGGCAGCCTGACATGGGGCTCGATCCCAGGACCCTGAAATCATGACCTGAGCCGAAGGCAGAGGCTTTAACCCACTGAGCCACCCAGGCGCCCCAACAAATATTTACTATGCCTTGTGCTAAGTGCTAAGTATACAGTGTAAAGCAAAAGACAAGGCCTCTAAAGGAGGGGCCCTGGTAGGCAATGAGACCAGAAAAGTACATGTATGTCTGTGTGGAGTAGGGTAGGAGGATTATAAAGGGGACTGCCATGATAAGATATAGGTTATAGCGAGATGGGTTACTGATGACCTTAAACCAGAGTTATTCTGGCAAAGAAGAAGGTGTAGAAGCCAGGGAAACATAGATATCCCCGATGAGGCCTCAAATCATTAATAAATGCAAAATGACAATATAAGTTTGCTCTTTAACAGAGGGGAGCCATACAGGATTCTAAGCAGAGATCTGCTTTTTGAGAAACAACTCTACATGCAGTGGAGAGGATGGACCAAACTGTTGGCTTAGGTAAAACTGTCCCACAGGTCAGAGCAGCCTGAGTTTAGAAGTGGAGAAAGAGGGGCACCTGGGTGGCTCAGTGGGTTAAGCCTCTGCCTTCAGCTCAGGTCATGATCCCAGGGTCCTGGGATCAAGCCCCACATCAGGCTCTCTGCTCGGTGGAGAGCCTGCTTCCCCCTCTCCCTCTGCCTGCCTCTCTGCCTACTTGTGATCTCTCTCTCTGTCAAATAAATGAATAAAAATCTTAAAAAAAAAAAAAGAAGAAGTGGAGAAAGAAGGTGGTCTGACAGATCTTGGGTTGGATGCTTCAAGACTGGCAAGACATGACAATGAAGGCATACAGATAGGTTGAAATGATGAACCAATGCTTTAGAATAGAAAGAGAAGAAGGTAAACCCATAGCAGGCTCATAGGTAGGAGGAACAGGAATCACCAGGAGACTAGAGGTCTGGATGAGGATGGAGAACATGTATAGTATGAGTAAGGAAGACTTTTCTCATCATATCAGACCATAGTGAGCTAGTCCTTTAAATTTTATTAGCAATTATTATTTGGACAATTAATTCACTGGGAAACTACTCAAAAACTATCTTGTGATAGCTCTTCTATTATGGTCTTGAATTATTTAACTTTTCATAATATTTAAGTCTTATCTCCTCATTTAGACTTTATGTTTCTCCAGAGTATGCACTGTGGATATCTCTTCACCTAGATAACTGTTATTCACAGTAAGAATCAGGTTAAAGAGCTAGGAGCTTTAATGATAAAAGATAAGTAAATAAATAAGACCCCCTTTATGCGATCTCTCCAAAGTAAACTCTCTTGTTTTCTGTATAGCTACATAAGCTTGTCCATGTCTCATACAACACTCATCAAAATAACTGCACTTATTTACTTGCATGTCTGTTTTACCCCCTAGCTGGTGAGCCCTGGAAAACACAGATTATACTATATTCATCTTTGTTGTCCTTGAGCTCCACATAGTGCCTAATATATAGTAAGTGCTCAGTTAATAAGTAGAAGCCAAAAATGAAATCATCCAATTTTCAAACCTCTACAAAAATTTATTTTATTGTAGTTGACATACAATGATAATTTCAGGTGTACAACAACCTAGTGATTTGACAATTCTATACATTATCAATCTCAGTGTTCACCACAGTAAGTGTAGTTACCACCTGTCACTAAACATTATAACAATATTACTGACTCTATTCCCTATGTTGTACTTTTCATCCCTGTGACTTATTTATTTTAAACTGAAGTTGTACCTCTTAATCCCCTTCACCTGTTTTACCCATTTCCCCATCTCCTCTCCCCTCAATTTTCAAATATTAATTAAAAGTCGGTCATTTGTAGGACATTATGCCTAGCTAATGTTGTGGTGGTAATCATTTTACCATATGTAAATTTATCAAATCAACATTGTATACCTTAAACTGAAACAATGTTATACGTCCACTGAATCTCAATAAAGCTGGAAAAAAAGACATTGCTTAGGATTGTAATGAGGTATCATTAGGTACTAAATTGTCTCCTTCAGTATAAGAGATAAATTAGTCTAAGCAAAGAAACAACAAAAAAGGCAGGGAGATAAGTACTTTCTAAAGACACATGGGCTCTTTGAGTGTGGGGGTGGGGAGAGAAAGCATTTGTAGATGCCAGTGTGCTAAGTGAAAGAAATTAGATTGAGAGGCGAGAATAAATTAAATCATATCTGGTCCTCCACTCTCCTCACCTCTCTAGCGCTTAGGCCATTCCCATTTCCCCCCTTCTCTCTAAAATAAAACCACAACCACAACCACATCCACATGCAACTGTTTTTTGGCTGTTAATGCACAAGCTTACTGATTATGGACAAGAGGGTTGAAAATACTTTCAGGAAGATACAGAGATGAACAGAATTAGGATGTCCTTTAATGTATCAAAAAAGATGGCTCAAACCAACAATTTACTTGTTACTTTAAGTACAGACAAAAGGAAATGAAATAAGTAGATTCTAAAAACTAAGATGTTGATTAGTGGAAATAAAGGTTAAGGTCAGCTGTCTATGGGCGCTAACTCATTTTATCTCTGTGTCCGTGTCCTCTTGATTGCTCTGGGGGTGGGGAAAAAAAGGAGACAGCCTATCAGAAAAAGCTGTTGCCAAGCCATGTTTCTACCCACTTGTCTCCTGGAGGAGCCTAGTAGGCTCCTGCCATGAATGTATCATAGAACATACCTGGCTTGTTAAAAACTTAGATGAAAGGAAAACAGATTTCTCTACATGATCACAGGATATACACAGAAACTAAGTTCCTAACAAAATATCAAAGTCAAAAACAACTTTTAAAAAGATATCTGGAACTCAGCATTGGACCTAAAAGCCAGTGTACTTATTGTAATAATAGGAAAAGCAGTGGCGGTGACAGCAGTGTGATGGCAGAGGTGACAGCAGCTCACGCACTTCAGTGCTTCCTCAGTGCCAGGGACAGAGTGCTTTATTAATTTCTCATTTAATTGTTACTACAACTCTTTGCATTTGATGATAATGCATAATCATACACTATCTAGGTTAGCCTATTTTGTTACATTTTTCCTTAAAGTCTCAAAAAAAACAAATTTAGAAAATAAGTAAAAAAAAATGGAACAAAATGTTACTTTGAAAAACATTCTGATTTTTTTGTTTTAACTTTGCCTTAAACACACACATGATTTTCAAGGCCACAATAAATACGCAGAATTTAGTGGGTATTACAATCCTAGTAAGTTTCCTAATACTGCCCTTTGAGGTTAATGCAGTTTTCTCTGTATTTAAATGGCTTAGCCTAGAGTCACTACTCTCAAATGATACTAATCACTTTAATTCTGATTAAAGGGACATGCAGGGCCATTCCAGATAAACTGTCAAGTCAGCAGCAACCTCAATCTCCTAGGAAAGCCTTTGTGATATACTCCTATATCCTGTTTGTGGCTTTAGGGAAATCCCTTCTTACTTACAGTGTAACTAATAGATATTTTATCAGAGCAACTTTGAAGATAAAAGCAAATTTAAAGTAAAATATCTTTAAAATTTATTTAAGAATATTTAAAGCAAATATCAGAAGGAAAATAAAGAAATCTGATTACTTTTTTAAAAATTGGGTTTTTAAAACCTCTCATCTTGCTCTTTTTTTTGATAAATACTGGGTGCTGTGTTAAAATACTAAATTTATCAGAGAAATCCTTAGCCATGTTTTTTGTAACCAGTGTAACAACTCCCAAAACACTTTCTCGTCACATTCTTGTGTGAATGCCATTTAACTTATGATATCTGATTTCAAAAAAAAAAAAAAAAAAAGCCATCAGCTTACTCCTGGGCTTATTGTAAATTCATTTTTTGAAAGTTTTAGTATCTGTATTTCCAGTGTCTCTTGATTATGAAAAAAATTATGACTCAAAATGTATACATTTTTTAGAGGCTATGATTTATTGTACTTAATCTGAGTATTTTTTAAAGGCACAATCTCAAGAAAATTAAAGAAACTTCTGATCTGTAGCTGAAGAAAAATAAATCACACTTTTTAATGGTGAAGAAAATAATCTTTTGAATGTTTGCAGGGCAGAGTACATAAAGATAACCTACCAACAAACTCTGTACAATATCAAATAATAAATTGCTGATCATAACTAAAATAATAAAGATTTGATTGAAAAATAACAAGGTTATGTTTCATTTTTACACTCTGGCTATGTTTCTATGAAGTTTTATTTAAGCCATATTTTGAAAAACAATATTGTAAATGCTCAAAATTTGTTTTTGAAAAGCATTTTATTAATTAAGAATTAATTATTAAGAAGAATCCAGTTTTTTTTTTTAAGATTTTATTTATTTGACAGAGAGTGACGGAACACAAGCGGGGGGAGTAGGAGAGGGAGAAGCAGGCTTCCCGCCGAGTAGGAAGCCTGATGCAGGGCTCGATCCCAGGACACTGGGATCATGACCTGAGCTGAAGGCATCGGCTTGACGACTAAGCCACCCAGGTGTCCAAGAAGAATCCAGTTTTATTTGTAAAGCAGAGTTAATGCCAAAGTTAATTGTTTGCAGATTTGAATTTATTTGAATTGTTTAAAATACCATTTGTATTTGGGGTACCTGGGTGACTCAGTTAAGCATATCCTGTTGGCTCAGGTCAGGATCCCGGGTCCCTGGGATTGAGCCCAGTGAGTCAGGCTCACTGCTCAGTGGCGAGTCTGCTTCTCCCTCTTCCCCTTCCCTTCCCCCTGCTCATTCTCTCCCTCTCTCTCTCAAATATATAAATAAAATCTTAAAAAAAAATACCACTCGTATTTTAAAAGAGTAAAGCATCATAAGCAGTTTTATGTTAAAGTCAGAAGTGTTGTTATTGCAAGTCTGATCTAGAATATAAAGAGAACTAGAAAAATGCATGAACTCAATTCTTACAGAATGACAGATTTTAGCAGTCCATCAAGAGCTCCAATGGGCAAGTCAGGACACTTGAACTGTTTTTTAAATATTAATACTTGAGACTGTGACCCAAGTTTTATAGTAAGTTTTTAAAATTTAATACATGTTGTTTACGGTATACTTTTTGGTAAATACTCTTACAGGGAAATCAGTGAGACTATTAGTTTGAGTGTAGTAATGAAAAGCAGGGTTCAGATTCAAGCCCTGTCACTTACTAGGGCTGTGTGATCTCAAAGATATTGCTTCATTTTTCCATGTCTCAATTTCACTGCCTATCAGAAGGGAAAAATAGCAGTACCTACCTCATAAGATGAGTATGGTGATTAAAGTAAGTTAATCTTTATAAAGCACTTAGCATCATGTCACACATAGTACTCAGTAACTACTGAATTGTGCTATTATAATTGTTACTCTGGGTTTTATTGTTGAATGCAACAAATGCCAAATTCTCTTCTTTTGTTGGTACTCAATTTAACAAAGTCAAAGGGAACAGAATGAATATTTCTCATCTGGACACAGTAATGATATCTCAACAGTTACCTGATTTACTGTAATATTTTCACTTTCTTGTGCTTATAACAACTAAAATTAGATGCATAAAAACAAGAATTGATGATGTTCTTCATTGAGATATCAACACAGAGGTTACCTACCTGTGCAGCTCTTCTGTTTTGTCTTCAGTTGGACCTACGATTAGTAAACAATGGCGAAGGACAGCTGCCATGACACGGAACTGATGAGAATCACTCTACAGCAAATAAAAAAGACAAGAGGAAAAATTTGGGATTGAATGCTTTAATGAAGGAGTTTGGTGTATTACTACATTTCTGAGAGTCACCTTATGGCCTACCTGTCCTCCCTAAACAGTCATCCTTATACCATACATATTAGAAGTCAGGATATTGTAGAAAAAGTTCTCAATACTAAGTGAATAGTTACTGTCTCACAGGGAGAGCTACAGCTATCTCCAGAAATGGCTGAAAGCAGAAGGTACTGATCTAGCCACTCCCTTAGGGCATGTCAGGCAAAGAGATGCAAGATCAACATCCATGCATTTCCCACTCTGTTTTACCTTAAGATTCAATTCACCTAATGATCTTTGCCATTTCCAGAAAGGCTAAATTCTTTTGATAGTATACTGTTCCAGTCTACTAATTGCTATAAAAGTTCAAGTAGATATAATGCTATCAGATATTTTAAGAGTGGGTTGTACATCCTTAATGCCTCATTTCTTAATTTTCAGAAGCAATAAATTAAAATCTATAATCTATCAACTTCATTTTAATGAGTCTTCTTAATCTCCTAGCTCCTACAAATCTTGCTAATTCCCCCAGAATTAACTGGCAAGTGATAAAAAACAAGTGATCTGAGTTTAATCTCCTATTTTCCCAATGTTTATTCATTTATTGGTATTAAAGACACATAGAGAGTCAGAGCGGAAAAAGCAAGCAATAGGAAATAAGCTAAGTTATGAATAATCATTTAATTTACATCATCTTTTTTAGTGAGCTCTTGGGCCACTATAATTTCTTTAGTCACCTGCATCAAAGTCATCTCTCTTCTTCCAGATTTTTAGTAATTAAGACAGATAAAATGAGTGGTAATCATAATAGAGATCCTGTGTATGCTATACTTCAGGAAGTCACCAGTTACTTCAAAAACTATGTAAAAATTTAAAACTTTATAAAAAATTAAAAAACTTTAGTATAGATTTATCTCAAATCTGTATAAAGTGAAATATACTCACATATTATACATATATTCATATATGTTCTTACATTCATAAGATGTATCTTATAAAATCTAACAACAGAGCACAATTTCATTACTCATAATGCAGAGGACAATATTTTAAGCATAAAACTATTATATGTTTATTTGGAAGAGACGAAGGCCTCAGTGGCACAATGGAAAAAGCACTGCATCTGGAGTCTAGAGTCTAGATTGTGACCCTAGACAAGTCATATAGCTTCTCTGAGTCAAAGTTTCCCCACAGGCATCTCCACACATATGTGACTGTTAGGGTTATAAAAGAATTAAAGAGGATGATACACAAGGAAGTGCTTAGCACTTGCAATGGTATATTTGAAGATGAGGGGGAATAATGAGTGAAAAGGAAACAGAAGACAGAGCTGAAATGAGTGATAATGAAATAAGTGTGTGCTGGGGAAGGAAGAGAGAAAAGGGGAGGAGGAGATCAGTGGAATGCCAGAGACAGGAAGACTGGCAGGGTTGACACTGTCCCATTCGCCATCCATTTACAAATGCCTGAAACAACACTTTCACTTACCCCAAATTACATGAAGCACACTGAAACACATGTGAAATTCTTCCATTTAACTTTTTTTTTTTTAAGACTTATCCATTTATTTTAGAAAGACAGTGAGCAAGCGTGAGCAGTGGAGAGGGGCCGAGGGAAAAGGAGAGAGAAACTCAGCTTCCGCACCCAGCCAGAACCCCACATAGGGCCCAATCCCATGACCCTGAGATCACAGCCCTAGTTGAAACCAAGAGTCTGACGCCCAACTGCCTGTGCCACCCAGGTTCTCCTTCCATTTCTCAACTCTTAGTAAAATCATATTTTCCTTGGTTTTTGAAAATTAAGTGGGAACGCACTTCCTTTTAAACTAGATTTTCCTAAGGTGCCTAGGCGGCTTAGTTAAGTGTATGACTCTTGCTTTCAGCTCAGGTCATGATCTCAGGGTTGTGAGATCGAGACCTGCGTCAGGTTCTGTGCTGAGCAAGGAGTCGGACTGAGATTCTCTCTCTCCCCCTCCCCCTGCCCGCCCTCATGCACTTGCTCATGCTTGCTCTCTCTCAACCAAAACAAAAACTAGATTTTCCTTTATTCTAGATATCACAGTTGTCCTCTTTTCACACTGATGTTGACAAGCTTCTTGCAAAACTATCCATTTTGGTCTTTTTACTTGCAACTGTAAATGAAAATCCTACTTCTTTCCATCCCATTTCCTTGTGTCCCAACTTTTGTAACACCAATTCCCAAGTTGTACTTACGTCTGCACTGCCCTCTTTACCATAAATCCACTAAATTCTCCTTATTTCTGTACCCAAAACAACTGCTGAAATCCGTGGCTTGTTTCCCCCACTCCTGGCATCACCAATTCCTTTTCATCTCCTAGATCTGAGCTAAAACATTTTATCAGAGAAGCCTATTCCTTGTCCACTTAATCTAAGTTGGCTTCTTCCTTCATTATTTTCTATCACTGTATCTTATTATGATTCCTTTCATAAAATCATAATTTGTAATGCCACATTTGTTTATATACTTGCATTTCCATGGCTTTCTCCACTAATCTGGTGCCTTCAGAAGTTTAGAGTACATGTGTTTAATAGGTGCTCAATGTTTGTTTATTTATTTAGATAGGGAGAGAGATTGGAAGGAGAGAGAGAGGCAGAGGGACAGAGAGAGAAAGAGAATCCTAAGTAGGTTCCACACCCAGTGTGAAGCCCATGCAGGGCTCAATCCCCCAGTTCTGAGATCATGACCAGACCGAAACCAAGAGTCTGACGCTCAACTGACTGAGCCACCCAGATGCCCCAGTGTTCAATAATTTTTAATGTAAATTATAAGTAAAACAAAAAAGAGTCCCAGTCATCAGTGGGCAGCTAGATAAATTTCCACAAAATGAGCACATCCATATAACCAACACAAAAATGATCCAATGTCAAGATCAAGAACTCCAGAATTCCCTTCATGGCCTCTTCAAATGACAAATCTCCTGTTCTTCGATGGCAATTCTAGTTTCTAACATTATAGGTTAGTGATTTTTGTTGTCGTTGAACTTTGCTTGAATGAAATCATAAAATATAGGCCCTTTTGTGTCTGGCTGTGAGATTCATTCAGGTTGTTATGTGTAGCTAGTCTACACATTTTCATCACTTGTGTTCATTTTCATCACTTGAGAGTTGTGGTATTTGAGGTGCAGTCTGTGGACCAGTGTTGGTCCACACCCTGTTTGCCACTGATCTGCAGTGCCACCAGTGCAAAAAGTGTGCGTGAGCATTTAGAGACTTTTCCAGTTTGACACTGTATGTAATATTGTATTATACAAGAGTTTTATTCTGGTAGCTAGGGCAAAAAAAAATTTGGTCCTTCACCACAGTTAGGTTATTAAGAAAGGACTGCTGAATACAGTGAATATATTACACTTTACTTATCTAGCTTACTCTCGATGGACACTTGGATTGTTTCCAGTTTGGGCCTATAATGACGAGTACTGCTATGAATATAGTTTGTTACACCTCATCTGCTTTGTCAAGCTTTAGAAGATACTGCCAAATAGTGTTTCAAAGTGTTTATACCAATTTACACTCCCACTAGTTGCTCTACAGTTGTAGCAACACTTGGTATTGTCAGAGTTTTAAAATTTAGTCATTCTTGTTGGTGTGCAATGGTCTCTTATTATGCATTTTCCTGATGACTAATGAAGTTTCATGTGACTACTGGTCATTTGGATACCTCTTTTGTGAAGTGCCTGTTCAAGCCTTTTGCCAATTTTTTATTGGGTTGATTTTGTATGAATTCGTCGGACTTTGTAATGTATTCTGGATAGAGACCTTTATAGATGTGTTGCAAATAACTTCTCTGATATTGTGGTGTGCTTTTTTACTTTCTTCTCTTCATGAGCTCATTTTAATGAAGACCAATCTGTCAACTTTTCCTTTAAAATTTGATTTTTATTTTGTCCTGTTTTAGAAATCTTTGCTTACTTAAGAAATGTTTGATAGATAAAGTCATGAAGATAATCTGTTTCCTTCTAAAAGCTTTATTATTTTACCTTTCATATTTAGGTCCTTATCCATCTCAGATTAATTTTTTGTGTATGGTGTAAAGGTAGGATTCAAATTAATTTTTCTTTCATAAAGACATACAATTGATCAGTGCAACTTATTAAATAGTCCACTCTTTCCCCACTACACTTCAACATTACCTGTGTCATAAATGAGTTTACTATATATATGCATAGTTTTATTTCTAGACTCTATTCTAGTCCCTTAGTCTGTCTCAGTCAAAATTTGCTGAATGAATACTACCATTTAAAAAGTCTTATTTAACAAAGGTTAGAGTGGATACTGTTTTCTGGTATTGGCTATTCTGCTGTATGACTTTCCATAAGCAATTTAAACTCTGATCTTTCGTGTCCTCATTTGTCAAATGGGGTTAATACTCCTGTATCACAAGGATGCTGGAAAGATTAAATACAATTATTCTTTATAAAATATTATACAAATACATATTATAAAACTATAATTTACTTGCTTCATCTTAGTTTTGGTATCTTTAAGATATCAATATTCTCTCCTCTGAAATCCTATCTTTAAGATATCAATATTCTCTCCTCTGAAATCATTATCTCCAAAAGTTGAGAAGAAAAAAAGTCACCAGGAATGAGGGAGGAGGAAGAGAAAGAAAGCAAACAGGCTTGCTGTGATAGTGGAAATCAAAATAAGGTAACACTCAATTAAAAGGGAGATAAAAACTCAGGGAAGTCTTTAGGATCTCTTTATATAGCCCTTACTTCTTAATTACAAATTCTATTACTGTCCTACTGTTTTTTTTTCTCCTATGCAAACTCTGGAAGATTTCACTTTTGTTTGGTAAAGGTATCAATTTCCTCACATCTTTCCATTCAAAGTGTCAACTGATCTAATCAATGCCTGAGAAAGTCTGAAGGGAGAATACTGTATTGCACATTAAGTCCTAATCTTGTATTGTTATCCCAGGACAGTTCTAATTTCTTCAAGAAGGTTTAGGAAACTTGTCCAATGAAAATTTGATTTCAATTCCATAAAAAGTGAAAGACACTCAAGACACAGACATACACACACAGAAGTATACGCCCACTTACCTAGAAATACAGCTATATCTCACGTAGCATTTGACCCTGTTTCACCCTAGTCCTTTTGCTTACCTTTACCATGGTTATTTGTCCTGCCAAATTGTATATGTTCAAAATTCTCTGTATCCTTACAGGCAAAGATAATGTATTTTACCTTTGCATCTTTTTCATTGAACATGATGCTGGGCACAGAGTAATAATATTATGCTTTTTTGAATTAATTTACAAGGGAAGATAGAAATGCTATAAAATAGAGTGTTGTAACTCTAAAAAGGCTAGAAATCCGCTGCTCTAAACAATGTTATTAAATGTTTTAGTCTTCTAGATAATTTTGGAATAGCTTTGACTTTTTAAAAAGATTTTATTTGCGAGAGAGAGAGAATATGAGCGGGGATAGGGGCAGAGGGAGGAGAAGCAGACTATGTGGAGTGGGGAACTGGACATGGGGATCGATCCCAGGACCCTGAGATCATGACCTAAGTGGAAGACAGACTTTTAACCAACTTAGCCACCCAGATGCCCCAACAGCTTTGATATTTTAAAAGGTATCATAAATTTTTCCTTCTTCCCTGCTTACTTTGGACTTTTCCCCCTATATATTTCTCTATATCACACTTTATTTTTCATTAAACAAGTATTTATTGAATGTGTACTCTGTCTTGGGTTATGCTGCTTAGCAGAAACACCATGCCAGTGAGGTCAGATATATCCCCAAAGATCTAGAACATACGGTATTTGAAGCATCTATGCATTACTGAGGTGACTCTTTCTTATTTTTAAACACATAGAAAATATAGAAAAGAATAGTAAGTAATGTAACAAACAGTTGTATATCCATCTGTGTTCATATGTCTGATTTTCCTATTAGACTGTTAGCTCTTTGAGGGCAGTGATGCTTTCTTCATCTTGTATCTTGTACGCCTAATGTAGAACTCAGCATATATTAGGCACTCGGTATTTACTGAAAAGATGATTCAGCAAAAGAACATGTCCTTTTCCCATGTTTCCTTTCAAGTCTCTAAAATAATCATGGCACTAACCTCTTCTGATACAATGTGACATTCCCAATTAACTCCTATGAAAATTCACTATTTTATCTAACTCAAATGCATCTTCTGACTACTGAGATACTTGTATTACTTCTCTGTTTGCACTTGGTTGTCTGGCTCTACCATGTCTGCTGGTCCTTGTGTCTTCTTGCTACGATGCATGATAACCTGGGAAGCACTGCAGACGGGAATGTGTGCTAAGTGAGGGATCTCTACAGTAACATTCTTTCCTCCATCAACAAAGAGATTTAGCAAAGTGTTAAAGGAGGAGGAAGACAAGACTGTTTCAGTTAACGTTTCTAGAACTGACTTCAGGTCCTGCTAAAGGAGCCTTTGACCGTCTTAAACATGATACTGCCTTTGGGAAAAGGAGAGAATGAGACAGGGAGGGAAGGAGGAAGTGAGGGAGACAGAAGGACACCATGTAGAAATAAGCCCAGCTACATTTCCTACTGAATGGAAAGGAATTTCCAAATTAATCTGCTGACGGTATCAGCAGGCAGGCAGGAATTTAACACTGAGGCATGAATCTAAAATGGATAAACGGCACTAATCTGCTAAGCCTCAAGAAAAACCTAGTCATTAATTTTCTATTTTTGATGAACAGTGATAAAAATGCCTACTAAAACAGTTAAAACCAAAACCAAACATCTATATTTTCTGTAACCGTTGAGCTGTGTAAAAGATAAAGATCTTTAAAGGTGAAATGGCCAGGGTCTGGGAAGGTATAAACTAGCACTCTTCTTCTGAAGGGCAATTTGGCAATACATATCATAAACCCTTAGAGTTTTAACAAACCCTTTGGCCCAACAATTTCAGGAATTTATCTACAAAATTTTATAGTAAGAAAATTCACTGTATTACCACGTAAAATAGCAAACAACTGCAAACAATCTAAGTCCTTACATATAAGGAATTTGTTAAAGGTTGATAGATCCTTATGAAGGAATATTCAAGTATAAAAATACTTATTAAGTATAAAATGACTTATGAAGAGTATTTCTTCATAAGGATTTATCAACCTTTGACAAAGAGAATAAATTGGCTGTTAAATTATTTTTTGGTTGCAGAACTTTCTTTATCCCCAAATGATATCTAGTTACAACCTAATATAAAGAGAAAAAACAACAGCAACTGCAACAATCAAAGATCCTTTTTGGAACGTGAGGGTGGGGAACCTGGAACTTATCCTATTCCTAGGAACTTTACGGCTTCAAGGAACATTTTGAAAACCACCACTCTTGGGCGCCTGGGTGGCTCAGTGGGTTAAAGCCTCTGCCTTCGGCTCAGGTCATGATCCCAGGGTCCTGCGATGGAGGCCCGCATCGGGCTCCCTGCTCAGCGGGGAGCCTGCTTCCTCCTCTCTCTCTGCCTGCTTGTGATCTGATCTCTCTCTCTGTGTCAAATAAATAAATAAAATCTTAAAAAAAAAGAAAAAAGAAAACCACCACTCTTCAAGAACATTTACTGTGGAAAAAAAGATTATAAAATGACTGCATTTTTGTAAGAAGAAATTATACATATGTTTATATTTACATATTATACAATGAAGAATGGTTAGAAAGATATGTATCATATGCAAATAGTGCTTATCTTCGAGTGGTGGGTTTATAGGTGATTTGCCCTTTTTTATTGCCTCTATACATTTTCCCCTTAGATCTACGATGAGCATCTATTTTCATTATAAGGAAAATAATATTAGTTATTTTTAAAGTTAAATTTTAAAGTTGGATTCTTCTGTGTAATAAGTTTTCAATGTCCCTTTATTTCAGTTGGCTTTGACAAGTCTTCAGGTGCTTGTTTAATTGGAGAAAGATGCCATTCATCTGACAATCTAGGCGTTATTAAAATCCAAGTAAATGGGCTCTTATTGGCAAGTTTCTCTGCATCCTTATTATAGATTTTCCTTACGTTAAGTTGTACCTCCCTATGCTCTGATTTTTGGGTCTTTTCACATGCTGTTCGATTTTTGAGAAATGTTCACCTTGCCAGTTGTCAAACAGTTCCATCATTCTCAGTCATCCTATCTCAGGAGACACCTTCACAGGTCCTCCCTGACTACGCTAAGTATTCTCAATCATTGCACTGTTTCTCTCCTAGCACTTAACACAATTTGAATTATATATTTGTTTACTTATTACCTGTCTCACCAACAAAACTGAAGGCAGAGACTATGCCTCTTATTTGCTAACATATTACACAATGCCAGTATAATACCTGCAAATGGCCATAAATATTTGACTGACTGAAAGACTGACCAAATGTTTGCTACAATTTGAATTTGGAGACTCATGGAGACTAAATTGGTTTAAAAAACAAAAACAAAAATCCTTTCCCACACTCTTGCCTAAATGGGTTGGCAAGATCCTGGTTTCAATACTGTTTAAATTTCTGATAACTTCAGTAACAGCCCAGAGTCACAATAACTGGGCACATTTTATAATGGCTTTATCTACTGATCCACAGCTCACAAGAAGCCCTAAGTTTGCTGAGATACCTGCTTCAGGACCACTGGTATAGTCTCTTTTGGAGAATCTTTTGGAGAATAAACTTTCTATAACCCAGAATGAGTAATTACTGCTTCGACATCTTCTAAGGCTTCTTCCAGCCCCACTATTACACTAATGAAGGCTAATCTCAATTTACTGATATATATTACATGTCATTCCATAAATATACTGATGTGCAGCCACTGAATTATAATAAACCCTTTTGGTCAGGAATCAGAACAGTGTGAGCTACTATTTTGGGCACGATTTAAATAACAGGGGCTCCAACAATGGCAAACCAACAGTCTCAGAAGAGCTCTTGCAACTAAATGGAGAACTTAAAAACACCAAAACAAACAGTGTAAGAAAAATAACCATAGAAGGTACCAAATAAGCATAGAGACATAATATTTTAAATACTTACAAATATTTGGTTTCAAAGCATAAATGGAGCATGTGGGCTTTCCACATCTTTTCCTGCCAAGTCTCAGGAAAAACTGACCATACTACAGTCATCTAAAACAGCTGTTAGGACTGATCTTCAAATATTTGGTTTCAAAATATAGACCTATTTGCACTTTAAAACTCAGATGCCTGCATATTCCCACTATAGCACTGCACTGAGATAATCCTCTCAAAGTAGGCTGCTGGCAAAAACAGATCTGTATTCACGGTGAGCACTGCTTCAAATGGTCATAGCAAGATGTTAGCCTAAGTCCTCAAGTCAATCGTCAGAAAAGATAATTTACACTGGCACCAAAATACTTCATTTCTTTCTTTCTTTTCCTTTTTTTTTTTTTTTTTAAGGCAGGGGCTCAATTTCACTCATCATTTAAGGTTAAAGAGTATAAATATGAAATGTTAAGATTCTAGAAACAAGGAAAAAAGTTTATGTCCATTTTGCTTACAGTTGTTGCCTTCCTTAAACTTAAGTTTCTTATTTAGCATATTGTTCTTATGGGTACTTAGATATAAACTGTCAAATCTGCCACACTTTGGGTTGCTGTAAGGTCAAAGCCACAGAAAAGGATCTTAGTCCAGAAAAAACCTTTCCCACACTGTGGTATAATTATATTTATTTTCTAGGACCATGTAAAAGTATGGATATCCAGTTGTTCTCCTACATTTCTGATAGTTATCTCATACTATAACATTGTAGGGATGATAGGGGATACACACATCTTTTGCTCTTCTGAGCAGACATGGATTCTGACTGATCAATATTCACTGGCCTGATGTAGCTTATCTTTTCTTTGAGATGGCAGTCATTGTAAATGCCTATAACTTTATGAACCATATTGTTTTATTCCCTTCAAATCTTCTCATTTAAACCTTGTTCCTGAAAGAGGAACTCGGAAAAAAAAAAAAAAGAAAAGGCAGGTGATAGTACAACTGAGAAAAGGAACTATATTTAGAACCTTACAAAATAATAATCCATAGTTAACTAATTGGAATTAAAAATTTAAAAATCTTCAATTTCTTTCATGAGTATTCTGTAGTTCCTTGAGTACAGATCCTTTACCTCTTCGGTTAGGTTTATTCCAAGGTATCTTATGGTTCTTGGTGCTATAGTAAATGGAAAACAGTGTGGAGATTCCTCAGAAAATTAAAAATAGAGCTACCCTATGACCCTGCAATTGCACTATTGGGTATTTACCCCAAAGATACAGATGGAGTGAAAAGAAGGGCCGTATGTACCCTAATGTTCATAGCAGCAATGTCCACAATAGCCAAACTGGAAAGAGCTGAGATGCCCTTCAACAGATGAATGGATAAAGAAGATGTGGTCCATATATACAATAGAATATTTTGCAGCCATCAGAAAGGATGAATACCCAACTTTTGTATCAACATGGATGGGACTGGAGGAGATTATGCTGAGTGAAATAAGTCAAGCAGAGAAAGTCAATTATCATATGGTTTCACTTACTAGTGGAACATAAGGAATAAAATGGAGGACATCAGGAGAAGGAAAGGAGAAGTGACTTGGGGTAAATCGGAGGGGGAGAGGAAAGATGAGAGACTGGATTCTGAGAAACAAACTGAGGGTTATGGAGGGGAGGAAGGTGGGGGGATGGGTAAGCCTGGTGGTGGGTATTAAGGAGGGCACGTATTGCATGGAGCACTGGGGGTGGTGCATAAACATTAAATCTTGAAACACTGAAAAAAAAAATAAAGATGTTAAAAAAAAAAGAAAACAAGATGTTACAAAGAGCAAACGACAACCACAATAAACGACATAAGGAATAAACAAAAAAAATTAAAAATCTATAAAAAACAAAAATAATGAAATAGTCCATCTTCATCCTATTTTTCTGGTAAGTGTTACAAAAATGGAAAACAAGCATTCCTCCCTTGTAGGCAGCTCTAGGGATGCCCCAGACCAATTAAGTTATAGGTAGATAAGAATATCCTTCTTAACCTTACCTCTTTATGCACCTTCCAACTGTCTACCGTCACATTGAAGAGAGCTTTGAGGGCCTCAATGGCACAGTCTGTCTCCTGAGGTGAGAGAGGAGGTCCATTATGGTCTATGGCCGATTCATATTCATCGGTCCACTTGATGCTAAAGGCACTTTCCAAGATCTGGGTTAGCAGCGGTAGTCCCTGGAGCTCATAGCGCAATTGTGACCTGATGTCGGTGTGCAAAAGTGACAGGAGGAAGAGCAAGCGCAAGTCAAAGCACTTAATGTCATTGATAAACTTTCGGTCCTTGCACTTTCTCAGGAGGTTACAGAGCTTTGCAGCAAGGTTAAGTTCCAGGCTGAGCTGCTGTGCCATCTGACTGTTGAACACTATGTTACACAGACATTTTAATGACTCCACAATAACTGGGAACTCTGACACCTTCTCCAAAGAATCATCCGACTCATTTAGCTTGGCTAATCGCAGCAGTATCTGCATATTTTCCTTGGTTGTTACAGGAACTAAAACCTTTTTGTCTCTGGAGAGAATGCGGAGAACTTCCAGGCAGGACACTTGACATGTTGTTGGGATGTCCTTTACAAGGACTTTAAATATGCCTTCACAGAGTTTCTGAAAAACAAGAACAAGTATGCAAAAATCATTACTTGGCTTAAATGATTTAAAACAGAATACGTCTCTACCAATGTATGTAACAGCAGTCAGATTCGAGCTAGAAAAGATTTCTTTCTTTTTTTTTTTTTTTTTTAAGTCATAGAATGTTAGAACCGAAAGAGACCTTATATTTGCCGCACTTCTTTCACTTACAGATATGGAAATTAAAGGCCAGAGAGGCTGTACTGGGCCAGAGTGAATCAGTCAGGTCATATATAGCTTTGTTCTCAACATATTTTTAATATCAGAATACATAAAATATCAGGATAAAAGCAATTAGTCCGAATCATAGCTGATGGACCCAAAGTGTACATATCCGTCTTACATTTTTTGAAATATAATTATTCCTATCATTCCTAAATTTAAGAACCACTGATCATTCATTCAAAATTCAATGTCCAGCTTTCTTGTCCATAAGCTGCAGGTCTGGGTCTCTCAAGCTCGCACCTTACATGTGAAGCAAGTAGGTATAAACTACTCGATTGCTGACCATTTCTGTACCTGTTACATTTTATAAAAACAACAGCAACAACTAGGACTAACATCAGATTTTACAAAGTTGGTATTTACCTATCACCCCACTTTAATTCTTATAAAGCGGCTATCTTTGGGTCAAGCATGATGATCTTGGCAAGAATCCCAGGCTGTGTGTACCTTCTCAGTACATCCTAGTTGTACAGCTATGAAGTGACAACTTTCAATGTACAGTTGACCCTTGAACAATGCGTTTAAACTGCATGGGTTCACTTATACATGGATTTTTTCCTATAAATACAGTATAGTACTGTACATATATTTTGTCTTCCTTATGATGTTTTTAATAACACTTTTCTCTAGCTTACTTTATTGTAAAAATATGAATACAATAATATGTAACATATAAAATATGTGTTAACTGACTATGTTATTGGTAAGGCTTCTGGTCAGTATTAGGCTCTCAGTAGTTAAGTTTCCGGGAAGTCAAAAACTGCACACAGATTCTTGGACTGTGCTGGGGACGAGCACCCCTAACCTCCGCATTGTTTAAGGGCTGGCTATACTGTGTTTTCTAGATGGAGGTGGGAAGGAAATTAACTTGACAGGCTGAAAAAAATTTAATACAATGTCAACTCTATCCCTGCCATCTCTGATAACTAGAAGGGACTTTCATTCAATGTCTTATTATCATTGTTAAAGCATTTTTAAAAAAAGGAACACAAGTTTGGGGGGTGGGTTAAGTATAATGTCCCCATTATAGAAATATAAAAAGCAGGGAAATTCTTCTCCAATGTTTGATCTTTCAGATCCAAGACATAACAAAAACAAAAACAAAAACAAAACCACATTCTATATACTACTTTCTATGTGGTATATTTCTGGAGGGGGAGTCAGATAACCTTTGTTCCCATATAACTTTACTCAGGAGAGAAATCATCTACATTGCTGCTTAAGTTAAGAAACATGTAATAAATAAAGGTATTATAAAATATTATATATGTGAATTTGGAGTTCTACATACTGAATTGAAAAGACATCTTTACCTCCTGCCTTTTTACACCAAAGAGGACAACAGCAACAATAAAATACCCCCAAAATCTACAGATAATGTGAGTCCTTTCTTGTTCCACCTTAGACTCCAGAAAGAAAAAGAGCAAAGCATGAACACAAATAGGAATAGACAAGGCTATATATCAAATGTATTGAAACTCTTGGACAAAAGAAGGCTATATGATAGAGATTAGAGAACCTACAAGATTTATAGTTAAAAACTACCTCATCTATAGGCTTCCTGGAGTTCAATGGGTGACCAAAGACAAGAGTTGTAGTTTTAAAGCACAGTTTTCAATCATAGTTATTCTTAGACATGCCATTTCTTTTCATAGATCTGCCTCACATAATGACCACTAGGTAGCTTTTTCCTATCTATAATTTTAACATATTTTGAAAATTAAACCACTTTTTGGATAATGACTCTTTCCTTTTTTTTTTGTTTGAATTACAACCCTCCCCCAAATCAAAGACATACCTAAAATACAACAAAAGTGATCCTTAATAGACATACTTATTGCTGTACTCAGTATAATCATTTTTAGTCAGAGAACATTATAAAGAGCAAATTAATAAATCATGTACATTTGGATGAATCAGAAAAATTCTGTTTTGCATACATAGGTACATCAGGCAAGAAAACTGAAGGAGCATACTTTACACTTCCTCCATCTGCTGAGTGCATGCTCTGCCTGTGTTTCAAAGGTACTATTGTATTTCACCTTTAATTTTGCTCTAACAGTATTTTTCTATGCTGTTAACTATTTTTTTTTCAATTGATTTTACTCTTCCCTGTTGTCCAGAGAACGCAGCTGAAATGAGCCCACTGCTCCCTCTTCTACTGTGCTGTCACACATGGCTCCCCTTTCTTTTTTTTTTAAAGATTTATTTATTTATTTATTTGACAGAAAGAGAGATCACAAGTAGGCAGAGAGGCAGGCAGAGAGAGAGGAGGAAGCAGGCTCCCTGCTGAGCAGGGAGCCAGATGCGGGCCTCAATCCCAGGACCCTGGGATCATGACCTGAGCCGAAGGCAGAGGCTTTAACCCACTGAGCCACCCAGGTGCCCCATGGCTCCCCTTTCAAGTGCTCCAAACAGACTCCTAGGCCTCTGACCACATGTTCCAGCCTCTCCCTTGCTGCTCCTTCCATGGCATACCCTGCTACCATGTCCACCCATCAAGAGCCCACTTTTTCTCAGATTTAGTTTGAAGACTAGAGGTCTACATGCTTTCCCAGTCACTCCCTCTTTTGCTATTTGTGCTTCCAAAAAGAACTAAGTTTTTACTTTTGTGTAGAGTAAGTTGTTGGAGTATCTTACTCCTTTTCCAAGCTCCTTAATAGAGGCTATGTTTCATCTGTATCCCTGTAGCTGGCTCAGGTGTGCTAGAACTATTGTTAAGTGCAAGATAACCACAAATTCCCAACCTTAAAACCTACCCCCTGACTCTCCAGCATCTCCCAAAGAATGACTCCTTTGTATTCTTCCTCCACCAGGCACCACTTACTATCAAGTCTTCTCTTCCTCTTTTCGCAAGTACAACAAACTGTCATTACATTATATGTTAGGTACAGACTGTTTTTATTTACTTTCAAAATATTTCTACGAACTTGTTTTCATTGTTCAACTGATATATATATATATATATGTATATACATATATATATATTTAAAGATACTATTTATTTGAGAGAGAGAGAGACAGAAATAGCAACAGACAGCATGAGTAGGGAGGAGAAGGAGAAGAAGGCTCCCTGCTGAGCAAGGAGCCTGATGTAGGACTGGATCCCAGGACTCTGGGATCATATGATCTGGGATCAGATGCTAACTGATTGAGCCACAGGCACCCCCAACTGATATATATTTTAATCCAAAAATTATTTTGGTCCTTTAGGTTATCATGGAGCCCAATTTTTTCCATTAAAATTAATGGAAATATTTTCTGATTCAATAACTTTCACTTAGAGGTCTGGTTCTCTGTAATGAACTAAAGTCATAAAGCAAAGTCTAGGTATGCTTACAGAGTATAATTACTAAGAATCAAAGAGTCTGAGAAAAAGTCATTTTAAAATGCTAACTTAGCAAGGTTGCAGAGAAAGGGGAACCCTCCTACACTGTTGGTGGGAATGCAAGCTGGTGCAGCCACTCTGTAAAACAGTATGGAGATTCCTCAAAAAGTTGAAAATGGAGCTGCCCTACGACCCAGCAATTGCACTACTGGGTATTTACCCTAAAGACACAAAGGTAGTGATCCTCAGGGGCACGTGCACCCGAATGTTTATAGCAGCAATGTCCACAATAGCCAAACTATGGAAAGAACCTAGATGTCCATCAACAGATGAATGGATAAAGAAGATGTGGTATATATATACAATGGAATATTATGCAGCTATCAAAAGAAACGAAATCTTGCCATTCGCAACGACATGGATGGAACTGGAGGGTATTATGCTGAGCGAAATAAGTCAATCAGAGAAAGACAATTATCATATGATCTCTCTGATATGAGGAACTTGAGGGGCAGGGTGGGGGGTTGTGGGGGGTAGGGAGGGAAAAATAATGAAACAAGATGGGATGGGGAAGGAGACAAACCATAAGAGACTTCTAATCTCATAAAACAAACTGAGGGTTACTGGGGGGTGGGAGGGTAGGGATAGGGTGGATGGGTTATGGACATTGGGGAGGGTTTTTGCTTTGGTGAATGCTATGAAAGATGTAAGCCTGATGATTCACAGACCCGTACCCCTTGGGCAAAGAATAAAAAAAAAAAAAAAAGCTAACTTAGCAAGCCATGACTATTTCTATAAAGTCAGACAGCAAATCCAACAGCATAAATTCAAGAGTAAGATCCCAAATGGTTCCCCAATGTTAATACTAGTACTGCCAAAAAAGGTTAGTTTGCTCCTGAACTGAAACCTGAGAGTCTTCTATAGTAGTGGTTCTCAAACTTCATCATGCATCATAATCCACTAAAGGGATTGTTAAAAAACACATTATTGCACTTCACCCCCAGAATTTCTGATTCAGTGAGTGTTGACCGAGGCTCCAGAATTGGGACATTTAACAAGTTCCTAAATTCTTTTTTTTTTTTTAAGATTTTATTTATTTATTTGACACACAGAGAGAGATTACAAGTAGGCAGAGAGGCAGGCAGAGAGACAGGGAGAGGAGGAAGCAGGCTCCCTGCTGAGCAGAGAGCCCGATGCGGGCCTCGATCCCAGGATGCTGAGATCATGACCGGAGTCGAAAGCAGAGGCTTTAACCCACTGAGCCACCCAGGTGCCCAAGTTCCTAAATTCTGATGATGATTTAGGAACCACACTCTGAGAACCACTGAACTATGGTTAACAATGGATTGACATAACTTGGATATTAGAGGATAGGGGTTAACTGAAAACAAGGGACCAGAAAAGTAGGCAGAGTTGAAAGTCATTAGCACAAATACCTTAACTTCTCCTTGACTGTCCTGACTGCCCTGAAGAAGGCAGGGATAGGAATGGGGTGTCACTGTCTGGTCACATTACTTTTCTTAAATATTAAAAACTACTCCAGGGGTGAAGTATATTACTTACTTAAGGTCAGTGGTCCTGGGCTTGAAACTTATTTAACTTACTATGGACTCTAGAATCAGAGCAGTATGTGATTAAGGGCATAGGTTCTGGATTTAAAGTTTTTGTATTCAAACCCTGGCTCTTCTACCATATTCTAATGGTGAGACTGTGGCAGACTTGGCCTCCCTGGGCTTCATTTACTGTAAGAGTTAAATGATGACTCTAGAACCAGAGCAGTTTGTGATTAAGGGCATAGGTTCTGGATTTAAAGTTTTTGTATTCAAACCTTGGCTCTTCTGCCATCTTCTAACAGTGAGACTGTGGCAAACTTGGCCTCCCTGAGCCTCATTTACTGTAAGAGTTAAATGACGTCCACATGTATAGCACTTAAAATAGTTCAGTATAAGATAAAATCTCAAAGTCCACAGTTCAGCATTTAAGATCTTTCAACCTGCTTTTTCAGGTTTCTCTTTCATACTATGCCCCATCGAACCCTCCTCTCTGGCTATATTCCCTCCTAAATTATTTCACACTGAGCTCTTTTGCTTTCTTACTGCCTCCCTTCTCCCTGCATCAGTTCCTCTTCCTCTTTGACTCTTCAACTTTTAACCATTCTCCAGAGCTAACCTTAAAATTCGCTTCTGATATAAATTTTTTTCTAACCACTTCAGCCCCCAACATTCTTCCTCTCCAAGGAATATCCAAACCACAATTTGCAGCAATCATTTGGTGCTCAGTACATTCTTCCTGTTACTAAAAGCTCTCTAATAAAAAAACATTCATAATTACACTAGCTAGTATATTTTACATGCAGTAGACAGGATTTATTCTTAGTCAATCTACTGATTAGCAGTAACCTATGCATACTGCTTTAACACAGCTACAATCATCTTGTGTACATCATTCTGTGTTCTTTTTAATTTTTAATTATCAGCATTTTTCCACATTGCTAGAATACTTATAAAAATAATTTTAGGGAGCCTGGGTGGCTCGGTCTATTAAGTATCTACCTTCAGCTAAGGTCACGATCCCAGGGTCCCTGGGACCAGACCCCATGTCAGGTTCCCTGTTCAGTGGGGAGTCTGCTTCTCCCTCTCCCTCTCAAGTAAAATCTTTTAAATTGATGCATTATTAAATGGCTTTTGTTCTCAGTAAGCCTCTAGAATGATATACAGCAGAATCCAGAGAGAGGAGTGGACTTACTAGCATCAGAAGGGGTGGCTTCATAATTTTAATAATTATAGTGATATTGTTTGCTTATGTGGTGTACAGTTAACAAAAAAACTTCTCATACATATTCTTCAATCTGAGAAATGCTCACTAAATACTTACTAAATTATTACCTAAGGACATTTAACTAAGAAGTAGGCCAGGCCTTAATCTAGATCACCTGACTTCAGTGTGATTTCCACTCCAAGTCAATGATTGTACCATTAGCTGTCATTTATTAACTGTATCTTGAGCATGACACTGTTAGGCCTCTTTCTTCATCTATACCATGCATTAAGACTCTCTAAGGCAGTTTTTGCTTCGGCAGGAAATATACTAAAACTGGAAGACTCTCTAAGGCAACCTTCCTACAGCTCCAAAGTGGTAAGCTTTTCAGTAAAACTGTAAGCTTTTCAATCTGTAAAATTAAGATCACCTTTGGCTTTAGCCATGAGACAAGCAGAACATGCTATAAAGCATACATGAGCATTCAAATGATCTATCATGATTTACACAGCTTTTAAAAGGTGATTTCTAGGGGCACCTGCGTGGCTCAGTCATTAAGCATCTGCCTTTGGCTCAGGTCATGATCCCAGGGTCCCGGGATCAAGCCCCGCATTGAGCTGCACATCAGGCTCCCTGCTCGGCAGGAAGCCTGCTTTCCCTCTCCCACTCCTCCTGCTGGTGTTCCCTCTCTCACTGTGTCTCTCTCTGTCAAATAATAAATAAAATCTTAAAAAAAAAAAAGGCGATTCCTAAAAATATTTTAAAAAGCTAAAAGTCAAATTTTATACATAAAAAACTCTTTGCTTAAAATATAGGCATAATTTACTATACTCTGGCAACCCAAAAGGTAGATAGATGCTACTCAAAAGTGTGTCTACAGATTGGTGCCAGTTCACAAACTGTTACTAGACTGTTGAGATAGGTACATAAACTGAAATAAGTATAAAAAACTGAGTTTTCATTTAGAAATATTTATAGTAATGCAACTTTGCTGTGACTGTCAAAGGATGTGATTACTTCTTTTAATGTTTCATTTTTATTGTATTTTATGAAAGCACTAGTCTACCACAAATTAGGGAAAAATTAAGAAACAGACAAACAAAAAAAAATCTTGGCCCTTCACCACAAGTAGTTCAAGAAGCACTGTTTCAGAGAATGCATTATTTTCTAATTTTTATTTTTTTATTATGTTAGTCACCATAAAGTACAGCATTAGTTTTGATGCAGAGAATGCATTTTATATTGTGTAAGTTTTCTTGAACTCTATAACCAAAGTAGTAAAACAAACTTCAATCCCAGAGTAATGAGGGAATAATATGTCTCAACTATGCTTATCTACGATTTAGTTTAATTGCTGAGCTTTGTGTTGAAAATTGATAATTGTCCACCAAAATCCATTCTTCCTTTCTTATATAGTAAGAGAACTGTGGCAAGGCCCATGACTGCCTAGCTATATCACATTCCTCAGCTGCTCTTCATGGCTACATGACTGAGCTCTTGCCAATGGAATGTATGTGTGCACGTGCCATGACATTCCTGAGTTTGGGTCTCTAAGACAGTGGGCATACCTTCTCCATTTTCTTGTCCCATTCTGTAGCCCAGAACCTGGAAGTGGCAGCCCAGTTCAGGCAGGACAATGCTCAGACGGTGAAGCATAACTTGACAACTTAGAAGGAAATAGGCAACTGAATAAATTTATGGAACAGAGTCACCTACCTAACCAGAACTGATCGATCACCCCCAGAACTATTACTTGAAAAGGTAATAAAACACCAACATTCTTTAAATCACATCTATCTTGGGGCCCCTTTGTTGCAACAACTTAGCTTTAAATAAATAAACTTAAATAAAACACACCTCTGAAATATAATGTTGCATCAATACCTCATACAGAACTTCTTGTACCATCATTCCATAAGTAACAGAAATTATATTTCACCTCAATGGCCTGATTGTGCCACGGCTGGTTTGTATCTTCATTTGTTTATCCATTAATTCATCAAGAATACACCAAGTGTCTATTTAATAAATCCAAGGCAACATCCTTAGTACTGGGTAGACAATGGCAAACTTCTAAGGAACGTAAAACTGAACAGGGGAGAATTACAAAGAAATACAAACCGTGGACTAATGTGACACGTGCTCTGATAGGTCCAAGCCAGAATTTCTCAGCCTCAGCACTACTGACATTTTAGACTGGGTAATTCTCTGAGGATATGTGTACTTAAGATATTTAATAGCATCCCTGGCCCCCACCCAGTAGATGCCAGTAACACCCTCTCACTACCACTACTCAATCACAGCAATCAAAAATGTTTCCAGAAACTGCCAAATGTCTCCTGGGGAACAAAATCACCCCCTACTGAGAATCACTGATTTAAGTGTAAAAAACTATGACAGTACAAATCTAAATTCTATGGGAGGAAGTAGATCAATTCAGGGAAAGACTTCCTAAGGAAGTGGCATCTGAGGTGAGATCTGAAATGTACACGTTCGATTTCCATTCAGTCATCTAACAAATACTTGAATGCCTACTCTGTTACTGTATTATGTGATAGGTGTGTACTGGTGAACGAAACAAACATAATTCTGTTATGTATTAGAGGGATGACAGTTTAATGGAGAAGATGAATAAACAAAAAATTTAAATGTTATAAGAGAAATGAACAGGATGGTATGATAGAAAAGAATTGGAAAAAAGATCAACTTTAGAGTGATATTTAAGCCAAGTTCTAATGGTGAGATGGTGCTAAATGTGCAAAGAGTACTGTACGCAGAGGCTGGTGGGTTTAAGGACATGAAAGCCAGAGTGGATGATGTTAGTGGCCGAGTGCTCTGAGATGTAACTAGAAAGTAAACTGGCACCAAATCACGTAGAGTTTTGTAGGCTATGATAATGACATTAGACTTTAAATGCTATGAAGTTACTAGAGGAGTTTAAGTAAAGGAGAAATACAACACAATTAAAGATTTTTTAAAAATCACACTCGTGTGGAAAATGGAGGGGAACAAATGCAGCTTCAACTAGAATGGAAACAGCAGAGAAGGAGAAAGGTGGATGGATTTGATATGTATTTTTGGGATAGAACTTGCCATTTGTGGGGGAGAGCAAAGTTTCTGGCTTGAGCAGTATAGCGCCATTTACTAAGAAGGGGATGACTGGAGGAAGAACGGGTTTTCGAGACAATTATGTATAGATACATTAAGTTTGCAATGCCTACCGAGATGTCAAGTAGAAAGTTGAACTTACGTGGCTGAAGCCTTAAGCAGCCATCAGGGCTATGTCTTCTCTATGAGTAAAGGCTGTTTGGACCTATAGGAATCGATAGCCTGGAGTAAAATATACAGAAAATAGAGGGACTAAGGAAGGTAAGAGTTCCGAGAAATGCCAACACTTAGAGGCTGGGAGGAGGAGAACCTGATAAAAGAGATGAAGAGTTGCAGCTAGAAGCAAGAGGAAGTTTAGGAGTGTGGTGTTCTGGAAGACAAGACAGGGAAGTATTTTATAGAGGGAGTAGTCAACTATTTCAAATACTGATGAAAGATCAGGTAGCTTAAGGATTTGGCAATGCTAGATTACCAATGACCTTGATAAAAGCAGTTTCTGTGTAGTATTTGGGAAATGAGAAAGTACAGAGAGAAGTACGTATCTTTCAATACATGTGACTATAAGGAAGAGGGACTATAAGATCAAGAGAGATTCTTTTCTTCCTGCCTGCCTGCCTGCCTTCCTTCCTTCCTTCCATCCCCCTTCCTTCCTTCCTCCCTACCTCTTTTCTCCTTCCTTCCTTCCTTCCTTCCTTCCATCCCCCTTCCTTCCTTCCTCCCTACCTCTTTTCTCCTTCCTTCCTTCCTTCCTTTCCTTCCTTCCTTCCTTCCTCTCTTTCTTTCTCTTTCTTTCAAGAGGTACTAGTCCATGTCTGTATGATGAAGAGAATGAAGAAAGAAATGGAGAACTTATTGCAGGATATTAAACAAGGGGATGACATTAGATTTGTGCTTTGGAATTATCATTCTGATGATAATATGGAGAATGCACAAGAAAGAGAATGGTTAATAAGAATGGTTAATAAGGTGAAAAATGATGGTAGTGTGAACTAAGGCAGAGAAATAGAAAGCTAAGAGATTTTCAAGGGGTGCCTGGCTGGCTCAGTTGGTAGAGCATGTGACTCTTAATCTTTGGGTCCTGAGTTCAAGCCACACATTAGGTGTAGAGCTTACTTTAAAAAAAAATGAAATCAAAGAGATTTTAAGGAAGCAGAACTGACTGAATGATTGGCAGAATGACTGGATGTCAAGGGTGGAGAAGAAAGAAACTTGGAGCCTCTTAGATTTCTAACCTGGACAACTTGGTTTATGGAGGTATTAGTCATTCAGGAGACAGGGAACCCATCTCCTAAAGGTGGCAGCAAAAAGAAAATGATATTGCTTGGCAGACATTTCTTCAAAATTGTCCCACAATGGACACCTCAAATAAAATACACCTAAACTCATTAATTAGGAGGGGGTCAGATCCTAAGTCCCCCATAGGTCCACCTTTCCAAAACTCATACTCAACTACTTATTGTCACAATATCCTTGATCTAGGCAAAGAAACCTATTCTCTACTACCTATGTGAATGTATGTGCTTTTTCTCATGTTGTTTCCTGTACTTAGAATGTCTTCTTAAACCCTGACCTTCCCAAGACTTTGCCTTGTATCTTCAAGGCAAATGTCATTTTGGTAATCTTTAGGAAGTAACCTTTTCTACCTCTACAAGTTTTATAGCACTTAACACACTTCTGACCTTGAATTATATTTACGGAGATTTCTTATCTCTTTCATATTATTTCTTATTATTTCATATTATTTCTTTTGTTCCACAGGTACAAAGATGCTGTCAAATACGCTGAATATATATGCACATATATATATATATACACATACATACTAAGTGCTACATCTTCAAAGCACTATGTGTTAAATATAGAGTATTATGTCCAGATAGATCATTAAGCTCTGGGCTTAATTCCTAGGTGCCACTTATTTATTTGTATGATTTAGAATAAATTGGTCAATTTTTAAAATTTCCTTATCTGTAAAACAGTTATGATAGTATCTACTTCATAGTGTTGTTGGGGGAATTAAATGAGACAGTGTGCATGTGCTGCCCTAGAATAAAATAAATACTCAATAAACATTATTTAACATTATAACTATAATGCATATACCATATATAGTATTGCTACAATTTAGTAAGAGGCTACATGCTGTAATAAAAAAAAATATGACTTCTAGGGGCGACTGGGTGGCTCAGTCAGTTAAGTGTCTCTTGATTTCTGCTCAGGTTGTGAGATCCAGCCCCACGTTGGGTTCCATGCTGGGTGTGGAGCCTGCTTAAGATTCTCTCTCTCTCTCCCTCTGCACCCATCCCACCCCCTGCCAGCTCATACGAGCATTCTCACTTAAAAAAAAAAATTTATGACTTATGACTTCCAGAGTCAGTCTTCATTTTGCCATTGTTTTTACCTGTAAGATCTGGGCAAGTACTTGGTTTTTTGGAGCTTCATTTTCATTATGCATAAAATGGGAATAATATACATTACAGTGTTGTTTTAGTAAACGAGATGATGATACACAGTAAGAGCTAAAATTGTACACTTCCAGGAACAAGACCTATAATTAACAATCTCAGCCAACAGTAGTATCTTGAAGAAGGCTTATTTTTCTGACTGAAATAATAAGCCTATATGTATATTTGACATGTAATTTTCTCTCTAACATCAGTACTTATCAAAAGGATTTAATGAGCTGAGATTTTAAAAAATCTTCAGTATTAGTTGGTAAATACAGGTAAAGATTTATAGATTAATTTAGAATAAAAGTGGGCCAATGATTGAATAACTAAATCAAAATAAAACAACAGTGAACAGAGAAGGTGAACATTGCCAAAGACATGGACTAATGTCTGTTTTATTTATAAGAAACGGGAAAATAAAATAACTTTCCAGTTCAGGGTACACACACAGCACAGGCACTGAGTTCAACTTGGCAGTAACCCTACGATAACTACAGGCCAGAAAACAGCTGACTAGTCAAACAAAATGAGTATAATTGACAGATCAGAATATTAAGAGTTAGAAGGGGCTGTTGTGACTATTTAATATTAGCAGACATTAGCAGGGCAAAAGACTCTATAAAAAAGTGAATATTAGGGGAGAATAAGTCTGAGAAACTTATAAAGCTTACTAAAGTATTAAAGATTCTCAGATATACTATGGAAAAGAAACCTGTTTAATTTTTAAAAATTGGTACTTCCTTTTTTGACCACAGAATCCTTTTTAAAAATAATACCTAGGGCGCCTGGGTGGCTCAGTGGGTTAAAGCCTCTGCTTTCGGCTCAGGTCATGATCTCAGGGTCCTGGGATCGAGGCCCGCATCGGGCTCTCTGCTCGGCAGGGAGCCTGCTTCCCCCTCTCTCTCTGCCTGCCTCTCTGCCTCCTTGTGATCTCTCTCCCTCTGTGAAATAAATAAATAAATAAATCTTAAAAAAAAAATAAAAATAATACCTAATAATATACTCAGGACTAGGGAATATTTCTATTTTACAGATAGGAAAACTCCAAGGGAGGCTACACTGTTTGCTTAATGTAGCACAGAAAGCTACGATGGGAAAGGGGACTCAGATTCTTACCTCTGAGTCCTACTCTCAACTCATTCTACTGGTATCTGATGATGTATAAGAAAATAAAGCAGAAGTGGGTGTTCCACCATTCAAATCAATTCTGGGTTAAGAAAGGCCTGTGAAAGGAATTATTGAGGACTGATTTTTTTTTTCTCCTTCAATAAACAAACTTAAGTCCTTAAATATGGTTCTATTTATTATCACCTTTTATTATTATTTAATATTTCTGCTCTTCTATTTTCATGGTGGTGAATACCTATTCTTAGAGTCTACTACTTTCTCTTTAATAAGAGTGGACTCCCGCCCACCCACTTTTTGTCCATGATGTCCGCAACATTAACCACATGCTTGATTTATGTTCTCACTCCAACCAGTGCTCCTATAGTGATGGGATAGGTCCCTGCTCTTAAAATAGACTATGCACACTCATCTGGGAGATGTGGCACAGTGCCAAGGATACTTAAAGTCACAGGACAATCTTAGTACATCCTCTTTAACCACTGGTTTACTAGAAGATTTAGTGGGGGCAGGGTGGGGAAGAATTTCTACATGAAAATAAACAAATACATTAAAACTCACAAAAAGTCACAGGAATTTTTAAAATTAAAAAATAAGATACGAAAGGAATATTGTAGCTAAGGCAGGATCTGTTGGATGACACCTCCCTGGACTCTCAAGGTTGTGCCTACTCTCTCCTCTGATGGATGTCACTGGATATATATTCCACAGGGATCTAATTTTAGTTCTTAACTGAAGTTGAAGGTCAGCCACCTTAATCTGATAGTTCTAAACTTTTGCCCTCTGTGTACAGCACACGTGAGTGTGTGAGTGTATGTGTGCTCACACAAGAGAGAGAGAGAGAGGTATTAAATTCTAAAATAAGCTTATAATAACTAACAGTTGGAACGGTGTTGTCAGTTCTACAAGACAGACCTATTAAAAATTTGGATTTTACAAAAATATTAAACAATCACTGACTCACTGCCAGAATTTCTAACTCTGCTTTTAATAAAGTTTGGAGAAAGGATTCTGAAGGTCAAATTTGGAATTTCTTTATAAAAAGCTAAAGATGAAATTTTCTAAATGAATACTCACGCAGCTGGGTCCATTTGATACTTAGCTTAATATTTTATCTGTGCACTCTTGTGTGTTTCTTTTTCTGCTTGTAGTACGAGAGGTGATGGTAATTCTCACTTTTTATGTAATGGATACGGCCCTGTGAGTAAGGTTTTATCTCACTTCCTAAATTTCACCTCTAGTTTCCCTTACTGCACACATACACTTTTCAGTAAGACAATCCTTCCGGTTTTGTTCTATACCGTGGTAATTCTGCCAAAAAGACCGAAAAGAGTGCAGAGGAACAATAATTACCTAAGTTTGACTCAAGTTTTTTGCTAATTAGCAATCTTGAGAAAGACATGTGCATCGTCAAGAGTTCATTGAGGGATAGGAAAGACCATTTATGTATAAATGGAAACACAACATCAATCAGCAACCCATCCTTTCTTGACTGAGGGCAGAAATGAGCATGTCAAACTTTTTATTTATTTCTCTTCAAATACAGTACCAGCCAACTCTGCTTCTCTTAGTACTTAAGAGACTTTTAATTGTTCAGAAAGCTCTTTTCTCCACTACCTGTGTAAAACATATTTTAGTATTTTAATATACCGGCAAATACAAAGTCTCATCATTTGTTGCTTATTATAATTTACCAGATAAGGGTTGTTATCTCGTTTAATCTTCAGTGAATTCTTAGCACAGCTGTAGTGTGATTATGCAATGTACTAACAGGGCTGGAAGATGGACATTGTCACAACGTATACCTCATAGGTTAGTGGCTAATAGAGATCATGGTCCCATGGATCTCTACAGCTCCTTTGCCTTTTTGCCTTTTTCACTTTATCAAAGTTCCTATAGAGTCTCTCTAGAATTTCCTTGCTTTGTGTCCAGTGCCATCTACCCCACAACATCGAACTATTCACTCTGTACTAATTACTCTATCTCTGAATCCCTGGTTCTCAGCTGTAATGGCCCAGGTATGTACAGAAGATAGTCAGGGGCATTCTGATGGTAAGCTGATATTATGGACTGTATGTTTGTGTCCCCATTAAATTTGTATGTTGAAGCCCTAACCCCCAATGTGTTGGTATTTAGAGATGGGGCTTTTCGGGAACCTAATTAGGGTTAGGTGGGTCATTAGGGAGGGGCCCTGGTCCAATGGAATTAGTGTCTTTATAAGAAACACTAGAGAGCTAGCTCACTCACAGTCTCCCCCACCCCTCTCTGCACAAAGAGGTCATGTGAACACACAGTGAGATGGCAGCCACCTACAAGCCAAAAGAAAAGGCCTCAGGATGAAACCTACTGCTGGCATCCTGATTTTGGACTTCCTATAGCTTCCAAAACTCTGAGAAATAAATTTCTGTTGTTTACGCAAGCCACCCAGTCTATGGTATTCTGCTAATGATAGCCAGAGCAGACTAAGATAGCTGAGAAGAGGGACAAGAGGGAAGTTAAGGTGTCCCAATGAAACAGTAGTGAGATTTCAGAGATCCTTAAAGACACACAAAGACACTAGCGATGTAGCAGAAAAAGCACAGAACAGAGTATTGGTTTTCTCTCTAGTCCCTAGTACTACTATTTTCTGAACCTGGATCTGGAGCAATATTCTTAATATATCTAAAGCTAAATTTCCTCATTTTTAAGACAGAAATGTATCTGTATCACAGAGTTATTGTCATTAGTTAATATAGATGGCATCTAAGAGAATATACGGTAAGATGTAATTTACCTTATTTGTTACTTATTGGGAAACAGCACAATTGAAGTGAAGAAAGCACCTGGCTTCAAGCACTAGCTTTGCCCTTGTGGCTATGTGATCTTGGGCAAATTTCTTGAAATCACTTGTGCCTCATTTCTTCATCTCTAAAAATAGGAATAACATCTAGGGCTTATAAATATTAGATGAGATTATATATTTAAAAATCTTCAGCTTGAGGTAAACTAGAGGCTAATGTACCTTACATCATAAAGATGGCCAGATGGACAAACAGTTAAAGAAACGTTAACGCATACTCTACACAGGCACAGTATGGCTAGGAAATTGTTATCTGTATTTGTTTTTTAATGGCAAAGCCACTTGAAAAAGGAAAATGCTGATGTTATAAACATAACATTGCAATTATGTATTAATTTTATAGATTCTGTGGTGTTCACTTGGAATCTATAGTGTCCATTACTGAGCACTTGTGTACTCAGCCCCCATATAGGCGCACAACTCAAAATGTTCCGAACTTAAAATTCAAGTACATGCAAATTATTCAAGAGAAATAAATTCTAAGTGACAAGAAGTCTATTTTTGGTTGGGGAGCTAAAAAGCACATGTCTCAAGTTGTTTATGTATTAGGAAGACTGAACATGTGTAAAATGAATAAATAAGGAATATAAATGTGTATCGATGTATAGGAATTTAAGCTGTGTATTAAAAGACTGAAGGAATAAACTATACAGAATTCAGCCAGAGAAAGCTTCTTGATAAATATGAGTGTTAGGCGATAAGTGGGGAAAAATGGTAAGAGATGAGATGGTATGGCAGAAAGGAGGTAGGAAGACAAACCAAACAGTGGGCGAAGGTAGAGGCAGAGAGGGGTATGCATAAAGTAGGGCGATCAACCAAAGCAGATTTAGAGTTCATGTAAGTAAAAGCTTTCTAACAATTAAAGCTATCTGACAGCAGTGGCTGCTGTGGGCTTCCTGTTACTGTCAGTATTCAGGGTGTGATGACCCTTGGAGCAAGATACCTTACTTAGAAGAAACCACAGTACTGGAAGATATTCTGGGTCCCTTACTACACTGTGAGCTCCCTGAGAAGGAGCACTGAAGGCAGAAATGGAGACAGAAGGCCTGGGTTGAGTCTTAGCTCTTCCATTCATTAATTATGACCTTCCGCAAATCAACTTCTCAATTTTTCATCTATAAATGGGGAAGTTGGGAACACTAGAGACGTCTGTTCATCAGTAACTCTTTCAGGTCCCTAAGAATTTTTAATTAGTCAAAGATACACATATTCTCCCCTTTCTTCAGTACATCATCAGACTTTATAAGGAAGAAAAGAGCTAACTGCTAAGAAAAAGAAACAGTACATTTTTTGGGGAAAAAATCTGCAGCATGCCTAACTCCTTACGATCAAGTACTGTACGGCTTAAGGAGAGAGCTGACACTACATACTATCCTGTCCAGTCCCACTGCAAAGCATGCTCTTCTGTTTCCTGTCAGTGCTGATAATTAGTTCATGTCAAAGCTTTGTTTACGCTCTGCATCAAGTTTCAAATTTTAGAAGCCTAAAATCAGAAAATGAATAGAATCAATTCCTAAGCTATACAACAGGTTAATTCAATTATTAATGAGTGGCAGTATGGAGCCAGACTGCCTGGGCTTGGATCATGGCCTCCCACGTCACTAGTTGAGGCAAGTAATTTCCTGTGTGCCTTTGTTTCCTTGTCTGCAAAGCAAAATAACAGTACCTACTCTATAGCCTGGTTGTGAGGATTAAACATGTTAATATTCATACACTGCTTAGAAGGATGATGGACAGGTAGTGTATGTTACCTACTAGTATTTAATAACAAGCTTTATTGAGATATAGTTCATATATCATAAAGTCCACCCTGTTAAAAGTGTACAATGCACTAGTTTCCAGTATATACACGTATGTATGACCATCATCATCACTTTCATTTTAGAACATTCTCATTACCAAAAAAGAAATCTAATAGAAGTTAACTTCCCATTCCCCTCTCTCTCTAGGCCCTATGCAACAACTAATCAACTTTGTTTCTACAGATCTGCCTATTTTAGACATTTTATATAAATGGAATCATACATTATGTAACCTTTGTGTCTGGCTTCTTTCACTTGGCATAATGTTTTCAAAGTTTATCCATGTTGTAGCCCTTATCAATTACTTTTTTATGGGTTTTTTGGCTGAATAATATTTCATCGTGTGGTCAACACATTTTGTTTATCCATTCACAAACTGATAGACATTTGGGTTGTTTCTACCTTTCGGCTATTACGAATAATGCTGCTGTAAACATTCATGTGTAAGTTTTTGCATGGACATATATCTTTGTTTCTTTTGTGTAGATACCTAGGAGTACAGTTGCTGAGTTTAACCTTTTGAGAAACTGCCAGACTGTTTTCTAAAATGGCTGTACAGGGTGCCTGGGTGGCTCAGTGGGTTAAAGCCGCTGCCTTTGGCTCAGGTCATGATCCCAGGGTCCTGGGATTGAGGCCCACATCGGGCTCTCTGCTCAGCAGGGAGCCTGCTTCCTCCTCTCTCCTCTCTGCCTGCCTCTCTGCCTACTTGTAATCTCTCTCTCTGTGTCAAATGAATAAATAAAATAAAATAAAATAAAATAAAATAAAATGGCTGTACAATCTTATGTTCTCACCAGTAAGGTATGACGGTTCTGACTTCTCCACCTCCTTTCCAACACTTGTTATTATCTGATTTTTTTTATTCTTGCCATACAAGTGAGTGTGAACTGGAATCTCACTATGGCTTTGATTTGCATTTTCCTGGTGATTACTGATATCAAGTTGTCATTTTGATCATGTGTTTACTGGCCAATTGTATATCTTTAGGAAAATGTCTATTTAGATCCTTTGCCCATTTTCAAGTTGGGTTGTCTTTTTATTGAATTCTTTATGTAGTCTAGATTCAAGTCTCTTACCAGATATATGATTTGAAAATACTGTCTCCCATCCTATGGGTTGTCTTTTCATTTTCTTAACAGTGTCCCTAGAGGCACATTCGACGAAGTCAAATTTATCTATTTTTTTCTTTTGTTGCTTGTGCTTTTGGGATCATATCTAAGAATTCATTGCCAAATTCTGGGTCATGAAGACTTATCTCTGTTTTCTTCTAAGAGTTTTATGGCTTTAACCCTTACATTTGGCTCTAATCCATTGAGTTAACTTTTGTATATGCTTAACTTCATTCTTTAAGTGGGACTATCCAGCTGTAACAGCACCATTTGTTAAATGACTGTTCTTTCCCCATTGAGTGGTCTTGGCATCCTTGTCAAAATTTAGTTGACCAGAGACACATTTGTTTATTTCTGGACTCCTGATACTCTTTCACTGATGTACATGTATATACATATATTTATATTTAATCTATCCTCATGCCAGTACCACACTGTCTTGAATATTGTTGCTTGGTAGTACATTTTGAAATCGGTAACTGTGATCCAAGTTTGTTCAAGATTATCCTGGTTATTCTGAGTCCCTTTCAGTTCTGTATGAATCTTAGAGTTGTCTTGTCAATTTCTACCTAGAAGCTACCTAAAAGGTAATTCATTAAATCTGTAGATCAATATGGGATGTACTGCCATTTTAACAAAACTCAGTCTTCCAATCCATGGACATGAAATGTCTTCCTATTTATTAGATTTCATTTAATTTCTTTCAAAAATATCTTGTGGTTTTCCTAAAAATTGAGTTATTTCCTGAGTCTAAGTTTTCTTGGTTCTTGCTCAAGGGCTTACGTCACATATACATCTTTTCAGAATCAGCTCCAGATTTATATTAACTTAATTCCAGTAAGATATAGAAACATTATTTCAACATGATGCTATTCCCTTCCCCTTTTTGTAGCATTATTGTTATATATGTATCTATGAATGTTGCAAACCCAACAATATATCATGATAACTATTACTTTATATAATTTTGTCTTTTAAAGACCCTGAGGAGAAAGAAAACAAGCATATACTTACAGATTTTGTTATATTAGCCTTCTTACTTATCATTTTGGATTCTCTTGATTTGTTCTTAAGGATCTGAATTACTATCTAGAGTCACTTCCTTAGTCTAATACAGCTTTGCTCTTATCCACCTTTGTGCTATTTAGCAAATATATTACATTTCTATATGTTATAGCTCAACAATACATTATATACATATTTTTTTATATAAATGCTTTTAAGACCAGAAAGGTGAAATATATGCATTTATATAGTCTTTTACAATTACATAATTACCTTTACCCGTGCTTTTTCTTCATGTAAATTCAAACTGTGATTTGCGGTCACTTGTTTTCAGTCTAAAGAACTTTTAGTATTCTTATAAAGTGGGTCTGGAACAAATTCTTTCAGCTTTTCATTTATCTGGAAATGTCTTTATCTTCCTTGTACTGTTAAAAGATAGCTCTGCTGGCAATAGGATTTTGTTATTTTCTTTTAAATATTTTATTTATTTATTTGACAGAGAGATAGACAGCACAAGCAGGTAGAGCAACAGGCAGAGGGAGAGGGAGAAGCAGGCTCTCCGCTGAGCAGGGAGCCCGATGTGGGACTAGATCCCAGGACCCTGGGATCATGACCTGAGCCGAAGGCAGCCGCTTAACCGACTGAGCCACCCAGGAGCCCCGGTAATAGGATTTTGGTTGAGGTTTTTTTTCTTTGAGCTGAATGAATATGTTATCCCACTGCCACTGGCCTATATTTTTGTGAAGTCAGCTGTATGTTTTGTAGAGCTTCCCTTGTAAATGATGAGTCATTTTTTTCTTGCTGCTTTCAAAATTTTCTCCTTGTCTTTGGCTTTTAGCATTTTTGTGAATGATGTATTTGTTTGTGGATCTCTAACTTTATCCTACTCAGAATTATTAGGCTTCCTGGATGTGTTAGGTTGTTTTCCAATAAATTTGGGAAATTTTTAGCCATCACCTCTTTCAGTATTTTTTCTTCATTCTCTCTCTTCTCTCCTTCTGGTACTCCCTTTATACATATCTGTTGGCATTAATGTTGTCCCATATTTCTGAGTCTGTCCTTATTTTTTTTCTCTGTTCTTTACCTTGTATATTCTCTATTGATCTCTTGTCAAGTTTGTTTATTCTTTCTTCTGCCAGTTTCAACCTAATGTTGAACCCCTTTAGTGAATTTTATTTCAGTTACTATACTTTATTATACCTTTCAACTCCAAAATTTCCATTTGGTTCTTCTTTTTCCTTTTAACAATTTCTCTCTTTGTACTGATATTCTTTATTTGATGTGACATTATCATCAACCCTTGCATTACTTTTTAAATCATGGCTTCCTTTAGTTCTCTGAATATAATCATAATGGCTATTTTGAAGTCGTTGTCTATTAAACCCAACATCTGGTCATTCTCACAAACAGTTTCTGTCAGCTACTTTTTCCTCCCAGTGTATGGGTCATTCTTTCTGGTTTCTTCATGTCTCTCTTTTTTTTGGGGGGGGGGACCTGGACATTTTATATAATATATAGTAGCAACACTAGATACTGCATCTACCCTCCAAGACTTGCTTGGGAGTCCAGGGACTAGATGAGTTATTTTAGTTAAGTATATTTTCCTTCTCCCTATCTACAGATGTTGCTCCGCAGGGGGCTCACCCTCAGTTATGTCACAATCATCCTGAAATGACAGTGGCTTTGGCTGGCCCCTTTTTGACCTTCTCGTTCTCTGACCACACCCAGTTGTTAAGTTTACTAACTACCAGCTGATTGATCTATTGTCTTCAACAATGTCCTGGGCATAAATTGCTCCACAAACTGAACCAATCTATTAGGACTCTTTGAAGGGATAGTCCCTGGGGTCAGTATTTAGGATTTGTTCTAACCACAGGACAGTTCCTCCCAGCTGCCTCTTTCCCCTTTTCTCTCTAGCAAACTAGCCAATATTTTGGTTAGCTTGCATCTCCAATGACTATCAATCTCCCTCCAGTTCTTTTCACCACAACTTGCACACTCAGGCATGCACTTCACACTCTATTGCAAATGATGTTGGTTCCTTTTGGGAGAGATTCAGAGATCTCTGCTATAAGGTCCGCTTATTCCTCTGGGCACAATTTCTGAGCTCTGGTTCTGATGCTTCTCTCTGGGTGATACCTCCTTGAGAGTTTGATGAAAGGACAGATAAAGAGCAACCCCAGCTATCCTCAGCTTGCCTCTCCCAGAGTAGAATCTGCATCCCACAGGCCAGCGCAAGGGCAACTGGGGCTCCTCTATTTTCTGTGGTGCCATATCCATAGTTGAGCCTCTGTCCCGTGGAAGGGGGGCTGCGTGAAAGGAGGGGGACCCCACCTCTCAACTGCACTCACCTAGAATTTAGTCTCAGCAACAGATAGCTGGGGCAGGATGAGAAATGCTGATCTTACATCCCTACTGGGAAGATGGCCTTCCACCTGAGAACTGAGGCAAGAGAGAGCTCTATGTTCTTGAATGCATCAGTCTGGAGAACAGTTTCCATCTCACTCAGCTAGTATAGGGGGAGAGAACGGGTCTCAGTTCAAATACCATAGACTTTCATTTTTCTTACTGAGTTTTAGTAGATTTTCTTGAACAAGTACTTCTTCATTGACTGTATGCTCTTAGAACTAATTCCAGAGACCTTAAATGATTGTTTTTTAAAAATAATTTTCACCAGTTTCAGTGGGGAGCAGGTCTGTAGCACTTCTCATACTGTCATGACTGGAAGTGGAACTTCTTGATGAATTGGTTTGGGTTTTTTGTTGTTGTTGTTGTTTTTGGGGAGGTGGGTTAATATGAGAAAATGAATCTGAAACTCTAAAGTACAAACTGGAGATACTATTCTTATTATTCTGAAAAAGAAATCCTAAAATGTAATTCAAAGACCATATATAGGCTGCCACATCTATGGCCTGCTAAGTTGGAAGAGCTGTTTGATTCTTTCTCCCTACACTTAGTCTTTCAATGCCTTTGCAAACATGCAAAATAAAAATTGGAGTCTGAAATGAAATTCAAATTATTTTGAATTACTATGAAGCATTACCTTGGCCTATGATAAAATTGAGCCCTTCTAAGTCAAGTTTTATGCCAGATCCCAGCTGGACAGAAACTTTAAAAAGTAAAAGGTTTAGGATGCTTGTGTGTGTGTGTGTGTGTGTGTGTGTGTGTGTGTGCGTGCGCGCGCATGCATGCATGCATGTGTGTTTTGAAGAAATCAAGATGATGAAAATGATTATCTTTAAAGTTACTGTCTTCTAAATAAGAGCTGTACTGGTGTCATGTGTCAAAGTACTTCCTAAGGTGAGACATTGAATAAAATTTGAGTCAAATTTACAAGGCATATAAAGCTCATTCTGTTATAGCAAAAACTGGGGTTTAACAATTTCAAATAACTAAAATAAGTGTAAAGGGCTTTCAGAACAAGCACCATGCCTTGGCCTATTCCTAAGGATGGATTCACAGTATAGAATCAATGGTTCTGTCTTGGCTCGTTTTCCTTAGGGGAATCTAATATGGAAATTTACCCATTCATTTTCTAGAGTCTACAGTGGCAATCTTTAGTATGCATCTGTAGCTGAGAAAGTGCCAAACCACACACCACAGGCAAATAGCCAACTTAGCAACCAAGGTCTAACACAGGACTTGGCACACAGGAATTACTGAAAAAATATTTGTGGACTACAGAGATTTCTACTACTATGCCAAGTACATTCAAGTCTTGGGGGGGGAGTAAAAAGAAAAGTTCAAATGGTAGAATGAACTTTCATGTTCATATAAATTTATTTCACACAATAAACTGGCTCCATGAGTAATATTATTTCCAAACCAGTAACATTTTTTATGTTCCCTTCCAAAGGCATATATAAGATAATCAAGAAGGCTCAATTTTAGAGAAAATAAATGATTTTTAAAAGAGTATTAGTCTTTGCTTATGCCTCTAATCACACTACTATAGAAGAATAGAATATATAACATGTTATATAATTATCATATTCTTATATCACAATCTACTGTAATTTTCTACTTAAATATAGAAAAGGGAAAGAAAAATAATCATATTCGGATAGCCACCATTTAGTAAATTTCCTTAGTCATTTTTCTTTGTATAGTTATTACTTTTACATGATTGTGATCATACTGTATGAATACTTTTGTATCCATTTTTTCCAGTAAACATTACATTGAGATTATGCTGTATAATTAACAGAATATCAAATTCAAAGTCAAACAGTATGTACAAGTCATAAGAATTCTGGCCTCCACTCAATCTCAAAGTTCCCTCCATTTATTTAATAGGTGTTTACTATATATAGGTGCCTATTTTCTGCCACATGAGGGCTGAAATATATAAAGAAAACTAAGCCATGGGGCACCTGGGTGGCTCAGTGGGTTAAAGCCTCTGCCTTCGGCTCAGGTCATGATCTCAGGGTCCTGGGATTGAGCCCCGCCTCATCAGGTTTCCTGCTCAGCAGGGAGCCTGCTTCCTCCTCTCTCTCTGCCTGCCTCTGTGCCTACTTGTAATCTCTCTCTCTCTCTCTCTCTCTGTCAAATAAATAAATAAAATCTTAAAAAAAAAAAAAGAAAGAACACTAAGCCAGAGTTCTTGTTCTTCAAGAGTTCTCAACTCAGCAATTACCCTCTGCCTTTATTAAAAAATGGGCTTATCTATGTGAGTTGAGAGGTAATGACATAAATGCTAGAAATTTGGCTATTTTTAACTTTACTCTTTTGAGGAAAAGTGCTCGATACACAAAGATTTATCTCAGACAACAACTGAGGTTTTCCATATTTGATATGGTTATATTCTTACCTTACAGGTGAAAGAGCTGCAATTCTTTTACTCATTTTATGACATGTATTTTTCAACATTTATTGCAATTAGTACTCTTTAATGGTCTTGAGATCAGTTGTGTTTTAGAAGCCAATATAAGAGATTTTATTTCCTCAAGATGTAAATTTTCAGATTATTCATCATACTTCCCACCAACCATCCTACCTATTTGCATGATGTATTTGTTTATGTGCAGGTAAACAATCACAGCCTAGAGGTAGAGGATGAAGCAAATGCTTCAATAAGCACAGGTGCTTATGTCTAACTATACAATGATCCACATGCACCTGGAACTATTTGCATTATATGCAAAACAGAACAGTTTGATCTGACTTTACTTCTCTAGAAAAACTTAAGCCCTCCTTGTTGGTAATTTCCTTTGTTATTTTTCAATTAAGTCTAGTTGCCTAAATGGCGTCTCAAGGAATGAAATAAGAGATAAAACAAGGTAGTGAGTCATAATTTCAAAACCTCTGAAATATACCTCAAGTGGTAATGAGTGGCAGCTATGGAGCACTGAGCAGTGGCCGAGCTGCACTTAACAGTCAGAAAATCCATTCTCTGTTTGAGGATCTGCCACTTACTAGTCATGTGAGTGTTAGCAAGTGGTCATTAATGTGAGCCTCAGTTTTCTTACCCACAAAATAGGGTTGGCAATATTCTTACCATACTTATAGCATTACTGCATTACTGTTGCAACACAAATCTTTGTAAAAATGCAAAACACTACCTAAGCGTTGGGAATTAGGTATAAGGATTGTTAATTTATAACCATTTCCTAAAAAGGTCATAATAATCAAGTTTTATTTTTTGAAAGGCTGTCTGTTCCCTTACATTTACTTCTAAGTTGTCATAGAAGTTTTTAGAAGAAAGGTATTATATTTTTCAGAAAGATAGCACCTGTAGTTTATTGAAAGGGATGCTGCTCTTACCAAGGTTGCTGGCAGAAGGCTCCAGAGACATGTTTAGGAAAGAGAAAAAGAGAACTAGGGCAGCAAAACAAATTGGACAGTAACTTGAGTTCCTCTTATTTTCAGATTGGGTTTAATGTGGAGACATGCCTATACTATTCTATATCTCTACAGAGAGAACCTAAAAAGCTATTAAGATATAGATCCTTTAGAGCATTCCAATAGTTTTAGGGCCTTAGGCATGAAAGAGTCACTAATGATTTTAACCTTGGAGACTAAAATGATCTTGTTTGCCTATGTTTTTCCATTAATAAGACGGCTAGCTAGGTCCCTAATTGCATATGTTTATATCCAACCTCCCAGAAAGCAGGAATCTACCTACCATCACTGAAAGTAACACCAGTACAGGAGCTACTATCCCCAAAGATCTAGCAGGCAGTAAAAGACAGTACTTCAATATGTTACATTTTGCTACTGTACTACAGAAAATACACATGCTTTATTAACAATTGAGTAGAGAATTGTTCTGCCTCAACTGAAACCAACATGGAGTGGGGGAATCTCTGTCTTAATGTACTTATTTTGACGACTATCAGATTCTAGTATAAGAGTCCCAAGGCACCATGAATCAAGAGATACAGTATAGATTCTCTCAAATAAAAATAGCAACTGCCTCCCTAGCCTGAATACCTATCATGAATGTGTCAAAAATTATTTTTTAACACCTTTCTCCTTTTTTCCACTTAATTCTGTCCCCATAGCATATACATGGCTCTCTCCTTCTCCTCCTCCCCTTCTCTCTCTCTTTACTACATCATAGTATTCCATTATGCAGATGTACCCTAGTTTCTTCAAATACTCCCTAATTGCTGGACATTTGTTTGTTTCTAATCTTTTGCTATTATGTACAATCTCCAATGAATAACTGTATTTATTTGGGTTGAACCTGTCCATAGAAGAGATTTCTAAAAGTGACATTGTTTGGTCAAAGGGCAAAAATGCATCTGTATTTTTGGTAGACAGTGCCAGTATCTGTTCCATAGGGATTGTGCCATTTTATACTCCTACCAAATGTGTAAGTACTTATTTCCTGAAGACTATTTATAAAAATACACATGCCTGGATTCCACCTCCCAAATTCTGACTCAGTAGATAAGGGGTCAGGCCTGAGCCGGCCTATCTTGAAAAGGGTCTCCAAACAGCCATTCTACAAGGTACTGTAGTCTTGTTTACATTGTTCAAATCCAAAAGAAAATCAGACTTAAATCTTTATCCTTCACAGTTTATACCCCACGTCACTCATTCAATAAAAATTTTTGTTTTGTTTTAAGATTTTATTTATTTATTTGACAGAGAGACACAGTGAGAGAGGAAACACAAGGGGAGTGAGAGAGGGAGAAGCAGGCTTCCCGCCAAGCAGGGAACCCAGTGTAGGGCTTGATCCCAGGACCCTACGGTCATGACCTGAGCCAAAGGCAGACGCTTAATGACTAAGCCAGCCAGGCGCCCCTCAATAAAAATTTTTTGAGTACCTATTATGTGCTGTTCATTCTAGATGTTGAGGATATAAATATAAATACTAGTATCTATAATTGGAAAGTACAGAGTCTATCAACAAGAGACATTAATGTATAATTAAGAAACAATGTACAACCATAATGTCTGAGACCTACATAGAATTTTATGGGAATACTGAAGAGGGGTATTTCATCCTGACAGAATGTCAGAGGAGGCTTCCTGAAGGAGGTGTTCCTCGAGCTGAGTAGGAATTAACCAGGTGAAAAGAGGAAGTGGTATACAAGAAGGAGAGGGCATTCTAGATAGAAAACAACATATGCAAAATTAGGAAGAAAGAGACAGAAGGGATGTGTATGTAGCTGGAAATATTCATATCACTGAAGCATAAAATATAATAGAGTAGTACTGGACAGAGATCAGATCATTGGACATGTATTATATCATGTTAAGATGTTTGACCTTATTCTATAGGCAAAGAAAGTCACTCATGGGTTTTAAAGTTGGGAGTGACATGATCATATTGTTGTTTTAGAATTATGGACAGTGGACTGAAAGGGCACATAACTGGAAAAAGAAAGAACAACCAGGAAACTGGTACAGTAACTCAGGTGAAGGCTTGAATTAGGGTAGGGATTAAGAAGATAATGGACTGAAGTTGTCGTAAGAGGTAAAATGAGCAAAATGTAGACATATATGGGGGTGGAGGTAAATAAAGAGATGATTTCAACATATTATCAAACCATTTGCAGAAGAGCACTAGATTTAAGCTATTTTTTCAGCAGCAGTGATAGGTTTACCCTGGTTCAGTCACATTCTCTCACTCGGTCTTGATATTTATGTGGCCAGGGATAGATGTATGGGGCCCAGCTAAATGCTCAGGGGGATCTGGTGAGCTCCTTGTCTGGCATTACGCTCTAATCAGCTAAGTAAAGCAACCACAGGCAACCCCAACAGGCAAACATAACATTACATGGTCTTATCTCTGATGCACCCTTTCTTTATTCTTAATTTATTTTTTTATTGTTTTTAGAGAGAGGGAGAGGAGGAGAGAGAAACTTAAGCAGGCTCTACGTGCTCAGTGCAGACATTGACGCAGGGCTCGATCTCATGACCCTGAGACCATGACCTGAACCCAAATCAAGAGTCAGATGCTTAACTGACTGAGCCACCCAGGGACCCCTCTGATCCACCCTTTCTTAAATAACTCCTCTGCTGGTGAGGCTCTTGACTCCATATTTCTCTATGCCTGTTAAGTCAGTGACCAAGACAACTGCTGACAATATAAATAACTGGCAGTACAGGGAACAATGTGTGGTTGAGGGGCAGCAGCTCGAACAGCTGCTTTCCCAAAACTTAATCCAAAGCCAAGCTTCACAATATTAGCAATGCATTTTGGGCAGCCTACAATTCTGCCACCAAATAAAGTCAATCTCTGGAGGTGAGAAGATATGGGGAGAGTCCCCTCTAAACCCTTCCCATTTCCCTGATTTATGCAAGTATAATGGTTCTGTGAGGATGGAACAGAGAAAGTTGGGTGTAGTCTATACTAACCCTGGTACTTGTCTTCTTCTCAGAGTTCCTAAAAACAAACTGAAAGGAAACCAAAAACTAAACAATCATCAGATGAAAACAAGTTCGCTGTTTAGAGTCCATGAATGAAACACACACATGCATACACACATACACACACACACAAACACAGTAACACCAAGGCTTACCTTTCTTTTATCTTCATCTGTTGATTCAAATTTGAAAGTAGCCCTATGCTGAGGGGGAAAAAAGGGGAAACAATGTCATTTTAAATACACAGATTTTTATTTTGGTTATGTTTAAAAACATGTCTGTAAAAATATTGCCTTCCCACATTGTATTTCAACACTCATTTTAAAGGAAGAAAGATAGGCATGTAAGTAAATAATTACAAAGCAGTATGAAAGACTACAGCAGAAAAACAGACAAAAAGAACAGAGTACCAAGCCACTAACTTTGCCTGAGGAAATCTGGAATGCTTTGCACAGAGTATAGAGCATTTGAGCTGGATGAGCTGGATCATGGGGGATGAATAGGAGTTTGCCAGGAGGCAAATGGAAAGCAGTGTAAGGATAGAAACAAAGGTTCAGATGTGTGAAATGATAGGATATATTTGTGAAATAAACAGGTCTCTAAGAGTGAAATATAGGACATATGTGAGGGGATGGGAAAGTGGAGAAAGAGGAGAATGGAAAAGTAAAATGGACAGAAATTTGGAAGCGTCTTCCAGTGTTGCTAAGACCCAATGTTGCTTTCTTTTTCATACGCAGTTAGAAATGATCAGAGAATTGTAGACAGGAAAGAGATTTAATAGACTGGTATTTCAGAAAAGTAATTTTCTAAGAATTAAGGTTTAAATTATGGCTCCACCACTAACTAGCTGAGCGAGTAACAAAATCTCTTTCACTGGATTTCTCTTGTGAAAAGAGGGGGTACCTAGTTCACAGAGCTGCTGTGAGGGTTAAAACAGCTAAGGCATATAACATACCAACTCAGTAAACACTCAGTAAGTATTAGGATTATAATGATGATGATGCCAATAATACTGACAAAAAAATAATAGGAAGAGAACAGAGTGTCAGGACTCTCCAAATGATTGGCAACACTGTATTTTCCTCTCTGTAGCTAAAACAGAGGATGGAGTAAGTTGACTTGCCCGCTGTCACAGAAATAGTGATATTACCCAAAATAGAGCACAAAACTTCTCATTCCCATTCTCAAGTTTTATTCAGGAGAACCAAGTGCTCCTATGAATCCTAAGTTTTCCTTAAAAAAAAAAAATCCACGGGACATCTCTGCCTTTTTTATTTTTCTCATTGGCCACAATGACATTTATTGGCAACTCATCAGGAGTTAAGTACACAAAGTACTAAAGATATCATCATTACAGGTGGTTCTATGTTATCAGTTTTATAGAAGAAGCAATTTTTGAAATTAAATGAGATGAAGAAATGTTGACAGAATCAGTTCTGAAGAAATGGTTAGGGGGAAGACTTAGAGGTAAGAGACAAGGGCTGTTTGAAGAAACTAAAGAGAGGCTGCCTCACATATGGTTTGCAAAACAATTAAAATAAATGATATCAGGTGGTAAGAAGGGATTGAATTTAAAAATTTGTACCTGAACTGGCAGATAGGTGACAGGCAACTAAAGGAAGAATCTGAGGGAAGAGTAGAGCATTCTGGAAGAATATTTTGGGCAGCTGCTTACAGGCCAGATCCAAGGAGAGCAAGACTGAGGACATAAAGCCTTCTAAGAAATGGGCATCAATAATCCAGGTATGATCTTGCTGGCAGCAGTATAAACTGACATAAACTCTAAAAGTGAAAGTAATTTGGCAACATATGCTAGAAAACATAAAAATATTCACATCCTTTGACCCAGAACTTCTACTCCTAGGAATTTATCCTAATGAAGTCATCCAGAAGGAGAGACAAATTATACACATAAGCATATTTGCTGCACTGCTATCTAATATTATAGAAGAAAGAGACAATCTGAATATTCAACAATAGGAGACTGAGGAAATAAACTGCTGTGCAACCACAGATAAAATATTATATTGCAATTAAAGCAAAAGATGGCTAAAAATCTCTGTAACGACATGAAAAATTACTTATAATGGCATCAAGTAGAAAAACAGTAAAACACCAAGCTAGATGTCTATGATGACAGTACCTATATCAGTACATGGATGCATTCGAACAAAGGCTTGAGTGTTAAAATGCAAAAATAAAAGCAACTGTACAGCGGTGGTAGGATTTCTGGTGAGGTCTAACAAAATTCATTGTTGGCATATTATTTTTATAATTAAAAGGGAAATTTAAAAAATAGAAGATAAATGAATGAATGAACAAGGAAAGAAAGAAAGAAAGAAAGAAAGAAAGAAAGAAAGAAAGAAAGAAAGAAAGAAAGAAAGAAAAGAGAAAGGAACAACAAGTTGTAAATCCAAAGCCTATAACTCAGGAATTTATAGGCAAGGTTTAATAAAAACTAACTTCAGATAAAGAAGCCGCAGATATCAGACTAAGGTTGTAAACTGAAGCTTAATAAGAGTCCAATACAAATGAAAGTAAACTGCACTTAGAGACCAAGAAAGCTGATTGTTTTGCCATTATATGTGAAATATTAAATCCATAAATTATCTGGAATAAATGAACCTAGTTGCCAATAAATGGCATTTATTAAGGTAAAGGAACAGAGGAAGAAATCATCTTTTGGAAAGACCCTCATTAAGTTATAAAAATATCTTTCAAACAGTTTCTACATAGAATTTATTTTTTAAGGTGATAATTTAGAATAGTACCAAGGACTAAATTTTCTGTTGCTTTTAAATACAAGGCTGATCCGGTCATAAAACCACAACATTAAAAAAGAAAGAAAGAAAGAAAAGCTTTCAAAAGGCCTAACTAGCATGAGGGCTTAATTTAATTAGAAAATATACTCACATGTGAGGCAATACAAATTGAATTTTGAATGTGCCAATCTATTCAGAAGCCCAGCCCTCTAAGATTGTTTGGATCCAAAGATGTTGGCTTCTCTAAGGCTGATTTCTTTTATTCAACTTAGCTCATACCTAATCTATTCAGTACTTCTAGCCCTTATTCTATACCTTTTCTAAGGCTGGAAGGGAAGGGAAGGGGAACTCGCATTTCTAGCTGTAAATACCTTTATAGAACTGCTAGCCAACAGTCAACCACCTCACCTTCTTTATATGCTTAATTTCCAGATGAACAGGAGCAACAAGTCAAATATAAACTAAAGAGTAAAACCATTGTTCAATTTAGAGAACAGGTAAACTAGGAACAGCTCAGTGACACACCAGACTTTTAAGAGGACTCCTCCCCATAGGTTTTATATCCTGTGAGTAGGCTCTAAAAAGCTCAGGTTTAGGAGTCAGATGGCACTGGGTTTGAGTACAGTCCTGCTGTTTACTAAAAGTGTGACCTTGGTCAAGTTATTCAACTTTACTACCTGTCAGAGTTTCCTTATCTTTTATGTATGGCACCTTGCACATTGCAGGTGTTCAATAAGTGGCCACTATTGTTATTATAGCATGGCCTATGATGTGGCATCTAGCCAAATACTGACCTATTAGAGAACTAGGAGTCATTTCACATTTTAGAAGATATACTCAAACAGTACTGATACAAGGGAATTAGCCTGCTGAGATGGTGTGTGTATGTGTGTGTTGTGCTGTGTTTCACGAAGAGATTATTCCTAGAACTAAACGCCAGTAACTGAGATTATATAATCCAGTCTGGAAACAAGAACAAGGTATAACAAAGAACAGCTCACTAAACATGCTCCTCTGCAAAAATCTGTGGAATGAGCTCAAAGAGTCAGAACTCAACCTCAAAGTGGAAAGCAAAAAGTCCTCTGATATGGTCCAGGATATTTACATACCCTATTTAAATGTGTAGCCTGTATTTCTAGAACTGTCTGAATATTAGGTCCCTATCAGTCAGGTTCTTCTAGCACATAAATGAAGACCTCACTGTGATCAGTATCATTTTCCTCTCTTATGAGAAGTACTCTTGTTGGAGACCTACCTTCTTGCCCATATCTTATATAACTTTTATCTTTAATTTGGTCATAAATTTGCCATATTTCCAAAATGGAATCCTGTTGGAGATTGCTATGGGGTAATCATAAGCCCAGGTAGTCTCTATGGCCACCAAGCCATCTCTCTACCACCAAATTGATGACTCCAGGCCTCAGTTTCTTCACCTGTTAACTGAAGGGGACAGATCCAATTACCTTTGAGATTCCTTCTAGTCTAAATATCCTCTGATTCAAGGAGCTAAGATAATACTGTACATCTCCGAGCCCTTGATCACTGTTCTGATAATCCTAACAATACCATAAAGATGGTAATCTCTCTACTATATCTGGGTTTTTTTTAGATTTTATTTATTTGTTTTGACAGAGAAAGAGAGAGCACACGAACTGGGGGTGGGGGGGCAGGGTAGGGGAAAGAAGAGGCAGAGGCAAAGGGAGAAGCAGACTCCCTGCTGAGCAAGGAGCCCAATGCGGGACTCGATCCCATGAGTTTGGGATCATGACTTGAGCTGAAGGCAGAAGGCACCCCTCTACTAAATCTATATATCAGAACAGGCCTCGAAGGAGGAGGAGCCTGGACAGCCTACACTAGAACAATCCATATGTCCCATAATTAATAGCTCACTCTATAACTGGAGTAGAGGTGATTAGGACCTAACAGTAACCAAAGGAAGTAGTGTATTGGTCCTGAAAACCTTTTTTTCTCTTCTGTGTTCAGAAACACAGAACAGACAGGGTAAAGGCAACATAACCTTGCAAAAAGAGTCCTGGATATGGAATCTAAAGAATATGGATATGGAATCTGCCACTTCTAGCTATATGCCCTTGAGCCCTATATGCATAGTCACTTTGTCTTTCTGAACCTCAATTTCCTATTCCCCGCCAAAAGAGAATACTTCTATCTCCCTCATAAGTTTTAATGTAAGAGAATTATATGTGATGACATGTGAAAAGGCTTGGGATACATAATACGTAGTACATAGCAAGCACTCAATAAAGGTTAACAGGTGAATTGAGACAAATGAAAAAGAATAACCATTCTTTCTATTTGTTTTTTAATACTTTCCTATGCTAGGTCAACTTGCATTATGCCCTTGAGAAACAGACAAGTTTCATTTTTTTCTGGGATAGATGGATCTTCCTCTCCCCCAGAATAACAAGGGTCAGGGAATGAAGGAAGAAGACTTGAAAATTAGAGTCTCAGTAATACAGTAGAAATTAGACGTTGTTATCTGGAGCCAGATAGGTAACTGTGCTCTAAACACGGTACAAGGTATTTTGCTACCCGTTAGAAAATGTAAGGGTCAAGGAAAAAGAGAAAGGATGGAGTATACTCCCCTAATTTTTTTTTTTTCAATCAGGCTACATCAACTCAGTGCTATAGGTTTAACTGCTGCCTTCTTCACTGCCAGGCACTGTTACAAGTGCTTTAGACATATAACTCACTTAATCCTGAGAACAAACCTATGATGTAGGTACTATTATTTTCCCTATTTGACCAGTGAGGAAACTGAGGCACAACAAAGTTATGTAACTTGTCCTAGGCCACATGGATGGTGAGTTGAAGATCAGAGTCCAGGCAGTCTGGCTGCAGAGACTGTGTATGGCCACAGGACATCCTGAGTACCTTGATCATTAGAACTATAACTCACTGAGTAAACACCTCCTAGGTGCACTGTGCTCAGTGTACAGCATTAAACTTAAGTTAATTTAAGCCACATGATAATTTAGGTAATATTATCCCTATTTTACAGATAAGGAAGCCAAGACTCAGGCTTAAAATAACATCCATAGCCATGAAGCCAATAAAAAGCAGATTTGAACCAAGATTTATCTGACTCTAAATTCTACCTTCTTTCCACTATCTGACGGGAACAGCCCATTAAACATGCTCCTCTGCAAAAATCTGTGGAATGAACTCGAAGAGTCAGAACTCAATCTCAAACTGGAAAGCAAAAAATCGTCTTACATGGTTCAGGATATTTACATACCCTACTCAAATGTGTACGCTGTGTTTCTAGAACTGTCCCAAGTTCTAGCTTCACTAGAGAAATAACGTAGCACAAAGAACCTCGTCCCCCAAATAACGAACCAATCACTTTCTCTGTACATCATTCATTTCGATTCTTGGTTAGACTCCTCAACGCCTCATAATCACCCCTTATTCTAAACATTTCTCAAATCTGTTTTTCCAAATGAGAAAAATGAAGCACACAGTATTCAGCTACTTTTTCAGGGTTTCAGACTCCATATCCCATAGAGCTGAGCAGTTTAATTTCAACTCCCCATTTTTATCGCCAGACCACCACAATCATACTTCCCCTTCCTATTCATCTGCCTCCAAGGTCTCTGTTGCCTTGAGGGGCAAAGCCCCATTGCCAACATGAACCTTAGCTGTTTTGTTTGCACACTAGCCCTACTATAATCAGCATTAAACATGAGAGCTCTTTTCTGAAGGAGCTGACTGACTGGGTTCGTGTCAAATCAGAGGATTCTCAGGCGTGGCTCAAAAAGTACTTCAGGAATACCACCTTAATACACACTGGACATTATAACTTTAAAAACATTCTCAATATGAAAGGGGAGCTGGAGATGTCCAGAAGCTAGGGTCTGACAGCACTTGGCCAGGAGTTGTAAATGGAAACCAACCTGGAGGGAGATCAAGGAGAGGAAGAGACAAATTTAAGGAATCGAATCTGGAGTTCTAATCAGACATGAATGGAAGGAGAAATATTGAAGAAAGTGGTAAGATCCAGTTGGAGGTTTATCCTCCTCCCTTCCCTAGAGAAAAAAGTTCCTATTTATTGCTGGATATCTGGCATTATAATTGCAAAATAAATACTAGTTGATTCAACACTCTTTCTTTTGAAAATCAGTTGGTAGCTGCCTCAAGTTCTTTTTGGAAAGGAGTTATAAATCAAGTTAAATGATTATAATCTCCACAATATGTACACCGATGCCTTAAATGAATTTCTCCTAAATTAGGCAGATACGCAACAGTAAAGCATATTAGAGAGTGAAAGAGCTAAGACACAAACAATTTAATCCATCCATACATCCTCGCAAAGAAAACAGTATAGTAGTGTAGAAAAAGCAGTCAGACAACCTAGATTCACATCTCAGCCCCATCTTTCAATGACTGTGTGGACTTGGGGGAACGTTATCCTAAATGTCATTTGGCAAATGAGGAGTACCACCACTTCCCTCACAGCGTTTTTGGGGAGATGAAATGGAAATGAAGGTGTCTTATTTTTGGATCTTCTCCACCCAGGGCAGAAATGGCACAATGGCAGCTCAATCATACAAAGTACAACAAAGTGCAGTGGTGGGCACATAGCAAACACAGAAGGGGAAACTAGAGTGGAAGCAAGTGAAAGGAAAGAAAGATGCTATATCTAAACTGGGACTTCGTGTTGTTTTCACAAAAGTGAGTAGTCAGTCATTCCTATAAAGTAGTCTTCTAAATGAAGAATAAAGGTGTGGTATGCTACCTTTTGAAGTGAGTATGTAAAATTCCTGGAAGAAGTAATGGGGAGCTAACGGTTCTTGGAGAAACATTCAGAGAAGTGGCGGGGATTTTTAACAAGATACCTTTTTACTGCAGAGTTGTAAAGTGGAAAGGACAATTAATGGTTTGAAGACCTAGGTTGGAATCCCAGCTCACAAGGATGACCTTGGGCAAGTTACTTAACCGAAATAGAATCTCAATTGCAAAACGGAGATAAAACCTCAACGGGACTGCTGTCGAGATTAAATGAGATAATGGATGGGAAAGCTGTTAATACGATACAAATGACAGGTATTATTCGGAGTCAGACTCTACCCCCAACTTACAACATAGTACGTCCATGACCTTGGCATGATTTCAGTTCTTAGGGCCTCGGTTTTCTCATCTATAAAATGGGAAGGATTGTACCATCTACCCTTTACACACTCTGAGAATCAAGTTTGGCCATACAGGAGGCATCAAGCCTGGGAAAGTGTACAGTGCTGTAGGTATACAAAAAATTGTCATCGTGGCTGATAGGTTTCATGCATATCAAGGGCCGTGTTTACGCACGGAAACACGGATTTTCATGCTATACAGGTGAGGAAGCCTCGCGCGCATTTATGCGCCCCAGAGTGGGGCACAGGGCACAGACGCACATCTACGGATTCCGGGGGTGTGACTTGCACGCTTGGGAGGAGGACCGTAGGGCAGGCTGCTGGGCCGGAATCGGAGGAGTGGGCGCCGGAGTGGGGGCAGGGGGATGCAGGAGGCACGGACGGGAAAGGCTGGGGGCACAAACACGCATGCCCACGCCGGAAACGTTTTCGGGGGAGAGTAACGCGCATCCCCGGAATGAAGGGGGTTGGGAGGGATGCGATGTGCAAGCCCCGAGGGCGGCCCGGGGGTGCTCTACCGCACGCCCGGGGCCAGGGCTCTTTACCTTATCGCTGTAATCCCTCAGGACCCGCTCGATAGCCCCCGCCTCGCCGGCCCGGACGACGTAGAGGGCGCGCTCCTCATCCATGGCCGCAGGTGCGGGGGAGCCGCGGCCGCTCTGCGCGCCCAAGCCGCTGCCTCCAGGTAAACGCCTCGCGCCCCCGCTCGCTCGCTCGTTCCCAGCTTCCTTCCTTCCCTCCTTCCCTCCCTCCCTTCAGCCTCCAACCCGCCAGCCTCCGCCCGGGCTGGGCCGACGTCACCGCCCCTCAACTTTCACCCCGCGACGTCACGGTCCCCCAGCAACCGGCGCCTCGCGGCCGCCCCCGTCCAGGCCCAGGACTCGATAGAGGCCTGACGAGCGGCCTGAGGCGGGGTCGGGCCCGAGACCTCGCTTACTCCCCTGCCTCGCCCTCCCTCGGAGAAGAGTCCAGCCTTTTAAGTGGGCTCTTGCACACAGAACTGTTCTCTCCTGACCCTCCTCTATGAATCATTCTCCTCAGCTGACGAGAGCGACCCGGCTCTTCTCCTCCCCTCTTAGAGCCAGCGGATACATGGACTACAATTCCCTGCGTTCGTTGGGAGCATTCCACCCTTCTATCTAATTTACTAGTGTGCCGAGTGGCATGCCGGGATTAGTAGTCATCCAGCGGGAAAGACTTCCCTCCAAAGGCATGCTGGGAGCTGTGGTCCGGCCGGGGCCGGAAACGGGAGTCCCGGGGCCGCTTGAGGCCAGCGGCCAAGAGACCGTTAGGGGGAGGGTGTAAGCGTCGGCTCTGCCTCCTTTTTGTTCCTATCGGAGCTGAGCGTCCTGCTCTAGCCTTGGCTGGTCGGGCAGGTTGACAGTCGCGGAAACTGGCACCCCTTGGTGGGAACGGCCAAGCACCGGTTTAATTCCCTCTTTTTCTCGTTTAGCGGTTTCGGTCTCTTTGAAATTCTTTCCTTCCTCCCCTTGTTTGCGGTCATTTTATGTATTCAGCAGCAGTAATGTGGGAAATTGCAGGCAGTTATCTGGATAAAAGGTTTTTGTTGTTGTTGTTGTTTGTTTTTGTTTGTTTGTTTGTTTGCCTTAGTAATAGTCGCTGCCGCGTATCGCGTGCCGCGGGGGCTCCAGACTCAGCGTTAGGTGGTCGCCATGCAGCTTCCGATTCTCGCGACCTGGAGATTTTTGTGGAAGCAAAAGAACCCCGATAGGTTAAGTAATTTGTCCTAAGTCACATAGCTGGTAAATGGGGCATTAGAGATTTAAATCCGGGTCTTTTGCCCAAAAGCAGCTCTGCACCCGCCTGTCATGTCCTAATACTGATGGACTAGTGATGATAGTGGTGATGCGGAAAGTGAAGGTGAAAGAGGCTCACGTTTGCTAAATGTTTACTATGTGCCGTTTTCCTGTTAGGAAATTCACCTGTGTCCTCTCAGTCAGTTTCTCACAAAGTCAGCAAGTATTTGAGAACCTGTGCTGTGGCTGGCACTGTCCAGTTAAGTTCAGTACTGTTCAGTGTAGATACAGTGGGCCCTAAATAATGTCCCTGCTCTTATGGGGCTTCCATTTGAGTGCTTAATCCTATGAGGGAGGTATTATTCTCATTTTATTCTCATTTTAGGATGAGGAAACAGTCTTGAAGAGGTTAATAGGTTAATTTACCAAGATTGGACAGTTTGGGAACAACCTGAACTCAGAATCTATGCTCTTTTTGTCTCCCAAGCTATTTGTTAAGAGAATGGGTGAATTTCCCAAATAATTCTCAGGTCCATTCCAAGCAGCCTTTACCAGAAATATTCTTTAATGCCTCTTCTGCCCATGTTGACCCCCTGAGCTGTGCCAAAGAGGAACAGAAGGGACAAAAATTTATTCATCTAATAATTACTGTATTTCTTCTATGTGTCAGATGCTGTGGAATATGGAATCTAAGCTCATGGAGCTTTTGGTCTTTCTGTGGATTATACTTTTCATGCGGCAGACATTTATTGAGCATATTTGTTGAGCCAGGCCCTGGAGTACGTGCTGTGCCCATAATAAACTAATGCAAAAAGATTTTAATCTATCTCTTGAAAAAGTACAGTTCTTAGAGGTGTTACAGTATAATAAGCTACATTCCTTAGGTCATAGTAATATCTTGCAGTTATTTTTAACAGTTGATGAAACATTTTAATATATACTGTCTCAGTGGATCATTGAGGAAGGTACTGTTCCCATTTAAAGATAAGAAAACAGGCTCAGGATGAGCGATGTAACAAGAGCTAGGACTCAAAACTGAGAGCTGTAAGGTAACATTGTATTTGGGTGACTACTCTGTGTCTAGTAGTGTCTTACATGCCTTTTGGGTAGCCATATATTTATTTTTGGAACAAGGGCACCAGGACAGGATACTAATAAGCATAAAGTATCTGAGTTGAGATGTTTCTTTTATAGAATTTTAAAGAAGACTTTATTTGAGAGAGAGTGGGAGAGAGCATGAGCTGTGTGGAGGGGCAGAAGGGGAGGGAGAAGCAGACTCCCTACTGAGCAGGGAGCCTGATGTGGGGCTCTATCCTGGGACCCCAAAATCATGACCTGAGCCACGAGGTGACCTGAGATGTTTCTTTTAAAGAGGTCTTACACATGTGTTCAAAATATCTGTTTACCAGAAATAGGCTTATGTTTTTAGGCTCCAACCCTGTACTTCTAAAAAGAGATTTAAAAAATGTAAAACCACATCAATTAACAACTTGGGAAATTGCACTTTAGTAATTTTAATTAAGCGCTAATATTCTGATTTTATAAATCAAAAGGATCTTTGACTCTAATTCAAGTCATCCTTTGACCACTGACGAGACTCTGGTCCCAGAAACATTAAGTGACTTGTCCAAAGTCAATACTTAAAAGCAGACTCTGGGACGAGAGCCTAGACTGGCTAAATCCTGGTCACTACATTACTTTACCTCCCTGAATATTTAGTTATGTGATACTTTCAGTGACTAGAGCTTCTAGTCCAGCACTAACTCCAGTTCCTGTTGATTCTTGGGTGGCATGGTACTGAAGAATTAGGATTTAGAGCCCAGGTAATCAAACCAACACATAAGTATTCACAAATCATTGCTCTGAAAGATAGTAATATAATAATTCTGTACATATATTCACACAGTGCTTTACTCTTCTCAGATATCTCCACATAGATCATCTGATTTAATCCTCCCAATGGCTGAAAAAATGCAAGGTCAATAGGACAGGCACTATCTTCCTTTTTATAGAGAAAAGGGAAGTTCAGGGTGTTGATTAGCTTGCTCACAAGCAATAAGTCTGCTAATAAGTGGTATAGTTAAGGGCTAGAAGTGCACTGGGCTCTGATAACATAAAATGTTATGGATCGGGGCCAATGAAAAAAACCTGCAAATACATACTAGTCATTTCTTTTAGACTTTGATATATCCCGCTGTGGCATTTCCTCTGCTGTGACAATGGGCTAGATGGAATGTGCCAGACTGGTCTTTAAGGAGTACTTGGTGCTAACAGCTTTTAAAATCCAAATCCTACGTGCACATGCATGCATGTGCATGTGCACGCACACACACACACACACACACACAAATTTTTATACATTTTCTATAGAAGAAAGCAGTTTGTTCAGTTTGGTCTATTCATTACAGCTCCTGAACCAGAGAATTCCACTAATTCAGGACATGACCTGTCAACAATCACCTTGCCACTGTGTCAGGCTACTTACTCAATCTCTCTTAAGTCACAGAATCTTCAGCTGTAAAATCAAGGGGTTGGTCCAGATAGTATCTTAGTTCTCAGTTCTAAAACTCCGTGATTCCAAGAACAACAAAACCAAATTTGATTGTGCTCATTCTTTAGAAAAATCTATTAATAAGGATGAGGTTGTATAAATCAGTATGTGCTGATCAAATACCAGTGTGGTATATGCAAATCATTGCTTGGGCATGCCTGCAAAGATTCTGATTCAGTTGACCTGTGGTGAGGTCTTGGTAGCTGTAAATGCTTCCAAGTTGATTTGAGTGAGCAGCCAGGGTTGAGAACCACTGGACCAAGATTTTGATAGAGTATCAACACTGAACTAGTTTTTCCATAGACTATCAAACTCATGTGCATGTGACCTGTTAGTCTATGAGAATTCAGAATAACCTAGCAGATGAAAGTGGTTTTTATTTCATTTTCTACCAATAATCCACCTTTTGTAGTGAAGTTAATTAACATGGTTTGTTCCTTTAACAAATATTTGGTGCTTATTGGAGCATAGCATTGTCCTAGGCACCATAAAAAAAATAAATAAAAGTGAGTAGAAACCATTTATCTTGTCCTTTGGGGGTCTAAGAAATAGCCAGACAATAAATGAATCTTTTCTGATGGGAAGGAAAGAATTGAACATAAGTACTGTGCAAATCAAAGCAAAGATAAACATTGATGGGAAGACAAGGAAGCAGAGAAGCCTTCTTGGAGAAGGTGAATTATAAAGAGAGAATAGTGAAGAGAGCTTGGAGGGCCAGCAGACTGGGGGGAGGGATGCCATGAGAGGAGTTCAGGAGACCAAAATTAACGAGACGCTTATTGAAAAATACCAACTTGGTTAAACTTGAAAGCCAGAGTGGAGATTTCTTAGAGGTCAGTTGGTCAGTGGGATAAGTAAAAGTTAAATCCGAGAGACATTTCATAATCAATGATGACTCCATAGCCAACCAGTCCAACTTCAGTTTATGGCATGTTACGTTCCTGAAAACATTCTCTTACCATGCCATATGACAAAGTTAAATAGCACTGGAAGACAGGAGAGGGTCTGTTACCAGCTGGTGTCAGATCCTTGTGCAGATTATTTTAATTTCTCAGGTCTCATTTATAAAATTAGAGTTGGACTGGATGACTTCGAAAAATTTTTTTTAAACTTCTAAAAATCTATGATTACTCGATCCAGCCTTTCAGCACCTTTATTAGGTTCCTCAGGCATAGTCCCAGTATTTTAATTGCTAAAATTGAACCCATGCTGTTAGTCCTTGCCAGATGTACCTACCGTTGTTTAATATTGACTGTCCACAGTGGGACTCTCAAATTAAGCACACAAAATGGGCTCTGCCCTTTAGGAGTTTTTATTTATCCAAGAGCTGGAATGTGGGTCAGTCAGACCTATTTGCATCTCGCTGGCTTGGAATCCTATCCAAACACCTCTTGGGAAAACCCAGCGCTTTGGGTGGCAATGCTGTCATGTGGCAAAAGGCCCCGGGACCGGGGATTGGAAAACCTGGGTTTGAGTCCTGACTCTCTGTGTGCGTCCCAGAAGCCCATCATTTGTCAAATTCTTTAAAACGCCTACTGACAACCAATTTTTGGTATCTAATGGGAAAACTTGAAAGCTGAAAGACTAGTTTGAATTTTAACTCTGTCCCTGGATGTTCAGGGATAAGCCACTAGCCCTCTTTGAACATTGATTTTTCTCAGCTGTAGTGAGCATTACAAAACTTACTTTGGAGGGTTACAAGAGATGGCCATCCAAGTGGCCAGCACAGCAGCCCCGGTGTGGAGTAGCCCCTGAAATGTTAGCTGCACTGGAATGAAAAATGCAGCCTCCCGCACAATGATGTGAAGATTTGGGGATAAAGGTCATGTTATTCCTACTGATACACAAACACACAAGTTTTGTTGTTGCTGATGTCTAACAACGGAAAAGTAATTCCAGCACACTGCTTTGGTCTTTCAGCCTTGAAGTTAATGTCTTTACCACTGACATGCTTTAACAGGGGATGGGACAGTTTGGGGACACTGTCATATATGTGTATGTGTAAGTAAGGAGACTAAAACACTCAACACACACACACACACACACACACACACACACACCCATATCAGTGTCTTTGCAATTAAGTGTTTGAGATTCACAAGTCAGAAGAAATATATTCTCACAGTCCATCTTACCACTCCTTGCCTTTTAACTCTTTATGCAGTAAAGCGTTAATTTACTTACCAACATTTGATTAAACCCTTAAGGTTCAACCCTAGGAGGAGGCAGGAATGGACAAAGGATTATTGTCATTCATCATCAACACATTTTAGTCTTCCCCTCCAGTTGCCTATGAAGGATTAGCATTTCTCTGAAAGAAGGAGGACAGAATAAATTGCATCTACCGCCAAAGAACTGCCAGCTCCTTTCAGCTGGGGGCACATACCGGGAGCTTTTCCCATATTAGTCAGCTTTATCTCAACTTTTGGGCAGTGCCTACATCTGAATTTCATGGGTTTCAGGGTCAGTCAAAACAGAATTGTAGGGTTGTTGAGGTCAGAGGCCACCGCTGTCAAAGGGTAGTGAGCTGAACAGCAAGAGGTAGCCAGTCCCCCCCCACACGGCCTCCCCCCTCCAAATGACTTCATTCTAGTGAATACTTGGCTCATTGCACCTCCCCTGCAGAGCCTTTTTTTCAACCTGGTAATAAAAATCCTCCTGTGACCTGGTTTTTTTTTTTTTACATTATTACTGATTTTCTTTTGTTCCTGTTTCTGTATAGAATGACCAAATCTTGGTCCTTGATAATGTATTGTTTGTATGTAGCCTGGGAAATGACAGAGGGAAAGCTCGCTCGTCTGCTGTGAACTTACAGTGAGTGGAATGCCACCTCGGGCGTGGGGGAAAGACCTGGTGCCCAGCTTAGAGACTGCCTTCATTTAGCGCACACAAGAATTTCCCAGAACTTCTGAAACTCTTTTCAACCCCAGTAGGTTCTATTACCATGGTCAAGGTTGATTTAAAAACTGCACTGGCCAAAGGCGCTTAGGAGAGAGGTGGGCGGGGGCGGGGTGGTGGGGGGAGGAGGTGGAGTGGAGACAAAAGGAGGAAGGAGGAAGAAGCAGAGTGTTGTAGGAAGAGCACAGACTCTGGAGTGGGGCAGTTCTGTGTTCAGACCCCAGCCCTGCCACTTAACTGTGTGTGTCTTTGGGCCTCCGTCTCTTCCTCTGTACACAGAAATGATTACGCCACTGACATTGCAAGGAGGTTGTGAGGAATGGAGACGGGGCGTCTGATGACGTGCCTGGCACAGAGCAGACCCCAAGAAATGGGGACCTCCATCCATGGAGGCAGACCCAATTTGGAGATGTGCCACCTATGGCTGAGAGCGAGGGGAGGTGAGCATGTTGCGGGCTCCTCACTCAGACTGTCACTTGCCTTGAGCACATCTCGCTTCTCGCCGTTGATGGGGTCTGAGAGGCGCGGGCAGGACACTTCGGAGATCAGCCCTGGTGGGAGCGCAGTCTGGCAGCTCCCGGAGAATCCACTCCTCTCAGCTTCTCTCCGTGGCTCTTCCTCCTCTCGGGAGGCTATTCTGAACACCAAGTGGCAGCCCTGCAGCTGTTCCCGAGGCTGGTTCTCTCACCCCTGCTGTCGCGGTCAGACCTCATTACTTCTCATCATCATTCTCAAACAACTGGTTTTAGCTCTTGAGGCATTTATGATGGCGAAGGGAGGAATACGACTGGGGAGCCCGGTTTCTCCCGCCCACCACCTCTTTTCACCCACACTCCTTTCCTAGCAACAGCTCCTTTCTCAACTCTTGGGGCCCACGTCTTCCGTCTCACCTACACCAGCAGCAGCAAAATATGGGGGTGAGAAGGCGGGGGGGGGGCACGAGGTGCAGGAGGAGGGACGGGGGAAGAGCTTCAGGGAGGAGGCTGACGAAGCACAAAAGGTTCTGACCTCCTTGGAAGAAGAGGAAACCACAGGGGCCGCGTCCAAGCTGGCTCAGCTTGGGAGGCTGCCAACGAACTGAAGCAGAGAAGGTCCAGGTTAGGAGGGCAGGCAGCACAGTGGTAGGGAGGTGGGCTGGGCTGAAGGGCAAACAAAACAGTGCCCTTAGGGGAAGCTTGGTCAGCTGCGGGGAAACCAGGCAGCCTAGATTATGGGGAGTGGCACTCTTCTCCACTCTGGACAGACTGGAACCCTGACCACAAGGGACTTGGGGTGCACACTCAGGGACTCGCAGCCCTGGATCTGAGATCATCAAGGTGGAAGGGCTTGTTTCTCAACCTTGGCTGCATATTAGAATCACCTGGGGAGCTTGAACGCTACTGATGCTGTTGTTGGGGGCTGGGTGGGGGTGGGGTGGGTGGTCACATTCCTGGCCAATTATTTACTGTGATGGGACCTATACGTCAGTATTTTTTAAAAAGTTGACAGGGTAACTCTAGTGGGCAGCCGGAGTTGAGAACCACTGAAGTCTAGTCCTACTTAGAGCAGGACTGTCCCTTCTATAACATCTTTGGTGGGACTGAGACTTAATCTCAGTGCTCCCTCACTTTGAAGCCAAGGAAGATATCCATTTTTTCTCTTAAGCTTCCAGTGACGACGATTTGCACATTTCGGGCTCTTGACTAAGTGTGAACTCTGCGCTTCAGGAGACCTACAGCAACCCACCCCCGCCCCAGCACACACATGATCTTTTCCCTGTAATAGAGGGAGTATACCATCCCCTCCCCGGCATCTACTTTTTTTTTTTTTTTTAAATCTTGTGATTCTGCTTTGAAGAGGTACAAGATGTTGGGACAAACGGCCTATTTTGTTTTTGCTCTTTCCATCAGCAGGTTCGCGTCTGACCTTTTGATGGATGTCACTTTAAAGCAAGTGTGAAGGGCAGAGCTGGAGGCGGGGGAAACAGCAGAAGACGGCTGTCCAGAGCCGTGCAAGAGGGTGGGGCTGGCTCTGAGGAAGGGGGTACGCCTCGCTCAGTGGCGGGGGCAGGCCTGCGGCCCGACTCGTGGGCACGAGCGTCGGGCTGTGCTGAGCACCAGCTGGTGGAGCCGTCGGCCTCTCTCTTGTGGCTCCCTCTCTGAATCACTGCCCAGCTGCCAGTCCGTTCTTTGTTTCCCCTAAGCTGTCTGCCCTCCTCACCCAGATCTGCCGGCCCTGCTCCATCAGCGCACAGGCCATAATCTAAGATGTCATAGTCCTAGAACGTGCCCGCTTGAGGTCCCAAGTGAGGGGCTGATGCCTCCAAGGTCATGTGGTGGTGAAGCCAAGACTCCCTTTCCATTCTCTCTCCACGATTTCAGTCCCTCTCCCCATTTGGGTTGGGCTTGCCCGATGGCACACATTTCTGATCGGTCTCTGACTGGGTTGCAGTCTCAGAGGGGCCACAGATTCCCTTTCTTCCCAGACCTGGGGTATACGAGAGGCCTGACAAAGGGACACAGCAGGATGGATGCCTAGGACACCACAGGCCTGCAACGTGGGTGAGCCGTCCTGGCTGCCATTCATGACTTCAGCCAGTTTCAAGCTGGCAGAGTCCTTTTCAGAAAGAGTCCTAAGGAGGGGAGTGTCCCTTTATTGCCAAGACTCCTCTGTTCTTCCTCTGACAAGTGACTGGCCCTACTCCCAGCTGCCAACCTTGCCCATTCCCATTCTGGTGACTGGTGAGGAACCATCAGAGGGGAGACAAGGTGCATTTGAGTTACGAGTTCACAGCAGCTGTTGTCTTTTCCTAATCAGCTCCTTCTCAGTTCTGAAATGGAAGGTTTAGAACAACTGGGAACACGGGCAGTGCATTCAACTCTCGAGAGTGGGCCCCTTGCGTTCCGGAGAGAGCGCCCAGTGACCCCTTGTCCTCCTGGAAAGCTGCCGTCTTCCTACAGTGCTGACCCCCAGTCCTCGGCCCTGTGGTGAGGAGGATGCCCGCGTTCTCTCCCCTACAAGGTCGTTGCAATGACCACTCCTCTGTTCTCTGGGATTGGGCCCTTGTTGGTTGTGATGATCTCTGCCTCAAGATCTGTCCGCTTAACGACCTTGTGGCTGTTACTTGCACACGAGTGGTGTTCGTTATGTGCTGCTGCTGCCTGGCTAGAAAATTCGGCAAAAGCTCATTTTCTCGTGCTTGGTAAGTCCAGTGTCAGACCGACTACATCCTTTCCTTTACGGAGCACCAGCTTTCTACTGTAAGAGAGCAACAGGTCTGGTTCTTCTCAGGTTCCTGTTATACGGTGACTCAGTCTGACATTTTCTTCTTCCTCCCCACCCCCAAGCCCTGCTTTCCTCAGACAGGACCAGCTAATACATCATGGCCGAGAGATCAAGCTAATTTACCTTCAGGGAGTGAAATCCAACATCTACTTTCTTTTTGTTGAACAACATAGTGAAATATTTTTAAGGGGATGCTATGTAAAATATATCATTTTAATCCTAAAATCATTTTTAGGTATAAATATGTTATGTAATGGCAAGTAAGAGCTTGGCTTTAAAAATAAATCTTTCAACATGCAAATTGAGTTGTCAAATTCTCTTGCCTTTTAGTTAAAATAGTCACTGCTGCCATTTCTGGAAATCTGTGGCTCTGAATTTCTCATAGATCCTACTCTTTAATGTTTGGACAAAATAGTCACTTTGCCTCTGTATCCTCACTCTCAGCCCTAGAGTTAAAATGCAGGGCTGGAGAAGAATCGGTTGATACTTATTAAGTATTCAGTAATGTTACTGTTCTATCCCAGAAGTTTTTTAGTATTTAAAGCCTTGCACTTGCAATATCTTTACAACCAGTGATTATTAAAGCATAATGAACTAAGTACCAGGGGACCTCTTAATGATGCTGGCATTGAAGAATAATATTCCCTGTTAGACCTGCTCTTTGCTGACGCTAGCCATCGTGCAAACCTAAGACAAATCCTTGCACGTAGAATTGGTCCCCTACAAACCTCAATTAGGCTGTCGATGCTAAATCATTCAAGGACTGGATGTGTGGCCTATCCAAATTGTAATGATTGTTTTATGACAAGATGATGGGGGAAGTGAATAAGCACAACCAGATAAGACCACCTAATTTTGTTTGGCCTACTTATACCCTAAGTATTCACAATGCTATTTATCACTATTTATCGCGCTCTCTCTCTCTCACACACACACACAAATTGTCAAATGTCAAATGCAAAATGAAAATGAAGAGGTCATTTCAATACTTTTTATTTGAGTGTGAAACCATTCATATCATGCACAACTGTACAGATAAAACTATTTCCATTTTAGCTGTAGACATGATTATCACACTGAGTGGTGTGATCAAAGATTTTATTTACAGAACAACTGCTAAAACATCCGATGTCATATTTCCATTTATTTCTTACCCATAGGGTAATAGGTCCACCATAATTGCTTGGTGCATTTTATAATACAGAAAGAAAACCTATGTTAATCTCTAACAAACCTCACAAATTGCTACAAATCTGACAGAAAAATGCCTACGAAAAAATTTTCCAAAAGTACAATACATTTTTTATTTCCACACATACACAGTATAGTATAGGCTCAAAGGCACAGCTTTGAATTTTTTTTTTTCTATCAAAGTGTCGGAAATTATTATGGTCTTATGAAGGAACCATGAAAGTCATTTTCACACTTGGTGCTTGGTAAGTTAATGTTTGGTCCATCTGGTTTCACAAAGTTAATACAGCAGAGCTGAGTGTGATACTCAATACCATAAATCCACATTCTCACAGAATTGTAAAAACCCCTCTCCTGCCTTTTGCTGACACTAGCCATTGTGCAAACTTAGGACAAATACTTGTATGTAGAAGAACCGGTCCCCTACAAACCTCAATCAACTTAAGGCATACAGAACAGGCCTCTTCCTTCCCTCTAGACAGTGCTTACATTCCAAGACAATGCAGGTACTGTGAAAGACATGGGTGTAGTAACAGGGACTCTAGAGTTTTCCAGACACCAGCATTTCACCCTGGTGCTCCAGGAAGCTGTGATGGCACCCAGGAAGAAGGGATGCGTAAAATATACCTAAGGGCTGTTTGTTGTATAGTAAGATGACAGACAGATGGCAAGGTGAATGCTCTTGGTAAATTATGTGCCCATCCAAGAACACAAACCAGACTCTGTCTCTAGTATCCATCAAGACTAATGAGCTTTTGTCAACAGGAAAATAAGTAGCTTACGGGGAGTGTTTGCCAACACAAAGCAAAGTCATGGAACAGAGGGAAAAGGCACAGATTGGCCTGCCCAAAATAGTGCTCTATAGAAACAGTCAAGTCTGGCTTGGCCTACAGGAACCCAATCTCACGGACTTTTAGTGAGTCCTGTTTCTGAACTAAAGTTGATTCATCCCACACTGAATCCCAGAGTCACGTTCATTAGGAAAATGGACACCTAGGAATAGTCCATGAGTTATGATGTATAGAGATAAAGTCTTCTGGGGGTGGGTTGTTGGTTTATTATTATTAATAATTATTATTAATATTAAATATGGATTCCTGCGATAGCAGTCACTTAGCCCATCCTGTGGAGGCCTCTCCGTTGATGTAAGCAAAGCCAGGAAAGTGTTGCATGTGCTCGTACTCAGAATTCCTGCGCGTGGTCAGGGGTGTGTACATGTCACTAGAGTTTCCGTACCTTGTGGAATGCACAGACGGGCTTGTGTAGCACGTGTTGGCTGTGGGCACCTCTGGCCATCGGGGGGTGACTGGGGTGGGATGCAGTCTGGGAGTACTGCTCATCAAACAGGGTTCCATCCGGGAAGTAGGGCTATTGAAAGGGTACTTGTTGAGGGGAAAGAAATTCCACAAAGTTAAACTTAGCTTGCAAGTTGCATATGCACAATATTGGTCATGCTCACAATTTAAGTTAATTTCTTAAGATGCTATTAATGAAAGTTGATAGGAAGGAAATCAGTGAACTTCTGAAAGATTGAACCTTGGTCTAGGAAGTAACCAACAGGGGAGCTGCAAAGGATTTCATGTCCACAGTAGGTGTTCACTCAAATAGGAATACTGATTTTGTGCTAGGGGAAGTCCAGTCCAAAAGAAAGAATAGCCCCACTGGGAGTACAGGAAAAAGTGTGTGTGTGTGTGTGTGTGTGTGTGTGTGTGTGTGTGTGTGTCTGTGTGTGTCTGTGTACAAGTAACAGCATGTCCAAACAGATACGGACATATGGATGTATGGCTGTGAATTTTACCATTAGTTAGGAAGATGTGATAGGTCCCATTCCATCAACCTAAGAGAACAGTACTACCAAGTAAAACACAGTGACGTTATTAAAAATAGCATTTTACATTTGAATTCAATTATGAACTGCAGCCTAAAAGCAGGCTTTTGTAGAGGAAGCAAGCCAACAGCTTCAAAGGTTATTATTAGTGCCTATCATTTAGAGAACATCTCTCTTTTGGGTTCACATTCACTGAAGTCCTGAAAGAGGCACAAGTAGGAAATGGTAAATTGTTGGGCTTGGTGTGAATATGGAGGAAGGAGTCGAGATAAGCCAATGGAGAGGGGATGGGAGGGGTGCTTTTGTGGAGGACAGAAGAGGGTAAGCAGTTCTAGAAAGAATTAGGAGTAAGAGAAGAGCTTCTTCGACATTCTTTTCTGTTTCCAAGACAGCTATGCAAATAAGCCCCTTTTAGAGGGGAGGAACATGCAGCGCCCCAGGCTCCCTTTGAGAGCTCCGAGTTTGCAGGGAGTTTGCAGGTGGGTCTACACACAGACTTCCTCCCTGGGCTGCAGGAGGGCCACCCCAGCAAGGATGGGAGCCAGTCAGCAAGGATGGCAAGGGCAGTGAGTAGGGGAGAGAGAGTACGTATGAATTCTTCTGCTCCCCATCTGTCTTCCCTGACAGTTGGAGAGTGGAGCCCCGAGGGATTAGGTGGGAGGGAGACAGACAGGCTGAAGCCTCGACAGCCCAGCCTCGAGAAGGGATTCTGACAACAGTGGCTGCTCCCCATAGCCAAGGGGGCCACAGGGAACCATTCTGTTTCTCTGAGTGGGAGCCTGAGGGAAGCAGGGGAAGGCTGTTAGGCCCAAAGCATGCAGAGAGAAACAGTTACTCAGAGGTCAAGAGAGAGGGCTGCAATAACTGGTAGGAAGGGTTTCTGTTACACAGGCCAGCATGCCTTACACAGAAACTGCGGCCACTTCCCAGCCCAGAAACAGGCTGGAAAGAGGGAGAAGAGTGGAGGTGGTGTCTGGGAACTCGGGAGAAGCACCCGGGGCTGTGACCGCATACCAAGGCTCTCATATCCCTAAATCGGATGAGAAACCCTTGAGTGCACATACCCATGTGCCCACTGTGGGAATCTACAGGGTGCTGTGTGTATTGGAGCCACGGTGAATGAAGCCTTAGGCCTGAGATCACAGTAGGACTTGGCCCTGACCAAGAAAACAAGATCCTAGGTATCAAACAGGTAATGTTAAGAAATATTACTACAAAACAGTCTTTCATTTTTTCCAAAAGATTGCTTCCCCCTCCTGATACTCTCTCAAGTAAGCTCCCTACATGCATGTCACCTCCCATCATGGTGCTCTCCCTGGCCCAGAGGCCTCCTCTCCCATCCCGTGGCATGCCAGGCTGGTTCCCCTCTCAGGGAATTTGGTCCTACCTGTTCCCTCTGCCCAGAACACTTCTTTCCCACCCCTAACCCCCAGCTCCTTGCATGCCTGCCTTTTTATCCTCCTTCAGATCTCAGCTCTCAAACGTCATCGCCTCAGAGACTTTTCTGGACATCCTATCTCAAGATGCTAAATGCTCCACCCTCTGCCTCTCAGGTCAGGCCCTCACCATCCTGCTTATTAGCTGTCTCTTTCCACTGGTTTCTATTCATAAGCTCCTGGCTGGGCTTTGCCATATTCACTACCATATTCCCAATATCTGGAATGATGCCGGGCATCCCAGCAGCTATCTGGCGACCGAACACCAGGGTGTTACCACTAGAAAGCGGCTTCGCGATCATGTACGCCAGCCCCGTGTGTGCACATGAGAACCCGAGGACCCATGAGGTGAAGCATCCTGCCCACAGTCACACTGCGGGCTAATGCGAGGGCTGGCACGGAAAGCCAGGGCTGGGGTAGCATTTTCCCCACATCACTGTGGCACAAACCAGGCATACCCGGCCACGACACGTGAATCACATGAGAGACGAAGACATGCCTGTTTTGGAACACACCCCCTTATATTTTAATGTCTCCATCCCTCTTGCTCTAAGCCCCCTCCTCTCCTACACACCACAGGGTCTTAGAGAGCTCTGACCAGGCCGCCTCTTGCTCGTTCTGACAGAACCTCTCTTGGCTTGGCCCGTGTAGGTGAAATGTCGCAGTATGGACTTGGAGCCCCTTTCCCATAGAACCCAAGAGAGTGTGGCTTTTGTGCCTAATCAAGGACCCTGGATGCAGCTGTGCCCAGGGGTGGTGTCACAGACTCAAAAGCGTAATTGCCTGGAAATGAGACTGGCTCAAAATATCTCTAATGGGACAATAAAATCCTGTTACCACAGAATCCAGCATGGAAAAATCTGTCCTGTTAGGTCAGCTAATTGCAAATGAGTCAGTGACTCGTTTTCCCCGTGGTGAAGAGACCATTGAAAGATGAGAGGCTGAAGTGCCCGCTGCCCCAGCCTAGTGACTAACGCCACCAATGAAGCTTCTATTCAGTCTGGTGGGAGCGGCTGAGGCCGGCCTGTGGCACCCGCCTCACCTTTCACACTTCACATCCGGTTTCATGCGGGGTCCTGAAGCATGCTGGGCACAAACCCTGGGGTCCAGACAGTTCTGCCCAGAATAAAGGCGCTTTTTGTTGAGGGCCCATAACAGGAAGTTACCATTTGCTGGGTTAAAACACACGCTGTGGCTACTTATGTGAAGCTGGAGATAAGTCCCCAGTCCCCGCCCTGTGAGAGAGGAGTGTGAGGGGTGCTTGTGGGCACGTATGCGTGCGTGTGCGCGTGCATAAGTAGTCAAAGTTTCGGTCAGATGGCCATCTCAGCTGTGAGTGATGCTGGGCCTCTTTGGAATCACATTAGGAAGTTCTATTTTGAGAAACAGCTCCCCACCCCAAGGCTGACTCTCCTGCACATGAAGAGGGAAGAATGAGCCCTTTATCCCTGACCCTCAGCAAATGGGCTGCTCCTTGAGCAAGGGGTGAAAGGTGGCCCAGTCAGGAGCACAAACTGTTTTCCTATGAAAGGCAGCTCTCACACCGCACCAAAGTTCTGCCAGTGAGCCTGCCCCTGGGCAGGCTTCCTCTTAGCCTCTTCTGGAAGAGGATGTAGCTCCCCCAAAATCTTGGCTGGACGAGCCACATCCGCTGAGCTTTTAGGGTCTGGATTAAATGAGTTAATACACACGAAACACTTAGAACTCCCACACAGTAAGTTTTCAAAGTGTGTTAGCTATTATTAATGTTCTTGGCATCATAGGATCATGGTCTGCTAATGATAGGAAGAGCCTTAGTGACTGACCATCTGGTCCTACCTCTCATTTCTCAGATGAGGGAACCGAGGTCAAGAGAGGGGAAATGATCTGCTTGAGGTCACAGAGCAACTTAGTCCCAGAGTGAGGAGCCATTCATTTGTTTCGTTTCATTGACAACTATTTAACTGAATAGCCACTAAAAGCCACATCTATTCTGAGCCCTGGGGATACAATGGTCATCTATTCTGAGTCCTGGGTATACAAAGATCTGGTCCCTGCCTCCGAAGAGCTAGTATAGCGAGAGAAACAGATATTCTTTAATTACACAAAATATAATAAGTATGGTGTTATGAAAGATAATAATGTACACAAATAGGGTTAGCCATGAGCCAGGCCCTGTTCTAATCTTTATCGACTCACTTAACCCTCACAGCCCTAAGAAATATGTACTACAATTCTCCCCATTTTTCAGATAAGGAAATTGATTAGAGGCAGAGGTGGGATTTGAACCTGGGAAGCTGGCTCTACAGTCACAGATCTTACACTCCTCTGGTCGGTTGATTTTTCTACCCTTTGGCTCAGGATGCTGCTCTCCCAAAGTGGAACACTAAGCAGACTGGCCCTGGGCCAGGCCGTGCTGGGAGTTGTGGGATTGGTTGGCAAGGCCGGGCCTCGGCCATACAGATGAGGAATAAAGCACAGCTTTCTAGTCTACTCTAGGTGAATGTCTAGCTCTCCAGCTTCTAGTGGACCCAGTGGCTTTGGGGCTCCAGGGCCCAGTGCACATTCATGGCTGCTGAGGGGGTGGAAGTTCCACAAACATGTGCTGAATGATGCTCAGCAATATTTTGTAGCCACATATTTGGTCTGGTTTATTTTCCCTGTTTGGTCGAGCAGGAGAATGGGGCACCTAGGAAGAGGCAGCCGAGACCATCCCTTGTTCACTTAGTTGGATGTGAACAAGTGTGGCATAGTTGCAGGAGGGGTGTTTTTCTGAAATAATTCAAACCTTACGTGTGAAACCTCCTTCATCTGGACTCACTCATTCAGAAACTATAAGAATTCAAGCAGGACTGGATGGAGGTTTACGTTTGTTATCACCCAAGAGGAAAGCATGTGTTGTGCAAATAACTAGTATAGATAAGGGCACACACATACCCTGTTTCAAAAAATCCTATTTCAAAAACCAAATGGGTTCTGATTATCCTGAGCATATACCCCTGGGACGCAGGTGATCAGCACTTCATGGATACACTGTATCTGTCCTGAAGACAGGCATTCATTTGCAGAGATTAGTTTCAGTTACTCTTGTGCTGATGACAAATTGTATTCCTTAACTGTATTCTCTAATTGTGGTTTTTCTCCAATTCAGACTGATCTCCCCCCCGCCCCCGCCGTGAGTCTGATATGATGAACGGTGATATTCAGTACTCGGGATTGGAACAGCTTGACCTCGGCTCTGGAAAGCTAAAACTAATCAGCCCTGCAGCGAGTTTTCACCTCTATGCTCGGTGTTAAACCAGAGTACTGTGAGAAGAACGAACGAGTGAGTCTAGGGTGTGTGATTCTTCTCTTGGGTCACTTGAAACGGACTGAGAATAGTTGCAGTAACTTCTTGAATTTGCATCTACCCTCCAAAAACACATTGGGTGTAGTGTTCATGGCCCCGGACGTGGGGTTCAGAGGTGGAGAATTTGCATTTGAGTCTGCTGTGCAACTTACTGGATACATAAGCTGAGGCAAATTACCTTATGAGGCCATCTCCTCATCTTTAGAAACTGGAGAAAAATGCCTTCCTCCCCAGGTTGCTATGAGAATTAAGTGAGTCTGTGTATTTGCCAGCGCCTAAAACAGGGCTTGATGCATAAATGTTAATGAAAAACAAAATAAAGGATTCTTTGTGTTGCACTGACCGCCCCCCCCCCGCCCCATCAGCTGGGGTGGAGAGGCGATGTAATTAACTCCTCACCCCACTTTACAAATGGAGGCTAAGGCATAACCTTTCAAGCACAGAGTGTGTGGTGGGGGTCAGAGGTTGTCAAAAGACCTTGTCAGAGGGCCACAGGGCCTGGTGCTGAAGAGGATGCCCGATCCTGTCACCTCTCACCCCTCATCTGGATTCAAAGGGCTCCTCCGTGGGCTTTCAGTTAGTCCTTGACCCTTCCATTGAGAGCTACTGTTAAATGACAGTGCTCCATTCGGGGACTCCTGTGGCTTCCAGAGCGGAGGCTGCAGACCTATCTTTGATCACCAGGGACCACATGGGCCTTTAGGAGACCCTGGTTTCTTTTTACAGCCATGGCTTCAAAAATATCACCCCAGAAATTTCACGAGGAGGGATGAGGGAGGGAAGAAAGAGGGAAGACAATGATAGGTGCTGTGGCTTGGGACTTTAGCTTGATCTGGCCACTGCTGCTTAGATGACTGTCACCTACTGGAGCCTGAGCTCTCCAAGGGCAAGTGCACTTCTGTCCCTTTCTCCACTGTTTGATCAGGGGCTGGAGCCTGCTTGCCACACAGCAAGCGTCCCACAATCATTTGAGGAGTGAACGAATGAATGAGTGAACACATGCCTACGGAAGCTGCTTAGATTGTTAAGTGTGAGCTGGCCTCCAGCAGCAGCTCGGAGGCATTTGTGGATCACAGTGAGGAGCACTTCCCGAGGGAAGCAGGACCTCAGGAGCCGGCTTCTCTGCGTGACGCAGTTGGAGACCCATAATGAATGCCCCAGGTGATGGTTTAGTGGAATCAACTTCTTGGCGTGTTTGGGGATTACGCCGGGGCTCCCCTTGGTACCGCAGATGGAAGTCAAAACAGAGGCCTGTTTGCCCCCAGCGCCCGTGTATTGTGGATACACGCTCCTCAGTGCCTCCCCTCCGAGGCCAGTCCTCGTGCTGGCGGCTGATGCAATCACGGCCTCTGCCCTCACTCAGGTCCTTTCCTCTCTCTTTTAGACTCCCGCATGCGCTCTGCGGCAGGGCTCCCTGCCGATGCTGGGCCCCTTTCCGGTTTATCCTGAGTACCCAGGCCCCAGTCGCGCTCCTGTCTTACCTGCCTGGCTCCAGCCCCACCAGCAGGATGGAGTGAGGGACCTCTACACTCCCATTGCTTGTGTGGTCTCACTGCCTATCTCACTGGTTCCAGAAACTCTTAGTGAATGCCGACACAGGAGAGGGGGCAGAGGGCCATGTGTAGGAGCTTGGACACATGGGGGTCACAGTGCCTTGGTTCAAATCCTCAGGCAAGTGGTTCTGCAAGGATTACCGTGACGATTGTAAAGAGCTCAGCACGGTGCCTGGCTCATGACGAGTGTTCAGTCAGAGGTAGCTGTAGCTCTTGACCCGTGCCATGGCCTGTGACTCAAGGATACTAGACTAATTTTTTGGCCTTCAAGTTGCTCTGGGGTCTCCTGCAGGAGTCAGAGAAGTCAGTGATGATAACAGGGGTTATCTGAGGGGGTTACTGACAGAGGTGCTTTGTGAGTCTAGAGCAGCGGGACCCATGAGGTCCTGGAGGAAGGAAGGGCTGGTGTCAGGAGGTGCCGCAGAGACAGTGAAGTGTGGCTCCTGAACACCACACAGAAGGCTGGGGCAAGACAGTCCTAGCTGGGACAGGAGTATCTGTGGGCATGGCTGGAGCAAATGGAGTGGGGTGGCTGGTGGGCCACAGAGGCAGGCAAAAGCCAGATGGGAACAAGCCATAAGAGACATGCCAAGACAAATCATAAGGTAACATGTCATAAGAGGCAAGAGAACTGAATGTGACTCTGAATGCGATGACATGAAAAGAGGGAGAGTGTTAACGGCCTGTTGGTTTTTTTTTTTTTTTTTTTCCGAAAGACTCCTCTAGCTGCAGTGTAGGGGATGGACCAGAGAGGGGCAGGTTCAGTCGCACAGAGACCAGTGGGAGGATTCTGTCACCGTCTAGCTTAACACTAAGCTGAGGCAAGGACAGTGGGGGGTGCAGAGATGTTGAGGATGTAGAAATGAATAGAACTGGTAACCAGCTGCCTTTGAGGCCAGAGCAACAGGAAGCGTCTGAGACAAGTAGAGGGCCCAACACTGGTATTAGAGGTGCCACCACAAGTTCCATTCACCACAGGGCACAGAGGGTTGTTTTGGTTTGTTAGACAAGTGAAGAGCCAAAGGAAGTGTGTGGCTTGAGAACAATCTGATAAAAGGTCCATTTCAGGAGGATTCTTCTGGTGAGGTTGTGTGTGTGGATCGGACTGGAAAGGAACAGACGTTGAGACCCAGAGACAGGTTAGAACGCTGCCAGGTTAACGGTCCTAGCAGGACTCGACGAGGGGCGACACCAGGAAGATGGCACACCAGAGATCTTGTGTGGGGGCAGCTGCCTGAGAAAGGCCAGCGGACATGGTAGCTGACTGGATCCTGGGATTAGAGAGGATGGAACCAAAGACAGCTGGCGTGCAGGCACATGCACGAGAGGAAGTGGAGCGTGAACACTGGCCGAGCACCCACTTCAGTGGGCAGCCACCAAAAGGTGGAAGTGAACCTGAGGAAAGGATCGTCCCCTCTCCTTGGTGACAGACACACGTGGTATACAGAAGGTACCTATTAACTGTGTTAAACTGACTAGACCTACCACCAAGCGTCCCGAGGCCTGGGTGGGCCAGCAAGCAGGGCCGCCAACTCACCTGTGCGGAGCTCCTGTGGTAAGGGGCGTAGTGCAGCGGGCCAGAGATGGCTGTGTCATGGGGGAGGGCCGGGTACTGGCTCTGCATTGGGGGAGGATGCTGGCTGCCATAGCTCCCGTAGTTGTAGCTTCCCGTGTAGCTAAAAGGCAGTGAGCACAGGGAAAGTGTGAGTTTGGGGCGGGGATGGCGGATCACTTTCCTACTGCTAAAAATCAACCTCATCTTTTTTTCTTTCCTTTTTGTTCTTCTTTCATCTTTCCCATTTTTTTCTCCTCCTTTTTGGTTCTTACCATCTCCGCCTGTTGTGGTGAGTTTAAACTCCCAGGCTGATTTTCCTTCTCTCCTCGGCACACCTCCCTTACCACTCAGAGAGCACTCAGGGAATGAAAGCCAGCCCTGAGCAAAACACAATTAGTGATGGAAATTTCTACTGTTCTGTTGAAAAGCCCTATATTATAGCCTGAAGTCAAATAGGAAAGAAAGAAGAAATTACTTTGGGGTTTATGTTTGTATCGTCCAGGCCTTTGCTTGCCCATGATGGGGCAGGCTGTTGTATGTAGCTGTGAGCTCGCTCTGGGGCGACGCGCCATGGCCGCTCAACCAGGTGTCAGAGATCCACCCCTTTCTAGCTGTGGGACCCTTGGCTGACTCGCAGCCTTGCTTCTCACTTCTGTAGAGACACTGGCCCTGGTTATTCTGAGGGTCAGATATGTGAAAACACTCTAAGATAGAAAGTCCTACGAAATACAGGATATTCTTATCACTGTTCTTCTTAATAACATCTTCTCGGCAAAAACACGGACATAAGACTACGTGGGTGTCTCTTCTGCCATTGCCCCAGAATCAAAAGTCTTCCTGAAAGAATTTTCAAAGTCTGTTCTAAAGGTGTGAAAAGATACTCTGAGAGGTCCCCGGAGAAAATAAAGGCTGCCCATCCACTGGTCAGGGGCACCTGACCCTGGGGACGGAACTCGAGTCAGCCCGCCAGCAGCCAGGCTGGCCCTCAGCCTCCGGGTCGGCCCCTTGCTGTGTTGTGGTGGGCCACCGTGTGGAAGACACCTGAGAAGGCCTCCTCCTGGGTCCCCCATAGCTGCTGTGCTAGAAACGCCTCCCAGTACCCACGTGGCAGTCTCGCCTTCTTGAGAATAAGAGCCCTTTTTAATGTCATAAGTGGTTTTCAGATGACTCTACGTTAGACATTATAAGATTAGTGTCTTTTGATGAAGATACTGCATGATGGCAAGAAGCTACTCTGCTTCAGTGAACACTTCTTAATGGATTTGTAGTTCATTCGTCACAGCAACAACACTACAGAGATTTGGGGGGGGAAATGGGCAAAACCAGTGATTTATGTCTTTGGGCACAAAGCACCACTGGAACCCACGGGGGTCGTTGAGCCCCATTAATAACTGCCACTGTCCGGAGACCTTCAGCCCTCAGGCGGGGAAGTGCTCCTCTCATCCAGTCACAGAAGCCCCGGCCCACCACAAGGCTCTACCACCTGGGGAAACTGCTGGACGGGGGTCTTCTGTTGGGGCTCTAAAGCAGAACAGAGGGGAGAACACAGGCTTTGGAGTCAGACAGATGCTCAGTCTGGGCCCTGCATCTACCAGCTGTGTGACCCTGTGGGACTGAACTTGAGCTGTCATCTCAGTTTCCGCATCTGGGAAATGGGGTCGCTGATGCCCACCTCCAGGGCCCTGTGGGGACGGGGAGAGACAGGCATACCCAGTGTGGTGCTGAGTGCCTGCGAAGGACAGCACTCTTCCTGCCCTTTGAGAAAACAGCTGCTAAGTGAGCCCAAATTTAAAAGTCCAGGGGCATCCCAGGGAAATCACCTACCCATGCTCCTCTCTGTGCGGATAAACTGGTATCCTGTGTGTGACGGAGGAAGAAGGCACATGAGTACTCCTCATACAGGGCAGCTGCTGGGAGTTTTCAGCTGGGGACCCTGCCGCCGTTGTCACCGTATAGGTCAGAGACCACGTGTATGACTGCATTGCTCCTGCAGAGACAAATTAAGATGCTTAAGTCACTCACACAGTTCTTCCATGCCCCATTCTTAGAACACTTTAGTGGCCTCCCATGCTCTTTAAGCTGAAAGTCAAAATCTTTACACAGCATGTGTCTCTGTCCTGGCTGACCTCACGAGAAGCATCCCTTACCCCTGCGTTTGTTCTCTCTGATCCAGCCGCAATAGCTTCCTTTCATTTTTTTTCCAGAGAACCACAGTTCCCAGCATCACAGGGCCTTTGCACATGTTCTTTCTGCTGCCTGAAACCGTAGTCTTCCCTTAGTACCCACTCATTCCTCATATCTCTAGAGAGAAGCTGTCTCCTAACCCCAGCCTGAGTTAGATCCCCTACTGCACTACAGTCTTTCGTGGTGCCTACAGACAATTTGTCATCTTCCCCCATTCATGAATGTGATTTACTTAATGCTTATCCCCCTAGACTAGAAGCTCCATGAGGATAGGGGCCTTATCTGTTTGGGCCCCTGTTGGATTCCTGGTGCTTGGTATAGAAGCTGGTGGCCCAAATTTTTTCAATTAAAATTTTAAAAGGAAGAAAAGGGAAAGGAAAGAGGGTAGGATAGAGGACAAAAGAAGCTCGGAGAAGCATGGCCAAGTAACTTCTCAACACTCAGCTAAACAGGTGTCAGGAAGCCAACAAACTGCATTAAGCAGCCCTAAGTAGATTATTGGGTCCTGCCTGCCCAGGTCTTTTTGAAGATTATTAGACAGTGACCTTAACGGTGACCTGTTCCATACCTATTACTAATTCCATTAACTTACTTTTTAATTGGATGCCTTTAAAGTACTCGGGATTGGGAAGAGAAACTGACAAAATTAAAAACCCTCAAGATGCTTAAGAATTTTATGAGATGGTTAGACTATAGAAATGGTAATTTAAGAAATCACTAAGTGATACATTCATTGATTTCTGATAAAAATTTTAAAATGCTGATCTAGTGAAAATAATGAAACCTATTTTAGGAGGTGGAGGGACTAGAATTGAACGGCCCCTTGCAGGCACAGGGAAAATTAAAGAACTGGTTATGGGGGGCCATTTTTAAGGGGAAGTAAAACTTGGTGCTTCTGTTTTCTGCAGCAGATCTCTTCGATCTTAACATTCCTGGGGCGGGGGGGAGCTGAAGGAACGGTTTTCATTGAAAAATGCAGTCCCTTCCATCCCAGGGACTTTGCAAATAGCCCATGAGTAGCTGCACTGACATGGAGCAGATGAAGGAAAGAGTTGGTGGGCCAGTCCTGTGACAGTTACATGACAGGTTCTGTGAGGGATACCCTGGAAGGCAAGCGAAAATGGAGCCCTACTTTGAACACATTTGTTATTAAAAGAACTCTGTATTGAACTCTATTATAAACCAGAGAATCTTTTAGAATGCAAATAACACCCCTTTTTAATGAAGGGACAAAGGTTCATTCCAAGAACATGAAGGAGACACCATTTATTGAGCATCTAATATAGGCCAGGCACTGTGCTAAGTGCCTTACAGATACCCTTAAAATAAACATTATCCCCACTTCACAGATGAGGAAACGGAAGGTTGAATCTGAAAGGATGTAAGGGAGTGCACAGGAATACAAAGGATTCAAGAAAATAATTTGAATGTGGGAGTGAACAAAGAAATTAAAACTGGAGCGAAACGTGCAAGCAGGAGTGAGGCTAAACGTGCGTACTCTAACTCTTCCTAGAGGTGGGCCTTAACCTGAGCTTAGAGATTTTCTAGGAAACAAGGCCACGGGGAAACACAGATAGTAAACAAACTGCTCAGGAGTCACCTGTCCTTGGAGTTAAGATCAAACAGGAATTTCTTTCAGATGCCCCCATAAAAGGCACCTGGGACTTGCTCAACAGTGTCCCCCACAACACCCTTGTAGTGGACTCCAGGCTTGATTCTCAGGACTGTTCCTTAGGCCCACCCTTCAGGCTAGTGGCGTCACACTCAAGTCCAGTTCAGAGAAACTCAGAATGTTAACCTGCCCGAGGTCCCTGTGGGTGGGACCAGCGGGGCTCTGAACCCCAGTCTGCCACAGGCTTTCCATTCTCTCTGCCATACTGCCTCTCGGCTCTGGGGCCTGGTCCCGCTGTGTACTGGCTGGAAGATCTTGGGCAAGCCTCTTAAAAAACTTTGTTTCATCATCTGTAAAGCAGGCATGATAATATCTATCTTGCAGAACTGTCGTGAGCGGTAACTGACATGAGGTTGGCGTGGGAGGCTCTTGATGATATTCACGTGCTCTTCCCTGTGAATTCACCATGAATTCTTGTATCGGACTTCTTAGAGATTTCTCTATGTCCCAATTCAGATGCCAGGGAAGAAAGACACTTTTATTGGGTCAGAATTTGGGGGGTGAAATTTGTCACCAGGAATGAAATTTAAACAGCAGTAGAAACTTAGCCAATTACGGCAAACTTCTAAACGTGTTTTTTCCATAAAGTCACAGGTGTTCTTGTTCTCCAGGATGACTAAAGGTGCCCCTTCCTGGTCTGCGCGTGTGCATCATACACAAGGAGATGATGACTTTAGCAGGCTGTTAGGCATCATTTAGAGTAACTGCAAGGAGACTGGAAAGACAAAATTCCAAAATGATCACGCCCCCAGATGACTGGATTATGCCTGACTGCCCTCCTCTATATTTTGCACTTCATATGAAATTATATTGCTGTTATAATTTTTAAAAGGATCCTTTTTATTAAGGTGGGCTATCTCTAGGCAGTGGGATTGAGGAAAGCTTTAAAACATTTCATTTTGCTTATCTGTATTTTTTTTTAGAATGAATGTGCATGGCCTCCGTGAAAAGAAAAGCATTATTAAAATATATTAAACAGATTTTACAATTGAAGATGGAATTGGAGCGGGGTGGGAAGTACAGGAGAACAATGAACCAGCCACAGCAAGCAAGTAATTAACCCTTCAAGCCCCTGGGGCCTAGGCAGAACACTGGGAGGTCAGTGGGTATTTAAAGGAGGCAGCCAAGGAAGCCAAAAGATTTTCTCTTTTTCCACCCCACTCAGCAGCAGGAAGACGTAGTGATAATAGCCATCACCTGAGGGAATGCAGTGGAAGTTACTTTTGTCTGAGCCCCAGGAATGGAGCAACTGTTCCTTATTCATCTCTGTATCCCCAACAGAGTGACTGCCAAATAGTAGGTGTTCAGTAAATGTTTCATTGAAATTGTTGTCGAAGGAATAAATGCTGCTAGAAATAGACGTTATCAAACAAAAAGCTAGTGGAACTCTTGGAAAAAGTGGGTTCCTGTGGTCTGGGAAACAAAACCCCTAAATGGCCATGTGCCAGCCATGGAACAGACCATTCAGGCAGGCTCTAGCAGAGTAACACCTACTGGCTCGGGTGCAAAACCCTTTTTGCCCTGGGGACCAGAAAAGAACATTCCCTTTCCTATCAGTGGGTTCTCCAGTGAGAACTGCTGCTGCTGCTTTTTTCAGGAAACTGATAAAAGAAAATGTGTGCGGTTAACAGTTTTTGCTTAATTTTTAAGACCTCTCTAATGCTTTTTATTTACTGGCAAGACAATAACAAACCTTCCCTATGTGCCTAAATCTCACATCTTTCTCTTATTCTTCCCTCCCCATACGCCCATCCTTACTAGGTCTGAGGGTCGTGGAGAAAAATCCCCTGGGCTTTGAGAATTCCATAAAGATCCCAAAAGATCTAAGAATCCTATAAAGGTAAGTTTTGTCCATGTTCTAGTATTAAAACTGCGGGGAGAGGAAGGTTTTCTTTCCTTCACACCCCCAACAAAATGTTTTTCTTCCCTGAGTTTTTGTTATTGTTGTCATTTTTCCTGGAGGGGGTTTTAAACAGAGGCTAGAAAAGGTGCTTGGACTATAATAGGCGGTCAGGAATAACCTGTTGAATAAATGAAGGAATGAATGATTAATCATCCAACATAAACCAGACCTCAAGCTACTTTTCTCTTTATACACTAACTCACTGACTCTTGGCAATAACCTTTTGAGGTAGGTGGTATTACCTCCTTTTTGCAGGTGAGAAAATTGTGGCCCGACACTTGTGCAGACTTGAACCCAGATTCTGCCCAACTCCAAAGCCTTTCCACAACAGCAGTGGCTTCTCGAACTTGAATATGCCTTTGAATCCCTGGAGGTCTTGTCAAGATGCAGATTCTGATTCAGTAGGTTGGGAGCTGAGCCAGCAATTCTGCATTTATAACAAGCTTCTAAATGATGGTAATGCTCTTGGTCCATGGACCACACTTTGAGTAGCAAGGCTCTCTAAGCCATTGCCTCCTGTCACACATGCAGCATGTAGCAGGCCATTCGAGATCAGAAGTTGTAAGGTCCTGATACAGACTTGAGAAAATTCAAGCTACTTTCTAGGCTACCTGGCCACAGCCTTCCTTCAGATCTTGAACCAAACCGTTTGAACCTTTTCCCCCTGCTAGGATTCTATGAACCATCACAGATGTTGCTCAGGTTTTGATCTAACCTAAGCCTTTTGTTAGTACCTTCCTGAGAAATAAGCTCCCTTAAGTACGTCTAGATTCCGGAGCAGCCTAGACAGTAGCCACTAGCCGCAGATGGCTCTTTAAATTTAAATTAAAACAAAATACAATAAAAAAAATTCAGTTCCTTAATTGCACTAGCCACCTTTCAAGTGCTCAGTAGCCCTGTGTGGATAGGGTCTGCTGCTTTGTACAGCTCAGATTAAAAAAAAAAAAAAAAAAAGTTGCCATCATCACAGAAGATTCTGTTTGAACGGGGTCCCCTTACAGCATTTGCTACGGAGCAGACACTTGGTATAACCTTCAAGACTGAGACAGGAAAAGAAGACTTCACATGTATATTTATCTCACTGGCCATCTATCCTGCAGGGAATAGTGCTTAAGGAGAATACTTGCTGAAGTTGAAAACCTCATCGCATTGGGTGACTTTATCAGCTCCCTGGCCAAAATCTGATGGACAGAGCTGACTGGGACCTGTACCCAGAGAGACATGCTGGTTCAGAATCTGGCCCTGCCTACCTCTGCAGCTTCCCCAGCTGCGACTTTCCCCGTATTTATCCACAGGAGTCAGTCCTCTGACGCCAGGCTCTTCTCTCCCTCAGGCCCGTGCCCACGCTGTTCCCCACGACCTAGAATGATCTTCTCCTCTCCCCAGACTTTATGTGGCTGACCCTTTCTGATATTCTGGGTCTTGGGTAAATGCTCTCTCCTCAGAGAGGCCTCCCCTGACCATTTCCTAGCACACTCTTATTCTCCTTATGAGCATTTGAAGTGGTTTATTGACCTGGTACTTTACGTCTGTATTAACTCTCTTACCCGCTAGGATTTAAGTACCACGAAGGCGGTGACTCTGCCCTTATCACTCTGCACCCCCAGGAAAACGGCACCGATTAGGTACGAAAGAAGTCAACACAAGACTGAACGAGCAAATCCAGAGGCCCCAACACCAAGCCAAGACCTGATGAAGTGAAGTCAAGAAGAGATTCAACAATTTGTTTTTCAGTCCCAGCTTGTATTTCCTAATTCCATTCCCTTCGAGAAAGGGAAGCAGGGGGCCTGGAGGAGGAGGCCTTCATGGGCAGGGACAACACGGAGGCTGTGTCAATGAGTCATCGTGGGCTCTGGGGCGGGGCTGCGGTGGCCACCGTAGCCCACTCCTTTTAGCGGCCCTCGAATAACTGAGCTTTTGTTGTTTGGAAAGAGTAGGGGCCAGTTAGCTTTGTTACATCCTAAACCGATGGAGAGAAAATGCAGCTGGGCAGGCCAGATGTTCTACAGCTAGGGCCATTTATAAGGAATTTGCCTTTATTTCTATAGGCATCCTAGCATCTCAGTGATTTAATTTGCCGGTTTTGTGGTGCAGGGAACCCATGGTGGGAAGGTGAAAACATGAGTTTAATAGTTAACTTTTATTGTCATTGCTAAAGGAGGGAATACTTCAAATGACATCATAAACCAGGTCTTCGAGCCCTTCCGAGGCCTCACCGGGACGGAGTGGGAGCTTTACAGTTTGCATTAAATGACATGAAAGAATTGCAGCCCAATGTCATGTTAAGTGGGTTGGTCGGTTTGGCACCACCTGCCACGTTCCTGAGGAGGAAAAGAGCCAGTTTCCCTTAACAAAAATGAAGGTTTCTGACCTTTGCTGGGCCAAGAGTGAGGTGGCAAGCTCACAGAGTTAGGGAAGAAAACAGATAAATGGGTTAGATTTTTATCCTGTCGAAATCTGTTAAAATGGAATCCTTTACCCAGTCACCTGTCATGGCCTTGGCGTAGACTTGAACGTGCCCAATCAAAATCAACCAGTATCGGGTTCCATTTCAGATGCCCGATATTCCTTTCTTTTCACTTTCTTCCACATCCCCCTCCACCCCTTTAAAAATAATTAATGAAAACAGTCTTAAGAAAACATATTTAGAAATACATGTAGGTATGGACATAGAACGAGACAGGGCCATAGATAAGCAGAGTGGCTGTTTTCCTGGTAAGTCATAACTCATTATCTATAATAAAGGACTTTGTATTCACTAGAGCTTGTACCAAAGGATGCCAAAAGATTATGTGCTATGAATTAATTTTCACTTTGTGCTCACCAAGCAGACATAATACTGTTCTCTTTTTTCACAGCTGAAAAATGGGGAAGTGTCCATCAAAAGTGAGACATTGATACGTGGAAGAGTTGCAGACACCTGATTGGCCTTGACTCTAACTCGAACTTGATAATACGTACATCAACTGAGTGATGATATCCAGAGAATGCTAGAGACCCAGCAAAGTAACTAGGTCACATAAAATTTCACTTAATGTTTTAGTAAACTGTTTTTAGCAGGGGTGGTTTGGTTTTGCTTAATTTTCCCCACTTCTTTATTTCTTACTTTCTGATTTGGGTCTTTTTTGAAAACGTGCTTTTTCTTTATCTTTTTTTTTTAATTGTTAATCACTTCAGATACTTTCTGGAAAGTCATGGTATATAAATCAGCCAGTAATTTTAAGACGAAAATAAAAATTAACTGGGCATGAAGACCATATGTTAACTTAAAAAAAAAAAAAAGAAACATGGCAAATACACTTTATAAGATACACAAAAATTGTGTTCCAATTCACAATATTGGTCAATGGAATATTGGCCCAAATCCCCAAATTTAAGAAATTTACTACTGCCATAGTATATTTCCTAATGCATTGGTGTATATCAGGGATACATGTGTTTTATAATGCAATATCTATAAAACCATCCATGTTGTTAGGAAATTATGTTTATGTCTCCTCCAAGACCATGACCCACATGCATGCCAAGATCCAGTCCAATTTAGCCATGGAGTATTTCAAAAGTGGTACTTGAGAAAAATATTATACATAGTTTTATCTAGAATGACATTTTTAATGCCCCCTAGAGATGTCTGAGAACAAAGCAGGAATGTGCCAAAATCTTCAAAGGTTACGATCATCTGAAGAGAACCTGTTTCACATTTGTATTTCTAAGAAGCTACTTTTATGACTCTTGAACACATTGCGCAGAAATCTCTGAACACATTTATGATATTCCTGTGGGTCTATCACACCTGCCGCACCTCGAGGCCTCCATAGCACTGTAAGGAAAGCCAGGCAGTCTCACTAGCTGGACGAGAATTACGAAGAGATTCTAGACATCCTACCTTCACAAGCCTCCTGTCCCCTTCTTTCCTCACACTCTCCTTGCTGGACAAGCTCCGCACTGCCGGAGAGTTCCCACCCAAACCACTTCTGCTCCACGACCCACGACTGTCTGATGTGCAGGATTTCCCTATTTTCGCGGTAAGGATGTTGTCACTGACAGGCTCACGTGTGTCTCCCGGGGGTGTGGGGGGGCGGGAGTGGTGGTGAGGCTGAGAACCCTCTTACCATCCTGGTTCCTTCCTTGCCCTATGCTCCGGCCTGGGGAGGTCCCCTGGGTGGCTGAGGAGCTGTGAACAGGGCTCAAGTTCTCTTCCCATGACTAAGGTGGTTCTTCCCCTATGGCTCCTCTTCCCAAGCCTCCTAAGCAGGAACTACAAAAGCCCACAAAGGAGGGAAAACGAGAAGGATGGGGGAGGGGGGCGTGTTCTTCCTCCTCAAAGTGGAGACGGAGCATGATTCCAGGTGCATCCATGTAAACACGTATGTGATGCCAAAATGTAAATTTCCCCAGAAGGGGAGGGCGCTTTCCAGCTGTGTACCCAAAGTGAAATCAAAGCTCTAATGCCAGTTACTGACCACCCCACTTCTCAGTCCTCTGAAGAATCCAGTCTCCTTAGCAGTCCCTGACAAAGGACCTCTGAGTTCCTTGGCAAGTTTCCGCTCCTGGCAAAGTGCACACGAGGGCAGGCACGTTATAGGCTCTTAAGCACCTGCTCATTCCCTCTCTGAGTAGCACTAGTTCTGGAGAAAAAGGAAACTTGAGGGAAGGAATTAATCGAAGATTCCTAGGATGTGTACTTTATCTTCTCTGAAAATGACATGTTGTCTCTTGCCTCCAGGTCTTCGTGCTAATACTCACTCCCTCTGTCCAGACTACCTTCTCTAGCATTATTCAGCCTTTCCAGACCCTCCAGACACACGGCCTCCCGTTTGTGCTCCTCTCTTCCCTGCTCCCAAATCAGCCCAAGTTAGCACTCATCACGTTATTTGTGACTGCCAGCTTGCTTCTCGGAACCCGAACCTCTAAACAATAAACTCACAGGAGGCAAGGATCTGAAGTGTTTAGTACATAGAAGCCACTGGAGAAATATTCATCGGATAAATGGGTAGATAAATGGATGGACGTGTAAATGAACGAATGGGTCAAACACAACATCCTGAATGGGCAATCTCACCCTATTTATTTGGTCTTCAAAAACATGCAATTTTGTTCCTAGTCTATTCTGAGAATAATTCTAATAGAACCAGGATAAAAGTAAGCCCAAACATGCTGTGAGGGTCTGCAGGAGAGCTCAAACCCGGAGGGTGAGGGAAATGAAGATGAGTAGGATTTCCTCAGGCGGAGGGGGTGTGAGCAGCGACTTGGAGAACGAGCCTGCTCACAGGCCTGAGTGCGAGGTGGTGGACTCGGCCCCCGCACCTTGAGGGAAACCAGCCCCACGGGCAGCAAGAAAGGGGACAGACAAGAGTGGAGGCAGGTCGCCAGCTTGAGAATCCGCTCGACGTCCACAAGAAGTGGGGAAGGCCCGAACACACGGCGACGGTGGGATGGGAAGAAATAGGTCCGTCAAATCACCCTCCATTTCCCAGCTGCTCTCTGTGGTGACGTGAGCCTATGTGCCTGAGTCCTTGCTGGGGGGACGTCAGTGGAAGGGACGCACACCCCCTTCAGGCCAGGGCCTTTGAGAGCGTGAGCTTTCGTCTCCACACCCACCTTCTATTTCTGTCAGCTGGCTGCAGGCTTGACGAAGCCCAAAGGCAGTGGGCCTCTAGCTAGTGCGAATCAGAATCACCCGGAGGCATGTTGAGCGACTCTCTGGGCCTCGCTCCTAGAGTTTCTGATTCAGAAGGGCTGTGATGGGACCTGACAATGAGCGTTTCTAACACGTTCCCAGGAGATACTGAGACTGCTGGTCCACAGGCCGTACTTTGAGAACCACTACCCTGGGGTATGGTGCAACCTAATACTGAAAAACCAAGGGTTTCCAAATGGTTGCATTTAACAGAGCCTCGTCCCTGACCTGAACACCCTGCCAGGACTGTCTGCAAGCACGAAATCCGCTTCTCCTGTGTTAACTCCATGCCTTTTGGATCTGTTTGTTACAGTAGCTTAGCCTAACCTAACAAACACAGGAGCTGAGGGAAAGATGGGAAGCTGACTCCCGGATTTGGAGTTGGGTAATTGGGAGAATAGTTAAGCAGGTTTGGAAGGAAAGATGACAAATGGATAATCACCAGTCCCACAAGGACTGGTCCTTCCGCTGGCCCAGCCCCACCCAGGGCCCATGTAGCAGAAGGTCGCCTCTGCCTTTCATTCCTCTCCTGTCAGTTCTCTGTCAGCATCTAAGGCTGCCTTGGCGTGTCCCCTCTCTCCTGCAGGCTTCCCTCCTGCCTGCCAGAGCTCAGGTGGGAAGGGAGGGGAGTGCTGCTTCCTCTGGCCCCTGTAGCGTCACCTGTGCCCTCACCTTCTACGCATTAATCACAGTAACCCCTTCTGTCTGGATGGAACCTCACTGTTAGCAAAGTGCCTTTGCCTTTCTTACCTCGTCTGACCCCCACAGCAACCATGTGAGCTGCTCTGAAGGCGCACGCGCACACACGCACACACACAAACACACACAGAATGTGTTACCATATATTAGCCAACACGTGTTGAATGGCTGTGTGAGTGTAGTGCCCAGAACAAGGGATTTAAGCTTTCCCACCCTTCACTTCTCCTCCACAACCTTGCAGTGTTACTGTGAGACAACTACCCCAGCAACACGTGACCTTAGCACCTAGTCGTTGTCCTTGTACCACCTCTCCTCCATTTCTGAACCGTGTCTTGGCATTCAAAATCCTTCAGGATGGGACTCCAGTTTACACGTCCAGCCTCACAGGATCCCTTCACAGACCTCCTACATTTCAAAGTTTCCCGTGCCCTGAGAAGGCCCCACACCTCCCCAACCCTGTGCATCTGTTCACACCGCCCTCTGTCTAGAAGGCTCTTCTGCTCCACCGTCCTCAGTTAAAACGAAGAGCCACTCCTTTGTGAGGTCTTCCTCAGTGCCTCCCACCAGAGGGAGTCTCCGCTTCCTTGGGAACCCCAGAGCATCAGTCTGTACCTTGCTTACCGCCCCCGCCTCGGTATGGTTGCCATGTCTTAGCATATGGCTTCCTGGCTGCCCCACTTTCCAGAGATGCCTCTCAATTTCTGGTTCACAGAGAGCTCCCTTTCTCGTTTCCAAGAAAAAAACGCCTGTGTATTAATTTGTGTCTTATATCATTCTCCTCATTTCATTGGCTTAGTTCGGGGGGGGGGTGGCGATTATCACGTACTCCATCTGCCAACTTGAAAACAGAAGCATGAGGAATATGTACCTATGAATAAATGAATAACTAGAAAGCATCTGTAAATCCAGCAAATACTTGGCATTGTTTTGGGGGGTTAAGGGGAAGAACATTGTTCCAGAAAGCTCTGGCTTTAAATACCAACTCCGCACTCAGAGCCTGCGGGAGACGTTTCATTACCTGTGGTGCTGAGGCCAGTGTACTCAGGGGACGGGTTGCTGACAGGGGAAGACGGAGGCGGCACTTCCACGGATGTGGCAGATTTTGCTGGCGAAAATGATGGCACTGGGGAAGGGGTTGGCGGGGCGGCCTCGGTCAAGACAATCTCTTCTCGGACTTCTGCTATGGATAGAGAAAGGGTGGGTACTCAGAGCCAAAGGTCAAGGCAAGTTGTCTTTAAAGGACTTTAACAATTAGAATATTCTTTCTCATCTGTGTCATGTCACCCCCTGCTTCAAGCCCTTGGATGATCTGGCACCACCACTGTGGCATGCAAGGCAATTCCATACACACGTGTGTCCCCTCTAAAGAAGAAGAAATCATTGGTTTCACACCACTTGGCCTGCCCACTATGGCTAAATTCTTTGGAAGACAGAGCTAAAGAAACACAGAGCATGGAAGTAAGGATACAAATCAAATTACCAAGTAGGGCAATTCCCAGTGAAATACTGGCTTACCAGTGCTTCCTTCTCCCTTCATGGCTCGCATGAGCTCACTGGCCCGCTCCTGACAGTGCAGGGATTCTAACAGGTAGAGCACGTAGTCATCAAACATCAAGTGAATTAAGTGAAAAGACCCTAGTGAGAGAAGATCCAAACAGAAAGGTAAGTCATGGCAGCTCATGTACACCTCTCCACCTGCTCAACAGTCCATGTTCCACTGGGCTCCAACACTCTGTTCAAGTCTCTCATTCCCCACTCCATTATCATCTCCGCGTGGTCAAAAGTTGCTCCTCTGTGCTGTATCCTCAGCCTAGGCTAGGGCTTGACATAAGGCAAGTGTCACTAACACTTTGTAGCAGGTGAGTCTTTTCCTTGCCCAATCTGGCTCATCAAAAATGGCACCCATTGAGCCATCTGTCCAAATGGCATTGAGCCGTCTGAGCCCTCACAGACCCACTGGCCTCATTCTCATCTGAGCACCACTCACTTTGTTCAAAAAGTTTTCATTTTTATCTCTTCCACAAGTATGTCTTATTTCCCTGATTGGACTTTAAGGATGTCCATGGCAGGGGTTTTGCCTTCTAGTTGTCCCTATACCAATGTACCTGACATGATTCTGGAAGCAGAACTGAAAATTAAAATTTGCAACTGAATTATTTCCTTAAATGTTTCTGAGACCTCCGTTTAACACATGGTTCTTAGAAAAGGTATTAGGTTGAAAATATATGGTATCCTCAAATAGTATTCTTCATTCTTAGATTGTTTCTAAAAAGGGATCACAACAATCCTCTCCAAAGATTTTTCCAAAGTGCCAGTCTCTGTGCTCAAAATCACATTCTCCCATTTAATCTCTACAACCTCCTCGTAAGGCACTTACATTCCTATTATAACACATTATTTCAAAACCATCTTTTCTTGCATGTCGAGCTGGCCAGTGGGATGATCCACATGTGGAAGGGGCTCAATGAATGTCTGCTGTAGTCAAGCCTCAGGAAAGCCAGAGCCAGAGGGGCCAAACCTTCATCTCTAGTCCCATGCTCCCAACTCCCCAGGGGACATCTCCATGTGGTTATTCTTCTACCCACGAAATGTCCAAAACTTCTCACCCCCCTATGTACAGCTGACCTCCTCTTCCCATTTCCCTCCAGTTTGCTTTTTTTAGAGGACCTAGAAGACTCTCTGGTATTACTTAGACTGTGATTCCAGCATCAGCACCATGACTGTTGTCACTGTCCTAGTCATAGTCACCATCATCACTGTCGTCACGGTCTACTGAATGCTTACCATGTGCGCAAACTTCCCCGAGCACTCAACACACATCCCTCCTGACCCCAGACTGGGATAGGTGGTACTGTCATCCCTTATGGAGCAGGAAAGGAGTCTCTCCATTAGCAGGATGTAGGGATTTGCCTCCATTTGTTCTGGCTCCAAAATCTGTTTCCAGTCCCCTACATATCATCCAGTTCAGTCTGTTCACAGCACAGACAGGAAAATCAAAGACCAGGTCCCAGAAAGGCCCTTTGAGTTGGGAGCTCTGCCTTTTCAAGTCTCAGGAATAGGGTTCTGGGGCTATAGCTTCAGTTGCACAACTGGTTAGTGCACGATACTTGTAAGAAATAAGGTGGTGGGAGGCCAGCTGGGGGTAACTGGACAACACCTCCTTGGTGGAATTCATCAATTTTCCTTTTTAATTCCACCTTTTTGGTGGAATTTGTCAATTATATATATATTTTTAAAAGATTTTATTTATTTATTTCACAGAGGGAGAGAGATCACAAGGAGGCAGAGAGGCAGGCAGAGAGAGAG
>LNAC01000340.1:933568-953515 GCA_002007465.1 Ailurus styani
CCTCGCTGAGCAGGGAGCCCGATGTGGGCCTCGATCCCAGGACGCTGAGATCATGACCTGAGCTGAAAGCAGAGGCTTTAACCCACTGAGCCACCCAGGCGCCCTCGTCAATTATCTTTTTAATTGCACCTGGCTTCTGTGCATACACATGGACACACATACATACCCTTCTATAGAAGGATGTAGAAGAAAATCCTCAGCTTCACTCTGAGGCCAGTGGATGCCCAGCAGGTCACATACACCAACTCTTATGACCCCTCTCTTCAGAGCCTGCCACAACCTCCCGTCCTGGTATCCACAAAGCTCAAGGCCAGGGTCCCCGTCCTATACTTTTTCCACATTCTCCCTTCATCCTCAGGGTGTTGTGTCCATTTGAAATTCAGAAAGGGTGAGACTGTGCTAAGTCACAGTGAGATGTAGCCTCCAAAACTCAGCTTTCTATCCACTTCCCCAAAATGGGTCGTATGAACCACTGAGGAGGTTCAGTATTGTGGGTAACTGCATGAGTACTGGATCAATCCACCCAGCTCTGCCACTTAGTCACTTAGACCCTGGATGAGTTACTCCTAGTAAATTTTAAAAACAAAATCAGCCACTTCTTGAGGCCTTGCTCTATGACAGGTTCATTATCTGTATATAGATCTGTGTAAATGTGCAGATTTATTATCACCTTTAATCCTCGTCACAACTATAGGAGATGAGTGATACTCTCCTTTTGCAAAGGAGGACACTGAGACTTAGGTAAAGTTAGTGTCCTATGTCACACATCTAATAACTGGAAGAACTGGGACTTGAACCCAAGACTGCGTGATTCTGTGCAGATCATTGTGCAACTTAGCTCTCTAAAAGGGGGACAGTACAGCCCCTTGTTTTGGTTACAGAAGTACTAACCACAATGAGGAAAAGGACACACTAGATGTTTAATGAATGGTAACTACTGTTACCTGTAAAGTCCCTTTTCCTCCTGTTGTTTTAATATCCCATAGGATATCATTTCATAATATGATTGTTCTGCTCATATACCCAAAGAGGTCAAAAGATAGCATCAGATACTTTAAAGGGTCTTCAAAATGAAAAAATATTTACTGCAATGTTGCTCTAGGTCAGTAAGGATAGAAAGATAGAAACACACTGTGGAACGATGAATTAGAATGGAAAACTCTAGATAGTAAAAATGGTTGTAGTAGTTCTATCACAGGAAGATGCCTTGGAAATCATCTGTATACCCTTCTGTTTTATAGATGAGGAAACAAAGATCTGACAAAGTGAAGAAAGTTGCCCAAGACCACCCAGTGAGAAACATCAGATCTGGGCTTGGAGGCCAGTACTCTGGGGCAAGTAATGATTCCGAGCTTCAAGCTCTCTTCCTTGATGGCTCTGATCAGTTACCCAACACTGTGAGGCAGGTATTATTAATATCTTCAACTAATGCATGGGGAAATGAAGGCTCAGAGGCTTTAAACAACTTGCCTAAAGTCACAGAGTCGGTCGGCATCTGAGTCTGCTGTGGAAAGAGGTATTAGGACACAGACATGGGAGATTTTTGTTGCTGTTGCTACATGTTAACATAGTTGACCACATTTCTTAGAATCAAAGCATTTTTCTTATGAACAATTTCAAATATATAGAAAAGTACACAGAATTTTAAAATGAACGGCAGTGTACTCAACTCCCGGCTTTATAGCATCTTAATATTTTACTATGTTTGAATCAGATTTGTTTTTTGATTGAAGATAAAGATAAAGCCTCTGTGTTCTCTTGCTTAATTGTATTTCTCTGCCTCCTGGTGTTCGTCCCCTGAGGTAATTGCTGACTTGAATTTGGTATTTATTCTACTCTTACTACATATAATTACGTGTCCATAAATAAAATATGGTAGTGTTTTCTGATTTCACACTGGATGTAAGTGGTATCATACCTCACAGAGCAGTCTACAACTTGCTTTTGACAATCTATCCACATGAAGGCATGCAGCTCGAGTCCAATGGCCACTGTCCGAATATACCACACTTTATCTATTTATCTGATGATGGAATTTAGGTTGCTTGTAAGTTTCCTCTATTGGAAATTGACTCTAGTGAATATTTTCTGCACCTGTTTTCTTGTGTCTGCTGGGTCCAAGAGTGCCTGTGTCTTCAGCCTTAAGAGATAATGTCCAATTGCTCACCAAAATGTTTTACATTGCTACTGATAGTATATGAAATATAATATTTGCCAGTCTGAAGGGTATGAAGTGTTATCTTATTGTCTTTATGATTGGCATTACTCTAATAACTAGGAAGATACACATCTTTTCAAATGATTATTGTCCACTTGAATTTCCCCTTCTGTGAATCACCTCTTCATATTCTTTGCTCATTTATGTCTTGGGGTATTTGAATAATATTGGGGTATGTGAATTTCTATTGGGGTATTTAAACTATTTATTTAGAGGGGTTTCTTATATATTCAGTTTGTTTGTTATGCCTTGTTAATATGTTCTCCTTCTCTGTGGCTTTTATCTTTTAACTTTGTTTATGGTATGCTTAATAAACACAATTTTGAAATCCAAACATTTATTTTTGTAATATTTTATGAGTGTTTTTTTGGGGTGCCTTTTTAAATAAATAATATGCTATTTCACGATCATAAGGCTGTCATTCCTTATTTTCTTCCAAAAGGTTTAAGGTCATTTTCCTCCCATTCAGATGTTTCCTTTCAGAAGTTGTAGACAAGGGGTCTGATTTTCTTTTTTGGACCCTAAAATGCTTGTCCAGAAGAAATTTGCAAATCCAGTGATTTTTAATGTCATCTCTGTTATAGATACAAATATCTTGTTTAACAGACAAGGGAACAAGAATCAGATGCAGGGAAGACACATTTCGTGTCCATCTGTCTTGGGCACCTCTGTTCTGTTTCACTGCTCTACTGGTCTATGTTACAACCCCACACTGTCTTATTCCATAACAAATGTGAATATCAGGTAAGCAAGACCCTACATCTTGCTCTTCTTCACCTTCACAATGTCTTTACTATCCTTGGCCTTTGTCTTTCCACATGAATTTTAACATCAGATGGTCAAAATCAAAGGGAAAAAATTAAGAAGTGAACTAGAATTCTATTGAATTTGTGTATTAATTGATAGAAAGATCTCCCTGATGTCCACTCTTTCCAAACAGGAACAGAGTTTATTTAAATAATATTTTTAAAATTTCTCCTTGAAGATCTTCAAGCAATTTTTGTTAGAATTATTTGATAGGTATTTTTTAGTTTCTTTGGCTATTTTGTTTTTTTTTTTTTTTTAAGATTTTATGTATTTATTTGACACACAGAGAGAGAAATCACAAGTAGGCAGAGAGGCAGGCAGAGAGAGGGGAGGAAGCAGGCTCCCTGCCGAGCAGAGAGCCCAATGCGGGCCTCGATCCCAGGACCCTGAGATCATGACCTGAGCCGAAAGCAGAGGCTTTAACCCACTGAGCCACCCAGGCGCCCTCATACTTGAATTCTTGCCATAAACCTTATTAATCATGATTTTAAAAATCTTGCTGCTGGATTTGATCTGCTGGTATTTTATTTAGAAGGTTTCATCTATATGTGTGGTTGGGTCAGAATTTTCTTTTCCTCTACCATTCTTCCGAGATTTCGAAGTTGAGGTTATATTAGCTTCATAATTGGGATTACATTAGCTTCGTGAGTTGCACAGCTTTCTTTTTGTTTTTATTGCCTGAAACATCAATTTTCATGTTCATTTTCATTAACTAAGGATTTTCTGTTTCTTAAAAGTTTAGTAAAAGCTGTCTGTATAAACATTTATGCCTGATGTTTTTGGAAGGAAGAGACTTTTACATCTACTGGAATTGTTACTTGATCTTATTTCTAGCATCCTATTTTATGTTTTTTGTTTACCATCCTATTCCTATGCTTCTTTTATCTCGCCACCTCTTTTCAAATTTTTCCATTTTCCTTGGTGAATTTTGATTTAGTGATGAGCTCTTAATTTATTAACATATATCTTATACATTAAATCCAAACTGTATTTTTTTTCAATGAAGTCTAAAATTATTTACCATTCGGAGACAAAAACCTTAGCATGCTTTAACTTAGCATGATTATCTTCCCACCGCCTCATGTTATATTGTAGCCTGGAACTTGCTTTTATCTTTTTTAAATATGCAAAAATTATTTTTAAAATCATAGTAATTAAATTTGTTTGCAAATTTAAGAATTTCTCTCATCTTAAACAGGGCCCCCAAATTGCTGGACATTCCTTCCCTGGAAGATTGGGTGTCTATGCACCCTCTTCGAACTTGGTCAGTTTGTGACTGCTTTGACCAACAGAGTATGGGGGAGGTGACAGCTTCTGGGATTGGGTCATAAAAGGCAATGTGACTTCCCCCCTGGAACAGTGAGCCACCATGTGAGAAGTTTAACTGTTCAGAGGCCACCACTACAGTGTGGACACCAAGCCACATGGAGTCCCACAGAAGGCATCCTGATCACAGCAGTCCTGTCTTCAAGTCATCCAAACCCAAGCACAGACACAGGGCGGAAGAACCCTCCAGATGATTCCGGCCTCCGGCTGTCGAAGCAACACTGCCCTTGAGTGTTTCCATCTGAGGTTCCAGACATCATAGGAATAAGCCATCCCTGCTATGCCATGTTCAAACTCCTGGCCCACAGAATCCATACGCATAATGACAGTACTATTTTATGCCACTAAGCTTTGGGGTAGTAAACAATAACTAGAACTTGGTTGTTTCTTGTCTTGTTGTATCTCGTATTCCCGACCTTGATTTTTCTTCTTACTGAAATACATCCTTTAAGTGCTTTTTAAGTGATGCTCTATGGGGCCATATTCTCTTAATCTTTGTAGAACCAAGTATGTCTTTACTTCGCCCTCACTCTTGAATAATGGTTGACAGTTCTTTGTTCTCAACACTTGAAAGGTATCATTTCTGGCATCCCTTATTACTCATGATGTTTTGTTCTCTCATAGCTCCAAAAATTTTTTAAATCTATCAATATGGATTTTTAAAAATCCATCAGTGAGGATTAAACAAATTTGTCTTGCCTTTTGGTGTTCTGCATCTGAGCCCAGTGTGTTTGTGGAAACTGAAGAAGCATGGGTCTCGTGATCAGGCATATGTGATTTTGAAACAGAGCTCTGCCCCTTGCCATACTCATCTTGGGCAAGAAAATTCTCCAAGCTCCTTTCCCATCTATTATTATCTTCTTCCAAGAGTTAATGTGAGGACTGAATGGCAGTGCATGCCTTCTAAGCATTTGCTATAATGAGCAGCATTATCCTGCCTTTGCTTCACGTTCTACCTCAGACCTCACAGGTTGTTGCAAGAATTAAATGAGGACGTGCCCAATATCGTGCCTTGTGCATGCTAGGCTCACCATAAATGTCACCTTGTTTTTATGAGGAGTATTCAGCTGAAGAAAGCTAGACGAGGTGGTGGGTGGCTAAGCAGCCAGAACAGGGGCTCCAGGATGGAAAAGATTCCAGGGGGCTCAGCACAGTCTGTGGCGCATCTATGGGGCAGCCCCGCTCCTCTGTGGTCTGCTTCCTCCTGAACACAGGAAAAGCAATTCCTGCCTCCCAGCGCTTGGCAGGGGCCTGGCTGACATGTGCAGCTTTGGCAGGTTCTGGGTAAGAGAGCCAGGCCTGGCCACCTACTCCAGGAGTAGAGGTCTGGAAGGCTCGGTCCCAGCCACCTGTGCAGCCCTCACGGGGTCCCTGATGGGGCTGCTCCCGTGTGGTCTCCTCGGCCCTCCCCGAGCAGCGGAGCCACGACACTAGGCCAGAAGACAAGTGCACGAGCAGGTGAGAATGTGGGCCACGCACAATCCTGCCCCCTTGGTGGGCAAACCCGGGGCGGCATTTCCAACCGTTTGACGCCAGACCACTTCCAGGAACTAGGCTGCTTCCAGATATTCCTAACAGTGAAATCGGGGCATGTGGTGAAAGCCCCGAGTAAAAGGGTAGAGACACCTGCACTGACTCAGGATCCAGGTGTCCTGTGAACGGAAATTACAGCCGTCGATGGAAAATACAATGTGTGTGTGTGTGTGTGTGTGTGTGTGTGTGTGTGTGTGTGTGTGTGTGTGTGTGTGTGTGTGTGACAGAGAGAGAGAGAGAGAGAGAGAGAGAGAGAGAGAGAAAGTTTCAAAAGTAGGAGCTGTTTTTTCCTCGGCCCCGTTAGGACGCAGAGTTCACCTGCTGCCAGCCTGCCTCTGCGGACTGATTTTACTAGGAACTGCTGCTGGCGGCAAAGAAAGAACGTCTGGCTACTCCAGTTCACAGCGTAGGCTCTTTCAGGGAGAAGGAATTAGGAAGAAAAGAGTGAAAAGGAATTAAGGAGAAGAAAGGAGTCAACTACCTTTGAAAGAGGCCGTTCTGGGCAGAGGTGGCAGAGCGGCCCCCTCCCCCCCGGGTCGCTGTGACAGTCCCCACCCTCATGTCCCGGTCAGCCCGCACCATCCGGGCCGCAGGGATCCTGTGGGAGTTACCAGATCGATAGAGCTGGCCCCGGCCGCTGGGGGAGGGGGCCGGCGAACAGAGGGCTCTTTTTCCTAATTAGCTGTTTTTATACAGGGAACACATGACCCAAACACAACCACCAACTGTGTCTTTGACATATACAGGCAGAAAGGGGGAGCTGGGCTTTTGTCTGCCGTGGATTCTTTCAACTTGCCTGTCACCCCAAAGCTGCAGAATTCCACAATGAGTCGGATGAGCAGGACCATGGCAGACCGGGCGCCAAATGGACTTGGAAACAGGTATTATTTCAGCCCGCTTTGGGCTGGGAAATACTGCCCACGTGAAATTGGGTGAGCGGCTCCTTGCCTTCTCTAAGAGATCTGTGGCCACTTCTGCCATTTGCCCGAGTTTCCGGTATATGCTCAAACAGTGCGAGAGTCAAGACAGAAAGGAACACATTTCAAGGAAAACGTTTCTTGGTAATAAATTCAACCCTTTCACAGAACCCTAACTGTTCTACTGTCCTGATTTCCTTTATCATGTTGTTAACTTAGTAAAAACAAATGAATTCCAAAGAATCCTGCCAAGTGAATGACTTTCCGTGTCTAATGAAGAGGCCTCAATAATCTATATAATCAGTTTAAGGATGAGCACATGGAAGAATAAGGGACAAAGCGAAAAAGGATGCTTGCTTTGTGGATGTGGGTATGTATATTTGGGTGCGATATCGTGGATTCTTTGATTTTGAAGCAATGAATAGATTGCAAAAAAGTTTCAGCCATTCGCTGGACTGAAAGCAGCTATGCGCGAATGGTTTTCCCAGAACCAGAGGTGACATGTGCTAACACTAGCTGTGCTGAGCTGGAAGTCATCAAAACGCCATGCCCGATGGCCCTGCCCAGGTAGCGGCCACCAGAGCATTTCCACACACAGCTCAAAGAGAAGTTTTGTCTGTAGCCCCGGTGTGGGCCAGTGCGGAGAACTTCCCAAGGCCGAGATTAAAGAAATCCGCAACCAAACACTTCTCCAGCTGGGGAAACACAGTCTTTCACGGACAGAGCTGTTTAGAAAAAATAGTGCCGCCTTTGTTTTACCACATACGCGCTTCGTTGTACAGCACAACTGGAAAATGGTGACAAGACCATAAAAAAGCTGCACGGAAAAGTGTCAAATTAAATCCGGAGCGAAACCCAGAGCCGATTGGCTTAATTGGAGGTAATGAGAAATGAAACCACATCTCTACTTGCAAAGTAAAATACTGAACTGAAGCAATTACCCAGAAAATCTACCAACAGCCCTTTGCCGAAATGCCTCGAAATTTGAGGCCAAAGTGGAGATTTCGGATGTCTGGACGATGCCTTGGAGTTTTTCCTCACTTTGCTAACGACCACCTGGCCTTGATGAAAAGGAGTAAACTGTGTCCCACAATGTAGCACAGCATTCACCCGAAGTCGGCGGTTCGGTTCCTGCCCGTGGGTGAGCGTGAGCACCCCTGGGCAGAGATTCCGAGTCATGTAACTCTGGAAGCAGTAGGTGTGCACTTGGGGAAGGAGGTGAGGAGCACCCAAGGGGCCAGCAAAACCAAAGGGAAAATGAACATAAAGTCCTTTTCTAGGGATCCGACTGAGGCACAGTGTTAAAGAAACCTTTAGACACTCTGCCCACTCCTGGAGCATTAGCTGAGCCACGTGCAAATGTTCCCACTCAGAGGCTTCTGGTCTTCCCTCACGATGGAATTCTGCAGTAGTCCCGGGAGGCAGCTTCCCTGGGGACACCTGGCCAAAGGGGAGCACACCCAGTGCTATTTAGTCCTCTCTAACCTCCCATGATAATAGCTGGGTGAGAACCTCCGTTTTCAGATTCACATACATTAGCACCCAGTCCTTTCTCCCTGGAAGTCCTTACAATGTCGGCTCCTTCCAGAACAGATACGTTTCAGGGGGGATGTCCCTGTGGGCTCAGGGACAGCAAGTGAGATCAAGGCTGAATCTAGAGAGGTGGAGTTCAAGCACGAAGTCCAGGGAGGACTTGGGGATATGGGGAGGGTTGGGGCAGCCTTACCGAAGCTGGGGGCACTATGCAAGGTCATGTCCCGGATCACCCTTGTGCCGAAACAGGACCACATCAAGAGGAACTGTTGGGCCACTTTCTTCAGGGACCCTTGTCTCTTGGCAGCCACCTACAAGAAAGAGAACAGCTTAAACAGTGGCCAATGTAACCTTTCATTTATTACTGTCTCCCTGAAAAATGCTGGGAAGGCTTATGGGTCTCCAAGTTCAATGCTATGGAACAAAGGTTTTGTTCTTCCAGCAAAAAATATGCTTTAAAGAATGAAATCTTATGTTAAGACCCAAATGTACACAGCAGATAAAAGAGACGCTGACCTGGCTGAATCAGGGAAAGGAGACTCATGGTCCTGCCTCCTGCACCGCCCACCTCCGGAGGGGGCCCAGGCCTCTCCTCAGAACCCCAGGGCTCCGTGGCTGCTGAGGAACATTCGGAGAGCTCAGGGTGGGGCTCTCTATCTCCCAAGTGTGCCACAAAGGGGAGTGGTGGATCGCAGTACCCAGGCTGCTCCTTCCACTCCGGCTTACCAACCTTCACAACACACCGGTCCACCATGGTGTCTAGCCACTCGATGTAGGACTCAATGGGAGACTGCTCCTCCAGGAGGTGGTCAAATTCCTGGTACACTGTCAAACAAAGGAGAGCCCCCCCCACATCACTGCAGCTGTGTCTACACAGAGATACATCTTCAAAGAACAAAGGAATGAAACTGAATAGAAGGGAACTCCAGTCTTAACAGAGCATTTGGGCTTTGGAAAATACACCCCGACTTACCTTTCCAGGCTCATCTTTGCGGCCTCTGAGCACATGGGAGCCGCCTCCCACATTTAACTTGCCATGCCCTCAACGAGCCCTACTTTCTCAGGCAGTTCCCTCTGCTCCGACTGTCTGGTTCCTGGCACCCAGCCGACATGATGCCTCTCGTGAAATCCTTTTCCCCCTCCATGGGTCGCTCGCTGGTAGAACTGATCACTCGTCCTCCGAGCTTCCAGCGGAACTGGTCGCTCGTCCTCTGAGCTTCCAGCGGAACTGGTCGCTCGTCCTCCGAGCTTCCAGGAGAACTGGTCACTCGCCCTCAGAGCTGCCAGCAGAACCGGTCACTTGTTCTCGGAGCTTCTGTAGCACTTAATTATCTGTATGACCCCATCGTGGCATCAGTAATGCTGTGTTACAGCTGCGGGGCGTGTCTCCCAGGCCAGTTCTCTGTCGGGAATCTGTCTGAGCCGGGGCCTTCCCCGTATGCAGCCGCTATCCGGGATGTGCTTGCTTGCACCAACGGACCGGGCAGTGCGACTCCCTCACTCTCCGCCCCGTGGCGGGGCACGTTTGATACTTCAGTGCTTCTAAACCACAACTATATTGGGTAAGTCGCCCAACCAGCCCTCAGGGCTCAGCATGCAGTAGTTGCTTAATAAATGTTCATAGCATGAAGGAAACAATCTCCGAGCCCGTAGTTTCCGCATTAGGAAAAGGGGGATCATTGTACCACTTTATAGCCTGTCTTCAGCTGCACGTCAAATAACCGAGTCTGGAAGGGCTACGGAGTTCGTGAAGCACTACAGAAAAAGGAACCTTGCTGGGGTGACCTCCAGTTTGAAACATCTCTTTTCATGACTGTTTTGTGTTTTTTGCATATGGAGCTCTGTAAACCAAACCACACTTTTAGATCTACTTTTTTTTTTTTTTTTTTACAGTTTTCATTTGTCCGAGTGATTTTTGGTCTCCCATTCCACAGGCCTAGCCGAGGCGCTCCGGTTTCCTGAGTTGCTGACTGTGACAAGACGTGGCCACCAGTCCGGGAGCTCAGAACAGTTTAGAATGAGAAGGGACTTTAAACGTCGGTGGAGTCAATATCAGTGTCCTTTTACAGAGGAGGAAGCTGTGTCTCAATGAGATTAAAGGTCCCCCTTGACGTCAGAGGGTGAGTGAGTGCCAAAGCTGGGACAGAGCCCACGTCTCTGATTTCTCTTTGGGGTGCTTTCCTCTTGATGGCCCTGTCGTTGGTGCATCGGGCGCTATGGTGTTTCCATCGATGAAGGTGAGGATGACAGAAGTGGCGAAGAGAATGCTGATGGCTGACACCTCCTGGGGTCTTGCCGTGAGCCAGGCACCTTCCTCACTGCTTTGCACGGTCACTCTAGTCTAACCTTACAGCAACTTTCTCAGAAGCACTTTCTCAGATGCTGGTTGAGTGAACAGATGAGCAACCCAAGGAGGCAGGTACTGTTATTACTCCCCATTTTACAAAGGTGGGGCGGAGGCACCCAGTGACTTTCCACAGCTCTCACCACCAGTGAAGAGCAGAGGCAACTTTCAGAGCCAGCCTGACCCAACGCTGGCCTCCCAAGCGCAGTGCTGTTCCAGGCCCCCTTCCAGGGCCCCCTGGTCTCCCCGTGTCGGAGACTCAGAAGCCAGGGTCACCAGGCACGAGAGCCAGGGTTTGTTGGGCACCCCACCCCTCTGCTCTCACCACGGTCCTCATCAGCATGCTCAAGTCCGGAGATGGAAACCCCCTGAAGGTGGAACATGCAGGCTTGTCAACTGCTGATAAGGAAAGGAGAGTGCAACACACGGTTGGTTGTGTTCAAGAACTTACTGCCTGGGGTGAGGAGAGGGATCTGCAGGAATGATATTCACGTGCCAGGCCCGCTGCCTCGAGGGCTGGTGCCCTTGCTCAGTCCGCTCCACTCCCCGCTCCCAGGCACTGCATCATACAGAGGTGTCCTTTTGGGTAACATGCCGCCATTTGTGAATTACTTGTTCAATTTCTGATCTTCCATTAGCTCTAAGCTCCACACAGGAAGGGCAGTGTTCCTATTATTCACTGCTTTTTGCTCAGCTTCTAACACAGTGCCTGGCCCAGGACAGGTGTTCAGTGAGTACCAGCTGGGTTGAACTGAACCTCAGCACCCCCTTCCTTTAGAAGAAGAGAAATGGCAAAAGGCTCCCTCCTTGGAGAGGTTGCTCCAGCAAAGGCTCAGAGCCTGGTCCCTAAAGCGAGTGATGGGTACTGCACTGCCCCCTAGGGGTAAGGGTGATGTCTTCCTCCTCCACAAAAGGCGCTGAGGGGGGAAGAGAGCTGGGTCCCATGCTGCTGGGAGTCCTGTCGTTCTGGGTTCCCATTCATCTGTCTGGCGCAACCAGACATTACTGGCACCTCGTCCATGCCTGGCCAGGGTCCTGGAGACACAGTGATCAGAGGTACGGCTAGTGCTGGTCGGGGGCTGACACCCATGCTCTCTGTTGGCCTTGTAGCAGGGAGCAGGGACAAACAGAACAGGAGCATGACCACAAGAATTTGAAAAGACCCCACAGCCTCTGGAACTTGCCCATATCTCATCGTTTTTGTCTCCTCTGTTCCTCCAAGTGAGTAGTACTGACACATGGTGGTGAAGCCAAGGTCGGGTGTATGTCAGGGGCCCCGCTCTACTGCCAGAGGTAAGCGTCACCAGCTCTCTGAGGCGGAGCCTTGTCCTTTGTAAAATGGGGGCGGGTATCTTCCTTGTAGGGTTGGTGTAGAGCATTAACGAGATCACGCCCGTGGTAGGTCTGACCCAAGACCCTGTGCAGATGAGGCCATCTGTGAGCTCAATTCTTATTTTAGTGACCACCTCTAAGTCCTTACCAGGGGGAAGCAGGCTGATGGAGGAAGGAACAAGTACAGAAGGCATTCCGGGAAAGAAGCCCCAGGGAAGGTCCCCAGGGCTCAGGTTTCAGCTGCTCCAGTGGCTTCTCAAAAGGGCTCAGTGGGAAGGAGGTCTCTAACAGGAACATCTTGTGGAACTTACTTGTTTTTAAACACCACACGCTTAGCCTGGCTGAAGAAAGTTCCCTCCAGAGGACATACAGAAGGCATAGACTGGAAATCTGAGGGGCTTGGGGCGCTCAGGAGAACAGGCCCAACCTCTCAGGGGGACGGCCTCCGTGCAGCTCCCCGTTTCCGCACTCCTGGCCCCTCCCAGGCATGAGAAAGAAAGGCTGAGCAAAGTGAGGAAGGTGCCAGGAGACCCCATCCAGGGCCCCTGGGTGTGGGAGGCCGGGGCCGCAGGCTGCAGTGGGTGCGCGAGGAACAGCAGGGGTGTGCAGACGGTGGTGGTGTTCTCTGGCCCTTCACGTCCTCTGTTGCCTGACCTCATCCAGACAACAGCCGAGCAGTATCCTGCAGTCTTTGTCCACAGGGCCACGAACGCGTGTCCGCAGAAGTACCCCACCATCCATTCCCCTCTCGAACACTGAATGTGATGGAAAGGTTCGCCTGCCCGTAGGTGGGCTGTGTGACCCTCCGCTAGAAAACAGGCGCAGCGCATCCGGCTGACTCTAGGCTGATGGGCGCTCAGGCAGGCAACACACTTTTGTTCTCATTTTTTTATGGCACCTATGGGACTCTGTGTGGCATTGAGAGTCACAACTGGGGCCTTTTGCATGACACTGTGTGCCGCCCAGCTGCACGAGGCTCCCTTTCCCCAGGAATGTTGACACATGTCCTTTTAAATCAATTAGCCCTCCCATCTGGGCTGACCCGTTCAACAGGAACAATAAGAGGGAAGGGATCCTAGGGGGAAGGACAGGGTGGGAATGCCACTTAAATATTTACCAAGATACTTTGTCTTTCTTTCTTTCTTTTAAAAACAGAAACAGAAAAGACAAGACTCCTCGGCGGAGCATCTTACACTGGATGATGAGTTTCCGGTGCTCGTCGCGGGAGTCTTCCATGGTGTAGAGGGTTTGCTTGGTGATGCTGCTGAGGTCCACGTTCCTCCAGTCTTCCAGCATTTGGAATGTGATGTCTGCACTGTGGATCACTGTCCGAGATGCCTGTAATCCAAGCCAATTAACTCGTTAGCTCAAGGGTTGTTAGGTTAAAAGCGCTGTGCCTTATTTTCTTTTTAATGAATCTGCATCGGGTATTTTGCAAACTACTTTGAAATCCAGGAAAACTCCATTTCAGGAAATCAGCAGATTGAGTCCATCACTCAGAAGACCTGAGCAGTCTTCTCTCTTGTGGCTCTCTTTTCTCAGCTCTATAAAAAATGACTCCAGGGTGGCCAAGGATAGACCACACCCTGCTGTTCCCAGCCCCTTTGGTCTTGACCCCTGGGAAACAGTGGGATGCATCCCAGAGACCCGTCAGCCTACTGATGTAAGCTTGCAGGGTGAGAGCTCCGAGCTTAATAACCCACATGTCTCTAGTGTCTGAGAAGCAACAGGCACAGACCTTGGAATGGTCCTGCTACCTGGGGGCCAATGATGGCTTTAATCTCAGCAACCTTACCTTGTGTCTTTTTCCATATAAATGCATTCTAAAGCAGTTTATGGTCTAGCTTTCTCTTTTCAGTTTTTGGTTTTTAGGAGACTATAATGATGAAAACAAATATGAATACCTGAGAGGGAAGGGAAGGGGAACAAAACCTCGAGACTCAGTTGCTCATTAATGTGCCTGTGGTGTGTGTGCGTGAGCACGCTCGCGTGCACATTCAACCTGTGGTTTGCTCAGCAAACCCTTCAATTGGTAAGTGGGAACAATACTTGGAACCACCAAGTTGGAACAATGCTGATAAAAGCAAAGAAAAACATTTCCAGAATCATTTCCTTTACTTGCATGTTTTAAAAAATGTCTTTAATAAAATGGGAAAAAAAAAAAGATTTCCGAAACACATGGACATTCAAAGTCTCCTAATGCGTGTGAATTTCCAGGCAAAGGTAAATACTGACAACCCCTTTCCCCCCTCCCCCCAGACTGTCCCAGCACAAGTAAACTCTTACTTAAATCACTACAGGACTTTTTAAAGGTCAGAGGCCTAGGATATATGAATCTATGAATTGGGTCCATCTCTAGTGATAATGAAAACCAAATTTTAGTAAAGGTCTGGAATTCTGGACTCAAATATATTGAGTTCAAGTCCTGGCCTTGCTGCTAACCAGCTGACTGATTTGGGGCAGGCCAGCAGATTGATTGAGTGATTAATTTATTTATTTAAAAGATTTTATTTATTTATTTGACACAGAGAGAGATCACAAGTAGGCAGAGAGGCAGGCAGAGAGAGGGGGAAGCAGGTTCCCCGCCGAGCAGGGAATCTGATGCGGGCCTCGATCCCAGGACCCTGAGATCATGACCTGAGCAGAAGGCAGAGGCTTCAACCCACCGAGCCACCCAGGCACCCCAGGCCAGCAGATTTAACCTCAGTTTTCTGATCTAGAAAATGGAGGTAATAGGACCCATCTCTGAAGGAGGGCTGCTGTTGGAGGCTCCTTGAGATAACGTTTGAAAGGGCATAGTTTAGGGAGGAAGAGCTCAGTACAGGAGCTACTGTTATTCAGTGCCCCTCGTGGTGCCGCACGGGCACCTCAGGGCCATGGCTCGTGGCGTCGGAGCCAGCTGGGGCAGCCTCTCCCACCCCGCCTGGCAGTCCTGCTACCACGCATGCTCCAACTTAACGTCACACCCGTGGAGCGCCCTCCGATAACCGCTGTGTCTCAATCACACTCACACGCCCTGTTATTCTCTATTTCCATTGTCTCCTTCCTAACGCTCAGCACTTTTAATTATTTTTTTGTTCACTTTTTTTTTTTTTCCTGCTCAGGGCAAGTATGACTAAACATAGTGTCTGACATATAGTAGGCACTCAAAAGATTTTGTGCCATGAATGGTCGAGACAGGAATGCCAAGTTGCTTGCTTAGTGTAACCCAAAGGGCCTGCGTATTTAGATTCTGGGTTCCAGCCTGACTTGTATGTGTTCAGGAAAGCTTGCTCGGATATTAGTTAGGATGTTGCATGGAGTTTCCTTCCTGTCACTAACCCCAGTTCCTCCGGCTGATCCAGAAGTGTGTCTGAGAGCTGTCCCGTGAAGATGGAAAGGTACCATATTAAAACACGCACCGTCTGTGTGGGAAGCGGAGCGCGAGCATATTTGTGTGCACGTGTGTGAGCACACACGTGTGCAGATGGCTGTACGTATGGATATGGATGTTTTTACCTGCATGCATTAAAGGCTCAAAGGCTTCCCTACACTGCCTGAGCCCCGGAGGGAGGCACCAAAGCCATGCCTAGTTCTCTGATATGATCCAAGTCCAGCTCTTCCAAGCTGGGGAAAGAACCAGAAGGCATGCAACGCTTGGAAATAGGGCACTGTTTCTCTGTTGTGCCAATGTTTGTTTGCTCCCCTAAATCCCACCAATCGGGTCGGGCTCTGCCCTGTCCCAGAACAGTGCCCAGGTGTGGCCTCTCTTGCAGCCAGCCTGAACATGAAGGGTGTACCACCTCTGGTTTCCAAATCACCCGCTACACCATTTGTGCCAGGGGCAGGGCAGCAACAGTGAGGTGGGGGGGGGGTGCAGTTCGTTATTTTCAGGTTCCTGGCCTGGAGGCTTCCTTCAGGTCACTCTAACCACAAGAAACCTCTTCCTCCAGCCTTGACCTTAAATAACCAGCACCAACCCAGAACCCACAAGACGAGGGAGAGGTGGCAAACCCCACCCACACAAAGAAGGTAGACGGGTGGCAGGCTGGAGTGAGGGGGTCCCGCCAAGCGTAAGAGGAAGTGGGGCTGACAGGGAGGACAATCTCTGATGGAGGGGAGCCTGGCCCATCCACTTGATTCCTGCCCTGGGAAATGTGGCTCTGGGGCTGTTTAGCGGACATCTCCTAGGTAGGGCTGTTAACAACGAAGTACAAAGTATTTTTGAACATATGCAAATCAAACAAAAATAACCCCACCCATCTGAGGACCAGAACTGACCTGTAGCCACCAGTTTGCCCCTTCTGCTTTAAGATCATTAATATTCTAATGAATGTTAACTGGCTGCCTTAATAAGGCTGTGATTCCCTTCCATAAGGTGCAAACTTAAGAGAAACGCAAACCTTTATGCCATCAAAATCATCACCAAGGAGTTACAGGGAGATATTCCACCTTTCACTGTACACATTTTTGTTATTGCTGAATTTTTTATGGGAAGCATATGTCACTTAAGTGCTGTAAAGAACAAAAATCTGGAGAAAATAAATAAAAGTGGGTAAATACTTAACATACTGTGTGGCTCTGAACTCTTCGGGATGATACATACACAACAAATCAACCTCTTTATCCGTTTGAATCATTTATCTCTGTGACTCAAAAGGGGGGTTGACCCTGGGCCCCCGGGCTCCATTTGGCCTGGTACCTGGGGGTCCCTGGGGATGGGGTGCCAGGCATCTGGGTGCTGGCATGTGGGTAGAGGCCAGGGATGCTACCAAATCTCTGCACTGCACCAAACACCTCTCGAGAGCAAAGGATGATCCAGGCTCACGTGTCGGCAGTGGCCAAGAAAGCCTGATCTACTCCCGGGAGATGCAAACTTGCTCCAAAACGTGGCTGCAAGGTTAAGGGGTGGCTGACGTCAGAAATTATTTTGTATGTCAGTCGAAACCACTTCGTGATTGCCTAGTGTTTTTATTCTTTACCAGTGAAAATTAAAGGCAATGGTAAGAATATATCAAACACCTATTTTGCTGCATTAAGCTATCAAACAGCCACACCCCTGACAGTCCCTCTGGGGAGCTGATCTGCGCACGTGCCCCTCCCGGCCAAAGACTTCGCAGCAGTTAGAAGACGTAACACAGGACACGTACCTGGCAAAGGTGATTCAGTGATGTTTGCCGTCTCAGAATTTGGGAAAACCTTCTCGACACTGCAAGAAGGAAGAGTTGGTCTGAAGTGTTTGCATGTTCTATGGTCTTACCCTGGATGTTCCAGGGGCAGATTTCAAAAAGTAGCTTATTTGCCTCAATTCATCTCACTGTCCAACCCCATTTTTTATGCGCCCGCTGGCCAAAGCCTGCATTTGATTCTTTGTTCTCCCGTACGGACAATGATTTCCTAAAATGGCGATATGTGGGGTACATATTTCAAAGTCACCCGCATGCCATACTGGCAGGTGTGAGAAATTGTGGCGTCAATCAACCGTGAGTAAAGGCAATTATTTACTTGTCTTTCATTTCGCTAATTGCAAGCTCAATCACTTCTCCCCATAAATAATTGCTGGAATCAAGTGGAAGCTTTGAAGAAGGCCCTTTAAAAGTAGTATATCTAATAGGGAAACTTGATTGAGCCTCAGCGGCGTGTGGTGTGAGGGGTGGCTTTTAGGGCGGAACCCTGGGCTGCACCTTGAATGCGGCTTTGCTTTCATAATCTGCCATTTTTATCGAATGATCCCCATGACCTGTTGGTGTGTTTTGCTGATCCTGTTTACGACAGTGATGTAACAGGCTGATGGTTCGAAGATTTCAAGACCAGGCAGACAAGCCATGTGCCAGCCCCAGGTCTCCGCTTTCGCAGGGTTGTCTGGAGTGGTGATGTGCTTCCACTCCTCGCCCGTTCTCAAAGTGCCCCCGAGGTTCCCTGGGAAGAGGGGTTCCCACAGGCCCTGACAGGTGGAAGGTCCAACAGACCTCCTTGCTGCCAACTTTCAACAGGTTTGTTTTGTCAGCATAATTAAAACGGGCGCAAGGCATTCTTCTCATTAATTTCTGAACTGGTCAAGAAGCAGAAATTTCCCTGGGATTACTCTAATTTGTACTCAGAGCCAGCTTGGTTTGAAAAATAGGGCGTGGGGTAGAGGAATGGGGGGAGGGACGGGGAGCACAGATGAACTTCTAATTTTCCAGACCGATCAATCGTTAATCCTTCTCCTTAATTACTTTTTCTTTAACTTTGTGATGTGGAATTTAGTGCTCATGAAAAGAAAAGAACTGAGAGCCATGAAATAAAGCGGGCTTTATCAGTAGGTGCTGGGCACTGCAGGCGGCCTCGGCCTCCGAGCCCGTCTGAAAGGGCTCCCTGTGCCTGCCGAGAGAGGGTAATTTGATCCCCTTCATTTTCCCTGCCGCCGCTTACTCCCGGGCAAGAATGGCAAGCTGTATTCAAATGCTGCTTTCAGAAACCTATATCTTAAAACCTTGTTTTGCTTAAAATCATTTCATCTTTGTGTAATAGCACGTGCGTCTTCCCACAAGTACGGAAACACCGGGACAGAGAAATAGGACCGGCTTTCTCAGGCTAAACGAATGGAGGAGAAATGCTGGTGATGCTCAGCAGAGAAAAAAAAAAAAAAAATTAAAAAAAATTCATAGTCCTAATCCCCGTAGGAGAAATATTAATTTGGCTTTCTCATTAGGCAGAGCACTGAACACGTGGAGCCCTGAAGTCGTTTTCTGGCTCCTGTCACCACCTTTTGGGGGGGCAGGGGCTTCGGGGAAATCTCAAGAGTTTTGGGGTTCGACAGACTTGAGTTTGATTCCTGGCCCCTTCTTGCCGGCTGAGTGGTTTTGGGGAGGTTTCTCTGCCTCTCGGGGCCTCATCTGAGGGTGGGGGTACTGCTCCCTACATCTCAGAGGGGGCATGAGGATTAAATAGGACGAGCAGACACTCCAGTGTCGACAGACAGACCTGGGGGCAAATCCTGCCTCTGCTACAGATTTACCCGCCCCCCCCCCCCCCCCCCCANCGCAAAGCCTCTTCATCTGCCATGAAAGCAGAAGGGTGCCCCCTGTGACACACCCTCTGGGAGCAGGGCGGAAGTGCCTGCAGGAAGAGCGCTCGGCTTCACACCTGGTGCTTTGCAAACAGTAAATGCAAGTCATTATTATTTTATGAACAACCTATGTAAAACTGGCACTAAAATGCTGTCCTCCCTTCCCCTCAGCTCCCCGCCTCGGTACTTACATTCGAACTTAATGTTTCGCAAGTTTTCTGGGAGGTCATGGAGAGCCACTTTCAGCCACTCATCCAGCTGCTTGGCAAACTTTCGGATCACCTGAGTTAAGCTGGAAGGAGAAATGATCCATCATAAGTGCCTTGTGTGCTGCCCAACCCGGTTGGGTTGTCCTGGAATCGTGTTTTGGCCGCGCCAGGGTCACTCAGTGACCTCAGGGGCAGGACGGGCGGCCTGGAGGGAAGGCGCTCTGGTGCCCACGCTAGTCACCGGGGGACGTGGCGCCCTGACTCTGGGCAGAACATCCTCGGTTGTGCTTCTGCACGAGCCTGAGTGAGGGGTGCGGACGGAGGGCGGTGGGCCCGACGGCACCCTTGTGCTGCCACTCGTGCCGCCGCGCCCGCCCACCCGGCCTGCCTCCCGCTGCCCCCGCCTGGCAGGAACTGGAAAGCACTGGCCCACAGCTCTGACCTTGAAACCATATCCCGTTCGGAGAGCCGAGGGCTGTTTGGGGGCTGGGGGTGAAGGGCAAGGGGACAGCTGGTTGGCAGCATGAGATGGGAATCGGGAGGACTTCGAGAACCGCTTTCAGGCTGTTGTTTCACTGTGAACACCATGGGCTGGGTCCTGCGTCATCCCTGGAGTCCTCCTTCGGCTTGCTGCCACTGGGACCTCAGCCCCCGTGGAGCGTCCGCACTGTCTTCTCCCCACCCCCCACCCCCACCCC
>LNAC01000340.1:953961-992228 GCA_002007465.1 Ailurus styani
GGTTTCTCTTTCCTTCACTCCTCACTTTGCCAACCTTCTCCAAGACCCTCCACCGGCAGTGGGCACATCCCCACTTCTCAGGGAACACAGCCGCAAAGGGAGAACTTTCCAGCATTCCACTAGAGCACAGCTCTCCTCCCCGGTCACACTGACACAATCAAGGGCCAACCCCATTTCATCCCCTCCGGCCTCCTCAGGAAACCCCCATCCATGACTGCCCCTTCCCCGGGGCATCCCACCTCTTCCTCTCGCCAAGCATGTCTCACCTTAAAAATAAACCCTCTTATTTCCTCACGTCCTCTCTCCAGGGTGCCACTCTGTGTCTTCTGCTTCACAGACATCCTTCCTCAAGAGAGTTGTCCACACTCTTTCCTTTCCTTCACCTCCTGCTCACTGCAGTTCCTCAGTGTAAAGAGCGCACTAGGCAGCAAGCTGCATCCAGATGTGAACCCAATGGACTCGTTTTGGTTCCCATCTGGCTTCACATCTTGGCAGCATTTGGGTCTGTTGGCCCCTCCTTCCTTTGGAAACATTCACTTCCCCCAGTGGTTGCCACTTCCCCTCTGTCTTGTGGCTACTCCTTCTCAGTCACAAAGCTCAGCCCCTCTACCTGGCCTTTACTTCCTCCAACTCCCCCACATCTAGTCCTAGGCCCACTTGTCACACTTTGACCTTCCCTGGATAGCTTCTCTGTGACCACAGCTTCAGTCACTATCTACATTTGCTTTTAAGGCCCAGAACAAAGGTCTTCAGACTCTAGACCAACCACCTACAGGGCGCCCCTCCACTTAGCATTCTAAAGGCACATCAACCTCAACGTGTCCAAACTGAACTCATTGCTTCTCCATCAGACGTTCTTTTCTTATGTTCCCTATTTCTCTGGGTACTCTACTTTCCCTAAAGTTTTTGTTTTCAACTTTTTTATATGAAAAAATTTCAAATATACCCCAAGATAGAAGAGTATAGTAAACCTCCAAGTAACTCTGACCCAGCTCCAGTAACTAGCAGCATTTTCCTAGTTCGGCCTATCACATGCCACCCTGTCTTTTCTGGAACGCAGTAAGCAAATTCATGACGTATCATTTCAGAAACTTTGTGTCCGTCTTCCATCATGCACTTAAACATGTATGTATGTGTACACACACACACACACACACACACACACACACACACATTTAAAACCACCATTGCCATTAGTATACTTAACAGAATGAACAGCAATTCCTTAATATTATCTAAAGCCCAGTCTGTCCTCAAATTTCTTTCTCTCAGAGCAGTCTTTTGGTTTCTTTGAATCAGGATCCAAATAAGATCTCCACATTGCACAAAACATTGCCTTGTTCTATTTCTTAAGATTTTTTAAAAAGTCTCTTTCATGCCATTGGTCTGTTGGCCACCTCATGTTATCTGTTCCCTGGAATGTCCCACCCTCTGACTTGGTTGATGTCCTCACAGTGCCATTTACCCTGTTCATCTATCCTGCGTGCTTCTCATAAACTGACAGTTCTAAAGAGTCGATTGAATGAGGTTACAATATTTTTTTAAGGCAAGAGAACTTCCTAGGTAGCCCATATGCCCACTGTACCACACCATGAGATTTAGAATGGCTCATTGCTCCTCTTTTACTGTATCCAGTTTTGACACTTGAATAGTCTCTTGTCTCATGAGCAGGGACTGCCGATTTTTATCTCCAAGTTGTCTCTCAACCTCGACCAGTCTTTCCCTCTTCTCCCTGCTTCCAGCTATCATCATCTCTCACCTGGACCAGTACCACAGCTTCTACAACAGTGAGTACAACAGCCTACCTGCTCTGCTCACCTCCCCATCTCCACCTCGTCTTCCACATTGTAAGAGGGATTTCTCCAAAACACTTGCAATTCTGATCTAGCTCACCTTCTGATTAAAAACCCCCCAATGCTTTCACATTCTTCTTAGGGTAAAGAGCAAAATCATGACCGTGATCCCCAAGGCTCACACTCCAGCCTTGCTTTCCTCTCCAGCCTCACCTCAGTGTCTCTCTCTTCATCCATGTTTCAACCCCTTTTGCCTCCTCCCAGTTCTTTCCCACCTCAGGACCTCTGACCTTGGCATCCTTCCCTTCAAGAGCATCCCACCCTTCTTCATCTACTTGACTCCTCCTCATTGATCTCAGAGCAGGCATCATGTCCACAGGAAAATTTTCTCTGAAGCCCCCTAATGTAGGTCAGACCCCCTGAGTGTTCCTCTTGAAGGGCCAACTTGTGACAGTTGGTAACTATACACTGACTTGTGTGATTATCTGATTTATGTCCATCTTTCCCACTAGACTATATGTTCCAATGTGGAGGGCAGGGACTATGTCTATTTTGCTTATCACTGTGTGTTCAGCACCTAGCATAGTGCCAGACACCACACTGTGCCCTCCTTTATCTTTCTGACTTCAGCTCCTCCCACTCCCTCTCTCCACCCCCATGCCCACCAGCTTACTCAATTCCCACAGCACCAGCTTCCTTTCTGTTTCTTCAGGTCCTTGACAATCTCACCAGCGCCTCTGCATCTGCTGTTCTCTCAGCCTGGAAAGCTCCTGCCCCAGATTGCAACCAGTTCCCTCCCTTCCTTAACAACTTCACTGGTTGGGTTCAAGCACTGACCACAGGATCTGAAACTGCCAGTCTCCTCACATTCCCATTTCTACCAACTATCTCAACACTCTTGAGCCTGCCATGTGTTTTTAAAAGATCATCCTGGTTCCTAAGATGAAAATTGAGTTTAGAAGGGCAGGACAGAGCAGGGAGATCTGTTTGAAGGTTATCCCAATAATTCAGGCAAGAAAGCATCCTGGATGAGGATGGTAACAGTGGAAATGATGCAATATGGTCAGATTAAGGTATTTGGAAGGCACAGCCAACCAGGCTGTCCTGGTGAGTGGTTGTGGGTGTATGAGGAAAGAAGGTTGTCAAGGATGTCTTCATAAAAGAAAAGTGGTGTATGTACCCTCTGTGCCTCGCAGAGGGCCTGATACACAGGAGGTGCTTAATAAATGTTGAATACTGAGTGAACCAAAAGTTCTGCACACGTAATAAAGCCCAGGTACATTCTCAGTGATTAGCACATTGGATCCAACTTCAAAGTGAGAAGACTTCTCAGAATATTTGGCCACTCTTGACAGAGGTCAAAACTTAGAGAGGTGTCTGGAGTGATCATCCGATGGCTGCTGTACCATCAAGGAGGGTAGGCTGCCATTGCGCACCCATGACACCTTTCCCAGGGGCCATTACTTACAGCTGGAGGAGAGGAGCTGGCCTTTGTACAGGAGGAGGAAGTAAGCAGCCAGACCAGTGATGGGCCTTTTCCTTTGTGCAATCATTTGATTTTATTACAGTGAAGAAAAGTGGAAAGCAACTCATCCTGGAAAGGATTCTATTTTGGGACTTGGAACTGGGACTGCCAGACTTTTAGGGGTGATCTGAACATGAGCAAGTGAGGAGCTGGCCTCCTGATCACCTAGCCTAGAGATGCCCACTGGCCCGCTCCACCTTCCTGCAGCATCAGATGACGCTGACTATCACCCCCTTCCCTCACAGGCTCCCCTCCGATGGTATGCACCCTGCGGCCTGACCCCCTTCTCTGCTGACTTACCTTGTCTCCCTCCATCTCACTCCCCAGGCTGGCACTCCCAGGGCCTGTCCTATACCTCCAGTGTCACACCTCCTCCTCCCTTTTGTGCAGGTGGCTCCCTTGGCTGTAGCTCCAGCTTCAGTCCTTCTCCTGTATCTTAAGTCCACACTTGTAACTCTCTGAATGACTTCCAGCCGTGATGCTGGTACAACAGCAACAGTGCTAATACCAGCTGCCTTTAATGAGTGCAGTGTGCCAAGTGCTAAACACTTCACACGTATTTTCTTATTTAACCCTCACATCTACCCTATGAGGTAGGTACTGTCGTTAGTCCCGGCAGAGAGGTAAGAAACCAAGGCTCAGAGAAGTTACTTGATTTGTCTGAGGAGATGAAACAAGAAAGTGGACAAGCCAAGACTGAAGCTCACATGTGTTTGCCTCCAAAGCTCTAATATTTCACTCTTCTCTTTGCTTCTCTGCTATCTCATCTTCTCTGCCCATCCACCACCCTACACGCATATGTGCACATGCGTGCACACACTCATGTTCCTTACTTCTGATAAACCAATCATTACTAACAACCACTGTGCCAGGATCACCTGGGAGTCGCAAGAAGTGAAAAGTCCAAGTCTGAGAATGATCTACCTTTCTTATAAATAAACAGCAAATGGTTCACGGTTATCTCTATATTATCACTTGTTCACCTGAATTTGAATATGCTTTACTGAGTTAGAAGGTAAGGGGTGGGTCTGAGCTAGTCAGCTGGTGAGAATCTCCAGAGTCAAGTCTCATTTCTACCCTGGCCCAGCACAGGTTTCAGGGATGAAGGAGTACATAAGATTGTGAAAAGTCAGCTGTCTGATGAAGCCTGGTCTTTTGAATAACTTTTTCTTCCCGATTTCATGAGAAAGGTGCTGGATTTCTAAGTCAAGGATCACTTTGGCAATTAGTTAACAATGTCATTTTTTAAAAAAATGGTCTCGGGCAGCCTGTGAGCTCAGTGAGGGTAGGGAGCACGTTTATCTTCTTCAGTGTGGTGCCCCAGGACTTAGCAGAGCACCCCGCATGTTGTAGTAATCAATAAACACAGTTTAATGAAGAATGAACAATTGAGTCACAGCTGTTTCATTTATTTGCAGCTGACAGTGGACTTAAGTTATTTCAGCCCTTAAGCTTCAATTTTTATGTCTATAAAAACAAGCCAGTTATAGAGGAGGCGGCAGGGGTTAGCATTTCATTAGCACCCCACAAACTGCTTCATAACAAACTACAGATGCCTGGCCTGTGTGTAACACCTAGTAAGCACTCCTAGCGGTATGTGGAGCTCTGATATAAAGCCGTGTATACTTCCGAAGACCCCCGGGAGGTACCTTTTCACTACAAAACAAAGATACCTATTTGGCCACTATCTAGTTCCCTTGAACAATGCACAAGAAAGAATAACTCAAAGCTTAAAGGGTTCCATATATATATATGATATGTGTATCATTTTTATAATCCTATGCATATTTAAATGTTAAAATCAGCTATATATGCATATGCACAGGATTATAAAAATAATCTAGTCTTAATTAGAACACTAGAAAAATACAGAAAAGCATGAAACTAAAATTTGACTATAATCCCACCAGGATGCAATCTTTGTTGCCTTTCTAGGTGTGTTTTTGTTCCACCTAGAATGTGGAAAATTAGAAAGAGAAACGCTCCCACCATAACAAGAAAAAACCAGATAAATCTACAAAATCCTGTTCTTTAACACATTGGGTAGCTGAAGTCACAAACACTTAGTTTAGCTTGGGATACACAGAAAGACAAGCACCTCCAAAAAGAGAAGGGCTTGGGAGCCAGTTCATCTATGTCAGAGGGAGGAAAGTGGGACATCTAAGTAAAAAGAATTCAGCTCAATTTTTAAAACAAATTACTAAAGGCAATGTGTGGACTCACATGACAGTATAGAACTCTGGGAGCCATGGATGCAAAGGAAGTTTACATCTAGTCACAAGATCTCCACAGACCTCACCAGGTGCTCATGAAGAAACCCAGAGAACAGAGAGTGGAGGAAGACTATCTCTGAGGTGCCTGTTTTGCAGGAGAGGAGCAACCACTGCTGTGGGGGAAGTCATGAAGTCCTAGCCAGCCCTCTCTCCTATGGAACAAAAGCTTCAAGTGGCTAGGGGAAGGACAGAAACACTATCGACCATGGGCAAAGAAAGAGACCCATTGCAGGTGGGGGAAATAAAAAGAAAAAGCTCTCTAACCTCAGTAGAAATCATCACAGGCTCAGACTATTAGAGGTTTCTTTCTGGGGTGGGACAGGATCACTGAGAATGCCCAATTCCGAGAGCCAAAAACACAGGGCTTGCTGGGACTAAGCCAGGACAGCAGGGAACCCCCACACCTCCACCTCAGCCCCAAAGAAGAGGCTAACAAGTATGTATACTTCCCAAAGACTAGATTATAATCCTAACAGGGAAGGCCTAACGCTAAGTGTGTAGCAGCAACATTGAGAAAAAAACCCCTCAACAAACAAACTTTCAATATAAGCACAGGGTACTCCAGAAGAATATGAATCTGGTAGTTCTCTGAGGGTACTCACAGCAAAAACAAAACCCCAAACCAATCAATGCCTAAATCAACTGACTCAATTCCTCACATTAAGAGTCTAGGAGAAAAGAAGCATATCTATTTTCTAGGCATAAATACTATCTACTTCGGTCTCTACTGTTCTAACCACTGTTTGGAAGTCAATAAAAAATGATAGGACACACAGAAAATTAAGAAAAAGAACCTACAGGGCGCCTGGGTGACTCAGTGGGTTAAAGCCTCTGCCTTCAGCTCAGGTCATGATCTCAGGGTCCTGGGATCAAGCCCCACATTGGGCTCCCTGCTCAGCAGGGAGCCCGCTTCCTCCTCTCTCTCTGCCTGCCTCTCTGCCTACTTGTGCTCTGATCTCTCTCTCTCTGTGTCAAATAAGTAAATAAAATCTTTTAAAAAAAATGACTCAATGGACAAAAAAAACCAAAACAAAACATAAAAAACCCAAGACCCTACAAGAAACTGCCTACAAGAAACTCACTTCAGACCCAAGACACATACAGACTGAAAGTGAAGGAATGCAAAATGAGAGTGAAAACAGAAATAAAAAGGGGGTAGCAATACTTAGACAAAAAAGGACTTTAAAATAAAGGCTGCAACAGGAGCCAAAGAAAGGTATTACATAATCATAAAGGAATCAGTCCAAAAAGAAGATAAAACAATTGTAAATATCTATGCACCCAACACAGGAGCACCTAAATACATAAAGCAAATATTAACAGACATAAAAGGAGAAGTTGACAGTAACACATTAATAGTAGGGAAACTTAACATTCCACTTACATCAGTGGGTAGATCATCCAGGCAGAAAATCAATAAGGAAACAGTGGCTTTGGATGATACATTAGACCAGAAGGACTTAACAGATATATTAAAAACATTCCATCTAAAAACGGCAGAATGCACATTCTTTTCAAGTTCAGATAGAACATTCCCCAGGATAGAGCACATGTTGGGCCACAAAACAAGACTCAATAAGTTTAATATTTAAATATTATCAAGCATCTTTTCTGATCACAGAAAGGATTCTAGAAATCAACTGCCCCCCCCAAAAAAAACCTGGAAAAAACACAAAAACGTGGAGGCTAAAAAAAATGCTACTAAACAACCAATGGGTCAATGAAGAAATCAAAGAAGAAATGATAGGCATTAAGGAGGGCATTTGATGGAATGAGCACTGGATGTTATGTGCAACTGATGAATGACTAAATTCTACCCCTGAAACTAATAATACACTATATGTTAATAAAATTGAATTTAAATAAAAAATTTAAAAAAATACATAGAGACAATTGAAACTGAAAATACAATGGTCCAAAATCTTTGGGACGTAGCAAAAGCAGTTCTAAGGGGAAGTTTATAGAGATACAGAAGTACCTCAAGAAACAAAAAATATCTTGAACCATCTAATATTATAACTAAAGGAACTAGAAAAAGAACAAAGCCCCAAGTTAGTAGAAAGGAGGAAGGAATAAAGATCAGAGTGGAAATATATGAAACAGGAACTTATAAAACAATAGATCAATGAAACCAAGAACTGGTTCTTTAAAAAGATGAAATTGATAAACCTTTAGTCAGACTCATCAAGAAAAAAGAGAGAGGACTCCATAAAATCAGAAATGAAAGAAGAAAAATAACTACTGACATCACAGAAAAACAAACAATTATGAGAAACTATTACAAAAAATTATACACCAACAAACTGGACAACCTAGAAGAAAAATGGACAAATTCCTAGAAACATACAATCTCAACCTGGATCAGAAAGAAACAGAAAATCTGAACATACTGATTACTAGTAACAAAACTGATCAGTAATAAAAAAAATCTCTCAATGAACAGAAGTCCAAAAGCTTTACAGTTGAATTCTACCAAACATTAACCAAAGAAGAGTTAATACTATTCTCAAACTTTTCCCAAAAATAGAAAAGGAAAGTGTCTAAATTCATTCTATAAGGCCAGCATTACTCTGATATTAAAACCAAAGACACTACCAAAAAAGAAGAATACAGGCCAATATCCCTGATGAACACAGATGCAAAAATCCTCAACAAAATATTAGCAAACTGTATTCAACAATACATTACAAGGATCATTCACCAGGATCTAGGGGGGTTTATTGCCAAGATGCAGGGATGGTTCTATATACACAAATCAATCAAAATGATACATCACATTAACGAAATGAAAGATAGAAACCAAATGATCGTCTGAATAGATACAGAAAAAGCATTTGACAAAATTCAACATCTGTTCATAATAAAAACTATCAACAAAGTGGGTTTAGAGGGAATATACATCGATACAATAAAGGCTATATATGACCAATCCACAGCTAACATCATATTTAATAGTGAAAAACTGAAAGCTACTCCTCTAAGATCAGGAACAAGACAAAGATGTTCACTCTCACCAACTTTTATTCAATATAAAGTACTGGAAGTCCTAGCCATAGCATCAGACAAGAGAAAGAATTAAAAGGCATCCAAACTAGTAAAGTAGAAGTGAAACTGTCCCGATTTGCAGATGACATGATACTATATATAGAAAACTCTAAATAGAGTCCACCATAAAACTATTAGAACTCATAAATGAATTCAGTAAAGTTACAGGACACAAAATAAATATACAGAAATCTGTTGCGTTCCTATACACTAATAATGAAGTACCAGAAAAAGAAACTAAGAGAACAATCCTATTTACACATGCACCAAAATAATAAAATACCTAGGAATAAACTTTAACCAAGGAGGTGAAAGTCCTGTACTCTGAAAACGGTAAGACACTGATGAAAAAATATAGAACACAACATAAACAAATATAAAGAAATACATGCTTATGGATTAGAAGAACTAATATTGTTAAAATGTGCATACTACCCAAAGCAATTTATAGATTCAAAGCAATCACTATCAAAATACCAATAGTATTTTTCAGAGAACTAGAACTAGAACAAATAAACCTAAAATTTATATGGGAACACAAAATATCCCAAATAGCCAAAGCAATCTTGAGAAAGAACAAAGGTACCACAATCCCTGATGTTAAGATATACTACAAAGCTAAAGTAATCAAAATAAGAAGGTACTGGGACAAAATAGACATACAGATCACTGGAACAGGATAGAGAGTCCAAAATAAACCCATGCTCATATGGTCAATTTATCTATGACAAAGAATATACCATTTATCTATGACAAGAATATACAATGGGCAAAAGACAGTCTTTGCAACAAATGGTGTTGGGAAAACAAGATGAAAACATACCCATAAAACCCTTCAAAATAAGACGTAAATATGAGACCTGAAACCATAAAACTCCCAAGAGAAAACCTAGGTAGTAATCTCTTGGACATTAGTCTTCGTAACACATTTATGGATATGTCTCCTCAGGCAAGGGAAACAAAAGCAAAAACAAACAATTATATATATATTTTTTATAAGTTTATAATATATAATATAATTTTTATAAAATAAAAATCTTTTGCACAGTAAAGGAAACCATTAACAAAACAAAAAGGCAACCTACTGAATGGAAGGAGGTATTTGCAAATGATATATCAATAAGGGGTCAATATCCAAAATATATGAAGAACATATACAACTTAACATCAAAAACAGGTAATCCAATTAAAAATAAGCAGAGAACTTGAAGAGACATTTTTCAAAGAAGACACACAGGTGGCAAACAGACACAGGAAATGATGCTCAGCATCACTCATCACCAGGGAAGTGCAAATCAAAGCCACAATGAGATATTACCTCACACCAGTCACAGTGGCTAGGATCAAAAAGGCAAAAACTATGAAGTGTTGGTGAAGATATGGAGAAAAGGGAACCCTCTGCCGTGTTGGTAAGAAGGTAAATTAATCCAATCACTGTGGATAACAGTATGGGAGCTCCGCAGAAAATTACAAATAGAAATACCATACAATTCAGTAATTCCACTCTGGCTGTTTACTCAAAATCAAAACACTAACTTGAAAAGATATATGCATTCCTATATTCACTGCAGCATATTTACAATAGTTAAGATATGGAAGCAGCCAAGTGTCCATCAATTAATAGATAAAGAAAATGTGGTATATATACACAACAGAATATTACTTCACCATAAAAAGAATGAGATTTTGCCATTTGCAACAAAATGCATGAACCTAGAAAGCATTATGTTAAGTGAAATAAGTCAGACAAAAAAAGACAAATGCCATATGATTTCACCTATACGTGGATTCTAAAAACCAACCAACCAACCAAAAAACCAGAAACAGACTCATAAATACAGAGAACAAACTGGGGGTTACCAGAGGGGAGGGGGATACGGACAATGGCCAAAACAGGTGGAGGGAATTATGACATACAAACTCCCGGTTTTAAAACAAGTAAGTCACAGGGATGAGAGGTATAGCACAGGGAATACAGTCAATATTATAATAATGTCGGGGGAGTGACAGATGGTAACTACCCTTATTGCGGTGAGCGCTGATAATGTACAGAATTTTCCAATCGCCATGCTGTATGCCTGAAACTGACATAACATTGTAGGCCAACTATACTCTAAAAATAAAAATTTTAAAAAGGGAAAGAATCCACTCTCAAGAGATAAACCAATCAAGAGACCCTGACTATCAAACAAGGAATTTAAAATAACCATGGTTAATATGCCAAAGGCTCCCATGGAAAAGATAAACAATAAGCTTGAACAGATGAGGAATTTCAGCAGAAAGAGAAATAATAAAAATGAAATGTTAGAAATGAAAATAAAAACAAAACATGGCAACGGAGATGAAGAATGCCATCGACAGCTTCACTAGTAAAGTTGACATATACTAGAAAAAAGTCAGTAAGCCTGCGGATAGGCCAATAAAAATGACCTAACCCGAACCACAAAATGAGTGAAAAAAGTTAAACAGAGCCTCCAAGGCAGTAGTGGCACAGTATCGAATGGTCTGACATGCATGTCACTGAAATAACAGAAGGAGAAGAGAGAGAGAAAACAGAGCAGAAGATAATGGAGGGAGTTTTCCAAATATAATGAAACATATCAAAGCACAGCTCCAGGAAGTTCAGAAAATCTCAAGCAGGATTAAAAACAAAACAACCAGACACATCATATTTGAACAACTAAAAACCAAAGGTAGAAAAAAATCTTGAAGGCAGCCGGAGGAGGGAAAAGGACACTGTATACTAAGTACAAAAGATGTACAGGGGCGCCTGGGTGGCTCAGTGGGTTAAAGCCTCTGCCTTCGGCTCAGGTCATGATCTTAGGGTCCTGGGATCGAGCCCCATATCAGGCTCCCGGCTCAGTGGGGAGCCTGCTTCCTCCTCTCTCTCTGCCTGCCTCTCAGCCTACTTGTGATCTCTCTCCCTCTGTGAAATAAATTTAAAAATTAAAAAAAAAAAGATGTACAAACAATAGAACAATAAAAAAATTTAACCTAAAACTAGGCACAAAGAGAGGAAAAAGGGATAAAAACTGAAAGAACTAATAGAAAATAACTAGTGGGGGGAGCCTGGGTGGCTCAGTCAGTTGAGCATCCAACTCTTGGTTTCAGCTCAGGTCATGATCTCATGGATCGTTGAGATCAAGCCCCATGTGGGCCTCTGTGCTCAGTGGGGAGTCTGTTTGAAAATTCTTCTCTGTCGCCTGCTACTCCCCCTGCTTGTGCTCTCTCTCTCTCTGTCAGTAAATAAATAAAATCTTAAAAAGACAGAAAGGAAAGAAAACTCTCCCTCCGCCCCTTCTCCCCATGCACTTATGCTCTCTCACTCTCTCTCAAAATAAATAAATCTAAAAAAAAAAAAGAAAGAAAGAAAAGAAAAGAGGGGCGCCTGGGTGGCTCAGTCAGTTAAGCGTCTGCTTTGGCTCAGGTCATGACCCTGGGGTCCTAACATTGAGCCCTACGTTGGGCTCCCTGCTCAGGGGAGAGTCTGCTTCTCCCTCTACCTCTGTGCCTCCCCCTGCTCATGCTCTCTCACTCGCTCGCTCTCAAATAAACAAATGTAACGTACAAACTAATGTGTTTTTGTTTTATGCCTGTTTATATTATTGGTAAGACTTCTGGTCAACAGTCAGCTATCAGTAGTTAAGTTTTGGGGAAGTTGAGAGTTATACACAAATTTTCAACTGCACAGGGGTTTGGCACCTCTAATACCTGTGTTGTTCGAGGGTCAACTGTATTCACTAAAAATGGCTAAAGTTAATATATATAAAGTATACTTCAATAAGCCTGAATTTTAAAAATTAAATTAAAAGCTATAAACATATATGTAGTAATATCAAATGAAATGATAGAACTAAGAACAAAAGTATCTGTTGTGTCAATAAATGTAATTGGGATAGACTTATCTAGTAAGATTGAACTATAAAACACATTCTAAATGGTTCTGCATATAAGTAAGTTATAAAGGTCACAAATAAAAAGATGGGCAAATGTATTCAGACAGATGAAAACAAAAAGAACACAGAGGTTATGATCTTAATATCAGACAACCTAAATTCTGGGCCCAAAAAATTTGAATTAGACTTTATAATGCTAAATGTACCAAAAAAATAATGCTAAGAGTACAATTTACAATGAAGATGTTACAATTCATAATGAAGGTATTACATTGAAGATAAAGCAGCTAGAAATATCAAAGCATCATGTAACATAGTATCAATATTCAAAAACAAAAATTAAGGGAAATTCAAGGTGAAATAGTTTAGCACATATTAGTAATAAGTCTGAAACCTATTTACCTGTCCTGGTCCCTAACAGTCTAAGTGGACCGGTACTAAGACAACAGAATAAATAACAATAATGTTGACTCAAATACAGATCTGCCAAAGTCTGTACTTTGAAGACAGACAGTGCTTCTTTTTTTCAAGTGTCACAAAACTAACCATGTATTGGACAACAAGTAAAATCTCAAAAGAAAAAATAGTTTGGAAAACAGTCATTAACCACAAGGCAATAAAAGCTAAAATGAATAACATAACCAGAAAATAATAGCTCCTAACAATTGGAAGTTTTTCAGTATTCTTTAAAAATTTTTAGGGCAAAGAGGAACTCCAAACCAAAGTTTCAAAATATCTAGGAAATAACAATGTTAAAATATTGTATATCAAAACCTATGGGATACTGCTCAAATAGTGCTCAAAGAAAAACCCAAGTCTGAAATAGTTATATTATTAAACAAGAAGGAAGGAAAGTAAGTAAATCAAGCGTCTATTTTTTGGTCAACTGGTTTGGGTTACTGATGAAACAACAAACTATGTAGTGGGCATTCGATAAAGTATTTGTTGAAAATGAAGAACAGAGTAAATTTAGGAAAGTAAAAGAAATGAGTTAAATAATTCACTGTATCAGAAAAAAAGAAAGAGCAATAGCACCAGTAAATATATCCAAGAGCATGTACCTTGAAAAAATAAAACAGGTAACTTAAAGTAGCAGAAAGCACAAATCTACCAACTGAAATGTATTAAAACAGAAATAATGAGACACAGAGAAAACTCAATGAGCCCACAAATCCGCTCTACTCAACCCTAAGCAAATAAAATTAAAGATCTAGAAGTGGATATTTTCTAGGAAGATATAATTTACCAAAACTTACCTCAGAGAAGACAGGAAATCTAAACTAACCAATTACTATAGAAAAAAAGAAAAAGAAAATTTCAAAGATTTACTCCCACAAAACGCCACACTCAGATGCCTTCAAAGGGGGATTAATTCTACATAGTCTTCAAGAGCAAATAATTTCAATGCTAGTTAAAGTGTATCAGAGCATAGGGAAAAATGGGGGTGGGGAGAAGCGTCCACATTTCTTTCATGAAGAAGAATAACATTGATACCAACAACTAATGAAGATTGAACACAAAAAGAAAATCGCAGAAACTCTAAAACATTAGCAAATAAAATCCTGTAGCACATTAGAGAAAATACACTATGAGCAAGTGGGGTTTATTCTAAGAATGCAAGAAAGGTTCAATATTAGGAGATGGACAATATAATAACTTCCATAGATGATGAACACCCTTGGATAATATTCAACAACATCCCTCACAAAACATTTAATGAATTAAGAAAATACAGACATTCCTTAACATGATAAAATATATCAATCTTAATCCAAAGCCAGCACAATGTTTAATGGAGAAACACTAGATGCATTTTCATTAAAGTCAAGAACTTCAACATGTTCTTGAGGCATAAGCCAATGTAATTAGGTAAGAGAAATAAGTGAGAGGTATAAAAATTAGAAAAACAACAGCAAAAGTATCTGTATTTATAGATAATGGGATTCTAAACATGGAAAACCCAAGAGAACCTAAAGAAAGAAATACAGCAACAAGATAAGCTTGGCACAGCCAGCTCCAAATAAAACACACAGATATCAGTAGCTTTCCTATACATAAACCACCATCTGTCAAGAGCTGTAGAGGAAAAGACTGCATTCACAATAGCAACAAATAGATAAATATCTAAGAATAAATTTTTAAATGTGCAAGATTTATATGAAAAAACATTTACAATAGTCCCGCAGTCAGAAAATTAAAGATCAGAATAAATGTCAAGGCAAACCACATTGTTAGGAATTCTCAATATCATAAATACATAATTTTCCCTAAATTAATCTCTAAATGTAATGTAATCCCAATAAAAATACATGTGTAAGAGTGATACATGTATACATATTGAAATAGACAAACTGGTGACAAGGTAGTTCGTATGGAAAAAAGAAGTGATGATAATAGGAAAACTATTTAAAAAGGAAAGTAAGCATGAGGAGTTTGTCCTACTAAATATTAAATATGTTTAAAAGCAAAAAACTTAAAACAGAGTGACCCTGGAACATGAATATATAGAAATATATCAATGGCATAGGATAGGAAGTCCAGAAACAGCCCCAAATACATATAAAATTTACTATATAAAAAAAGTGACACCTCAACTCTGTGAAGAAAAGACGGAATAATTAGCGTAAGGTGCTGGGAGGACAGAATAGCTGCTGAGGAGAAAACAAAGCCATACTTTACATCTTACACCAGGATGAGTTCCAGACTGAACAAAAATTCAAAAGTACAAAATGAAACCATAAAGTCAGTGTGATATACGATGGGAAAATTACTTAATCATTGGAATAGGGAAGACTTTTAAAACTATGATACTGAATCCAGAAGCCATTAAGCAAGGACTGATAAATTCAACTACATAAATATATGTCTGTGTGGCAAAGACAAAAGAATGACAACAAAATGAGAAACGATGTGCAACTCTTAACACAGATAAATGGTTATTACACCTAATAAATAAAGAGCTTCCCGGGGGCACCTGGGCAGCTCAGTCAGTTAAGCATCTGCCTGCGGCTCCAGTCATAGTCCTAGGGTCCTGAGACGGAGCCCCACGTCGGGCTCCCTTCTCAGTGGGGAGCCTGTTTCTCCCTGTCCCCCCTGCTCATGCTCTCTCTCTGTCTCTCTCTCTCTCAAACAAATAATATCTTTAAAAAAATAAAGAGCTCCTATAAATCAATGCGAAAGCCATCAACCACCAAATAGAAAAATGATCAAAAGAAAGAACTGGGGGGTCACAGGAAAGAAAACAGAAGTTGCTCTTAAAGATACAGATACTCAACTTCATTCATAATAAAAAGAAATGCCCATCCAGACTTCACTGAGAAAAGTTCAAGTCATCTATCCTTTGAACCAGAAATTCAGCCCTGTAGGAACTTAATTCTGCACATACATGTCATGTAGTGGGATAAGTGGCACCCCCCTCCCCCCTCCCCAGTATATCCACCTGGAACCTATGAAGGTGACCTTATTTGCAGATGTGATTAAGGATCTTGAGATGAGATCTTGGATCATCTGGGTGGGCCTTAAATCCGATAACAAGTGTCCTTATAAGACACAGAGTGGGAGTCAATGTGAAGACAGAAGCAGAGACTAGAGGGAAGTATCTATAAGCCAAGGAACACCAAGGACTTCAGCCACCACTAGAGGCTAGGAGACAGGCACAGGGTACATCTCTGGAAGGAACCAGGGCTGCCAACACCTTGATTTCAGAATCCTTGCCTCCCAATCCAAACCGTGAGAGAATTCATGTCTGTTGTTTTAAGCCATCCAATTTGTGCCACTTAGTTGCTGCAGCTCTGAGAAGCTAATGCACCCCCCCTTCCCCCCTAACGAAAAAGAATATACATCATTCATCACAGCACTATTTGTAGTAAAAGAAGACTGGAAACATGAAGACAACTGATTACATTCAGTCCAGTGGGAACAGCATGTAGGCACAAAAAAGAATAAAATCTCTTTACAGACTGATGTGGAATGTTCTCTAACAGTCCTGACAGGAAACAGAGGCCACTCAAAATAGGAGAGTTTATTTACGAGGGACAAGTCGTGAAGGTGTCAACAGGCATGAAGGATCCCATAAGGGAGACCGCTGCTATCGAGGGCGGGGGGTGGGGAGGGGATTAGGGGCAGCAGGCTCTCACCCATCCCACGTCCAAAGGACAAGTTTCCAACCTAAGCACAGGTTCTCCGGGAGAATTTCCAGCTGGTGGTATGCTGGAAGGCCCTGGAGGCCTGTGTATGGCCACAGCCAGCCCGAGGTGACCTCCTGGGGAGGGAGACAGAGTCTGCCTCCCGACCTCCCTCTTCTCCCTCCCTCCTTCTGACTCCCCATTGGCCAACCCCAGCTGGATGCCACAGGGAAAGGGAGCCCTGTGAGGCACTCCATTTGGTCCAGCCCCAGGGCAGGGGGCAGCATGGGGCATGGTAGCGAGTGATCTGGAGGGGCACGGAAGCCCCAGCACAAGCGCCAGGGTGGTTTTCTTAAAGCAGGTGCAGAACAGTATATCACCATTTCAGCGAGAAAGAGAAAAGGAGGAGGATGTGTGCCTTGGTTATAGGTGCACAGCAGATCTGGATGGACCCCCGTGAACCCCACCCCACGCCAAGAAAATGACTCTCTCTGACGCTCTATGGAGAAGTCTGGGTGCCTGGGGAACAGGAGTTGGTAGGGGGAGACTTTGTACCATACACTGCATCACACCTTTTGAATTTTGAACCGTTCAGATGGTTCCAAATGTTCCAATTTTAATTTATATTAAAAACTGTAAATCAAATTGAGTTTTAAAAAGCCCGACGTCTGTGGTCTTTACAAGGGAGGCCCCCCAACCATGCACGGTTACGTTCAGTGAGAGGGAGGCGAGGACCATACGCGCGAAGGAGGAGTCAGGAGAAGCACTTGCCCACCTGTCGGGTAACGCCTGCAGCACGGTGGGCATCAGCACCCCCGAGATCGCTTTGTACAGGATGGAGTCACACACGCCGACGATGTTGACCACCGTGGAGGAGCCGAGCACGGGCAGCATGTGGGGGGGCATTCCTTGCCAAAAGTGCAGAAGGAAACTCTGAACCTGTATCGACCCACAGAAAGGAGAACCGTGAGGTTACAGGGCCCTCCCAACAAAGCCTGGGGCTCCACCAGCCTGCAGCGGGGTCGTCTGCTCCCCCTGCTGTGGGGAGGCGGCCCGGTCCCCATCCCCATCCTCCCCCTGCCCATGTGCGTGCCATGCCCGCCACTGCAGAACCACCCGCTCGCAGTCTTGCAGCCTGGGGTCGACTCTGCCCTGTGAGAGAGGACCAGCACCTTAACCCATCCATCCGCCCCTTCATCCTCGCCGCGGTCCGGGAAAAGTTTAAGGAAGGGAAGGTGCTCTTAACAAACGGAGAGCACTAGTGCTCCCTATTCTTTGGGCCTGTTGGGGTCCCGTGGGCATTCTCGAAAAGAAGGGAGTGATGTGTGAGGTGCTGGTAAAATGCATGTATCTGGAAGGGAGGAAAGTTTGGGCTGCAGTCAAGTCTCCCAATTCAAATGTGTATACCCAAACCGGAAGAAAACGCAAGGACCTCTTCCTGTCCAAATTCCTCCGTTCCCCCAAAGAGCCTTGGCCAGTTCTGGCCGCTTTGGGATGCTAGATGGTGGAACATGGGCGGTAACCCACGGTGGGCACTCCCACCCCAGCCACCAGCACAGAACAGAAATACAGGCGGCACTCGAGGGCGCATTATCAGTATCGTGGCAGGAGCTCTGGCTGTGCCGCTGCCGGGGAAGCGGCGGAGCGAATGTCTAAGGCAGACAACTCCTCCGTAGCCCGTACAGCTCCATCTTCTAGCGTGTGAGCTGGAGGCCAGGGAGAGAGCAGGTAGGAGCCTGGGGTGCAGGACAAGGTAAGGGAAGTGAAGGGAAACAGCAGAGATGGTTAACTGATGTATATGATATCTAGAACAAAAGCAAAAGCAAAAACAAAAACAAAAACAAACCCTAGAGTTTAGCTAACACTGAGGAGTGGCTCATCTAGAAGATAGGGAACAAAGGACTGAATTTTTGTGAATTCTCATGAGCTTGACTTGGTTCCTGGACTATGTGTCCTTCTTTTCCCCACAGATGGGTAGTCTCAAACCCCCAGATGCAGCATTACCTACATTCCTGGTTCCCTCGATCAACACTGATCCAATGCAAAAGATAATTTGCTACCCCTGGTCTCATACTTTGGAGGTGGAATTACTGTGGGCATTAGCTTTATTTACCAAGTCACTACAATAGGCCAGGAACTCTACATAGGTTCTTGCATTGAATACTTACAATATTACTACAGCTGAGACTCCTTGCTCCTGTTTTGCAGGGACATCAACTTATTTGCCCAAATCTAGACAGCATGTCAGGGAATGGATGAGATGGAGCCCATGTCTGTCTCAGTCATTCCACTGATCAGTCTCGTGGCTAGTTTGTTCTTCGCATGGTAACAGGCCTTCTACCCCATTCCTGACCCCCACAGCTCTCCTTGGACTGTTGCCTGCTTCCCAGCTTTCTACCCCCATCCTCACGACTTGCAGAGTCCTTCAGGCCCCTCTCAGGAGTAGGGTCTTGCCTTCCCCTGACCAGGCTACCTCTGACTGCAGGCTGGTGACCTGAGCTCAGCCTCCTGTGGACAGACTTCCCTGACATCCACAGCCTGCCCTGGGAGGCAGGCTAATGGGAGAAGGCAAGGGGAGAAAGCATGCCTCCTGACTTCCTAGGGGGCGCATGGCAAGTGAGCAAAAACATGATCAACGTGGTGAATGAAGTTCAGGTTTGTAAACTGTGACACTTAAGTCACAGTTCCAGTTATTCCATAACAGTGAAAATATTTCAGAGCATTCAGCCAGATTAAAACTTAAAACAGAAAATGCAGGCGAGTGAAGACTGTCTTCCAGAGTTCCAGCCCAGGCCCCACTGCCAACCGGGGGTGTACTGTCTCTCAGCTTAGAGACAGGCAAGCTTCCTCAGCTGTGAAATGGCAGTGAAAGTAGCACTTAGTGCATAGGTTTTAAAGATTCCTGGAAGTACCTATGCTAGTGCTTGGCGCACGGTAGATGCTTACTAAAGGTTAGTGGCGGCGGTGGTGAATACATCATGGAGACACTGCCACGACAGGCCCCAGGAAACCCATGGGCTCCCCTAAGCTTTGTGACACCTGGCCTAAGCTTCGGAACGTGGCCCAGCCAGGAGCCCCACTGTGGCTCCGCTCAGCTGTCAAGGAGCTTGTTCTGGCACTGGGACTCCTGGTGGCTGACTGCTGGTTGGCCTGAGCCTGGAGACGGCCAGGGCTCTTGGATAAGGTGCTTTCTTTCTAGAGGACCCTTCACTGTTCCCTGAGGCTTCTGGCCGGGTCCTGGAGCTCCCTGCCTGCCCTTCCAACACCGCCTAGGAACCTCTGCCCAGCTGATTCCTATGATCTGGTAGATTCTGAAATCATCTGTCTTTCTTAGCTCTCCTTGCATGCAGCCCTACTGCTGCTTTTTTTTTTTTTTTTTTTTAATGTGAGCAGTCAATTTCTAACAGAAATTCTGGAAAAGATCAGTGGCTGTGTAGGTTAAAACAAATCTGTAGAAAATCAGTCTTTAGCAGGCATCTGTCTATTTTGATCCTGTTCAGCTTGCACAGGGAGTCCTGATCAGGCCTCAGTCTCCTGAAAAGTCTTTGGAGAGGGGGGGTGTTGGTCAGTTTTGACCTCCCTTTCCACCCTCCACATTTCAGGCCATTTAACGTCCTAAGGTACTTGTTCTTCAGAGTGAGGAAGAAAAGGAAGGAGGGAGAACAGTGGAAATCTCAAGAGCCGAGTCTTGGAAGTTGGGTGTGAAATGGACAGTCACAGTGTTAGGAGGTGGAGCCAGTGGGACCTCCTGAGATGCCGGATATGAAAGGTGAGGGAAGGAGAAGAATCAAGGTTCATGGCTTGAGCCATCGGGCGGGTTCAGAGATGGGAATAATAAGTGCAGGTGGAAAGTCAGAGCTCTGATTCGGCCACATTAAGTTGGATGTCAAGTCAACTGGGTCTGGAGCTCAGGCCTAAATATCTAAATAGGAGACCTATTGGCTTTTTTAAAATAGGGATCATATCTACCTAGTACTAGGACCCAAAAAGATCACTGAGGCAAAATGCCTGGTAGCGTGCAGGCATCTAACAAACAGAAACTGATTACCAGCCTGAAGGGAGGAGGTTTCCTTATTCCTTGTAAGTGTAAGAGGTGACATCACCAGAAGCACAGGATGGAAAAACATTAAAGTTTTCTGGATTATCTGCTTCAGTCCCCTGAATGCCCAACCCTTTCCTTCTTGGCTTAGTGAAGCATCAGGAGATGATTTCCTTAAGAATACCTAAGCGGGTTTTCTATTTCTTTTCCATATCCGTGTTTACTTCATCCTGAATATTCTAGTACCTTCTGGAAACATATCTGATAACTTCCAGTCAGGGGTGCTTAGGTGCTACGGTGTTGAAAGGATCTCAACAAAACATTAGCCACCAAAATACCTACCATTTCTTATGCTCTGATTTCAAAGTCATACACTTCCATGAATTCTTATATAGGTAAAATGATCATCTCCATTTGATGGCCAAAGAAATTGAGGCTCAGAGGGGTTAAGTACCTTGCTCAAGGTCACAGGCTGGTTAAGTGGTGGATTTGGACTCAAAACACAAGACTCTCTGGACTTGACAGCTCTTTGTGCAATGTAGTCCAGAGAAGGCTTTGCAGGGAGCCTGCTCCGTGCAGACTGGGGCTCTCTGTACTTGCCTGACTGGACTACAAGGCCGTGATAGTTTTACATCCCTCCACCCATCCATCCATGCACTCATCTCCCCAGCAAATATTTACTGAGAGCCTAAGAGTATGGCTGACGTGGATACAGGAGCAAACAAGACAGAGAATGTCCCTGCCCTCAAGGGCTAACACTGCGTTGGTAGGACACAAACAGTGAGCCAGCCTACGAGATAATTTAAGAATGTGATACCAACATTAGTTATAACCTCAAACCTTAAAGATCTTGAAGACCTGAAGCAAACTGCAATGTCAAGGTGTACCAGATGCACCCACCACCCATTTACCCATGACTTTCCTCAGCTGTGGGAGAAAGCCATGCCCATCAAAAGGAAAATAACCCCCTTCATTCTTTTGTGGCTGGGTGAATGAACCACATCTTGATTACCCATTTTAAAAACAGGTACCAAATATCCCTGCCAACGGCATGGAAAGAATATTGGACTGGAGGTGTCAGGTAACAAAAGAGGCAGCCATGACTTTGGCCCTAACCGAACGTGCGACCTTGAGCCAGTCTTTTAACTCTCTGGTTGACACACCCATTAAGAGCGAGCACTCATATGACCTTTCATAGTTTACAAAGGGTTTTTGCTAGGCATTGTCTCATCTTCTCCTTCCAGGAACCCTCTGCATTAGAAAGGCAGGGATGATATTCTCCCCTTGATTTCTAGAATAAACAATAAAGGCCTTCATGGCAGAGTCTGGGCTCTTGAGTCTGGCACTTTCCCCACAGAAGCACTCAGCCTCCTCAAGGTTTCTGCAGCCCTCACTGTACAGTCTGCATCCTAATTCCTGATGTGCATTCTTATTTACCCCCTGTGATCTGGGTCTTACTTCTTGCCCCATTCCTGAGACCTGCAGCAGGAGCACAGCACAGTTAGGTGCCCAGTAAGTGTTGGGATTAATGTGTGGAATTAAGTGTAATGAGATGATGAGAGTGAGTTTGGAGATAAATAAAGTACATATGAACGTAAGGGGGGACTGTCACTAGTTCTGTGGTTAGTACTCGTAGGGCAATGAGGCCATGAGACCAGCTTTTGCCAATGGAACATGCACGAAAATGACAGGTTTTATTTCTGGGCTGACAAGGTTAAGAAATGGGTGTGTCTTCCCTGTAATCCTTTTCCCCATCTGTCAACTGAACAAAGAGGGTGCCAAGGCTCTAGGGCAGGGTGTGGCCACATGGTGGAAGGAGCCTGGGTTCCTCAACTATCCCCAGGAACCAGACATCCCCCTGCGAGCGTCCACATTGGGTCGTGACATCAATGAGAAATAAACTTCTAATGTATTTAGACTTGGGGTTATTTGTTACAGAAGCCAGTGTGATCTGAGCTGAGCATGAACCTTTATCTGCTCTCATCTCAGTGATCTTTGGGATGTAAGACAGAGCCAAACCACAGCGTGAGAGAAAGCAGCGATTTTTCTTTTTTTAAAAAAACCCACTGAAATGGTTGCTCAAAGAATTGGGAGATTTAAACAATTTCGTGAATAAAAGCCAAGAGCAGGAACAAGAGTCCTTCTCTACCAGCACCCTGCTATCTCCTCTGCACCTGTGAGCCAAGTGCCAACTCGCAGGCGACCACCAGCGCTTGCCCAGGGTACGGAGGGAACAGTCAGTGAGCTCACACAAGTAAGCGGAGTGCTCAGTGAATGTTCACCGCTATGAGGTACGGTGGCAGAAAGACACAAGAACGTGGGGGAGAGAGCATTTTGTGCGTTTCGCCATTGTGTACCCTCCCCTCCCCCACAGTGCACACCCCCAACCCCTGCCCCAAAACACACACTAGGGCATCTCCAGGATCTGGTCCACCCATAGCTCCTGGTTTTTATAGCCCCATTGGAGCCTGCATCGTCCTCAAATTCAATGTCTACCACCTACGCCAGGGGGTGCGGGGGTATTTTTGGATTTTTTTTTTTTTTTGGCCTGAAGTCATTTTCTGGAATCAGAAAGGCCTCAGGTTTATGGGGTGAAGTGTGTGTCTTCTTGCCGTCCCTCCAGAAGGCTTTTTTGGATGGCATTTTAGGCAAGAAGATTTTATGGTGTCTCTGGTTATGTAACCGGTCCTTCATCTTCTCCTGTTTCTCCTCTCCATTCTTTAACTGTACTATTTTAAAATAAAAAGAAAATGGGGCCTCAGGAAAAGATTAAATCCCACACATAGGAAAGCTTTCCTTCCGTTTCTCTGAACTTATAACACTGGGGATGAGGATGACCCTGCGGAACCGCCTTCCCCGTGAGCCAGTGGGGCAGGAGGCAGGGCATGAGCTAGATCAAGGAGCGGGCCGTGCCACCTGCTGTCCACACAGAAGATGTGTGAAATGGGGGTAAAGACAGCACCTGCTTCCTGGGATCACCGGCAAGATGATGGGAGCTAATGCACATCAGGGGTTTCCAAAGGCCTGGCACCCGGTAGGAGCTCTCAAAATAGGAGCTCCTGCTACTATAATATTTTAATACAGAGTATTCCACAGCTCAACCCTTACCGACCTACCTCATCAAAGTTGGCTCTTATTACAGTGTCCAGTATTCTCTGACAGTGCGTTCTGTACATCATAATAAAGGTAGAGACCTGTGGGGGGGATCAATAAAAGCATAATTAATACACATTACCGCTGCCCTCCCTTGGAATTTCAATTTTCAAGTCATTTATTCCCTGTTGAGGGGATGAAATTCGTTTAATATCTACTTGTCCTGTAAGACCCAAGTAAGTCTAACTTTCCTTCGTGGTGCTCTCTGACCCTGGGCTCCCTTCTCTGTGCTTCCATGGTTCCTGGGCATGTTTCACCATCAGAGCACCTGCCCTGGGACCCAGAGAAAAGCATGGGTTTTTCTCTCTCCCCCACTCCCCACCTCTGACACCGTGGGAAAATTTAAATGGTGTATTGTCCATGTTCATGTATCCAGCGCTTTGCACGGCACCTGGCCCGTAGTAGAGTTCAGTAGGGCGTATTAGATTCTCCTCATCGGCTAAGATACTGAAAACTTAGAACCCCGTGAGTACTTATAAGAAGAGGTGTTTGCCAAAAATCTCAAAAAGACATTCAGAAATTTCCTGGAATCTGCTCAGCAAAAGAACATCTCCAGATCTATTTATCCAAAACTTTTGAAGCTATAATATAGGAAGTTTGTTGATTAAAAAAAAAAAAGAAGCAACTTTGAGGGGAAAAAAGTTACTAGTTCTTAAATTTAAAGCATTTACAGACACTCTTTTTGTTTCAGAATGTAGGCATGCATTCATTTTATGTACACTTAGTTTGCTTATGCGTGAACATCCATCTCCTCCCCCTCACCCCACCCTTGGCCATGAGATTCCTGGGGGCAGGCCTGACATCTCAGTTACAGCATGTCCCAGCTCCCAGGGGGATCCACAGACAGCAGACGCTCAATGTCTACTGGTGCATGGGGCCGCGTCGAGATAGGTAGATGAGCGGTGTATTTCCAGTCCTTTTCTCCAAAGGCCCTATGACCCAAACTATCTGACACACGGTACCGATAAAGTCTTCTTTGTCTGTGGGACTATGATTTCACCCACATCCTCTGCAGCACATGGGGAAATAAACTGGATCCTATTAAAAAACCAATCTAGAACCAAAGGGGTTCTTCCTTCATGACATGAGATAGTGTGGCATCATAGATGGGGAGGTAGGGAGGTTAGATAGGTAGATAAACTTTTTATTTTAGAAGAGTATTGAATTTACAGGCAAGTTCTGAAAATAGTATGGGGAGCTCCCATACGCCTCATACCCATTAGCCCTCTTGGTAATCTCTTACATTAGGGTGGTGCATTTCTCACAACTAATGAATAAGTTCAGGTGCATTATCATTAACTAAAGTCCATATTTTATTCCAATTTCTAACTTTAGATGTTTTAAATTTTTTTTAAAGGAAGAGTGTGAGCTGGGTGGGGGTGGGGTGCAGGAAGGAGAGGGGCAGACGGAGAATCCTAAGCAGACTCCACACCCAGCACAGAGCTGACACCGGGCTCGATCCCACGATCCTGAGATTGTGACCTGAGCCGAAAGCAAGAGTCTGACGCTTAATCCACTGAGCCGCCCACGTGCCCCTCTATCTTTATATTTTTAAACTCACCATTTTGCACTGAGAGGGAGAGAGGTTGTGTGTGTTGTGTGTGAGAGAGAGAAAGGGAAGCCACCCACTCCCAGCAACACCTCAGATGTGGTCACCTTCTCCTCAGGCAGACTGGCTGGCAGATTTAGATCTTTGACATTTGGAAACTCTGGCAGCAACGTTCCAAGTTTGGACCGGGGTGAATATGCCACCGTCTGTTTGCTCACTTCTTTCTTGCCCGTCTCGCTCACCCAGGCGGCTCCTTTCTTGGAATACATCACATCATAATACTGGGAGCTTTCCTTCACTGCAATGCCGTAGTAATGATACCTGGACCAGAGAGAGAAAGAAAGAGAGGGAGGGAGAGACCCGCATGCACTGCTATCAAGTGGGGCTTCCGGAGAGGGGGGCTGCCCAAGGCCAAGGATGGCTGGGAGCATCCTCCCTGGGCTAGAAGAGTTAACTCTCCTGGGAGACTTGACATCTCAGAAATCTAGAATTAAACCAAAGTTCCAAGTTGCCAGCCATCAATCAGGCAGGTAAAAATAACCCAAATTGCCTCCTACAGAAAATGTTAAGTCAAATACTTTGCAAAGCAGAAAGGGGGGATGAAAAAAATTTCCATTGGTACTTAATCTCTTGTATTGAGCCAATGTGATCTCAGAGGTACAGAACTCGAGGGTCCTTTTCTGTGGGGACCCAAGAAGAAGGGTGTGTTTGCAACCGCTAACTGCACCACCGCCTCCAATTCACTGGCCCAGATCTTTCTTAGTCAATAAATGGTAGTCTTAATTGGATCTTTAAAAGATGTGTTCAGTGGCTCCATTGGCATTGGATACGTAAAAGACTGAAACTTTTCATTAATTCAAATGGGCTTAGTAATAGCAACCTTTTCAATGAAGATGAAGGAGGGACAGAAGCTACATTTTCATTTTAGCTACGGAAACTCCTGAGCACTTGCTCCATGCTAAGCACTTTGCAAACTGCTTTACCTACGTGAATTTGGAAACTACTACTAAGAAATGGGGATTAGCACAGTCTTTCTACAGATGAGCAAAAAGGAGGGAAGAAAGCTTATAACATTTGCTCTAGGTCATCCAGCTTTTTAGAAGAGGTTCTTGAACACCCATCTGTCTGACCACAAAGGCACTACGCTGCCCTAGCAGAAAACACCGCAGGATGCAACTACAAACTCCCAGTCACTTACAGAGCAGAATAAAAATACAGATGCTTAGGCCCTTCCCAGACCTACTGATTCAGAACAGGAGAGTTGAGGCCCAAGACTCAGCTCTGGGACAAGAACTGCAGGTCTTTCCTGATGCACGTCAGTTTGAGACTGACTAGCCTGCTCAGTCGAGCCCCTGCATTATATTCCCGGCTCTATGATCCCCAATGGTTGGAGATGCTGTCATTATTTACAATTATAAATTGATGCTCATCACAGCAGCTAACATGGTGCTAAGCACCCTACACACATTACCTTATTTAATCTCACAAAACCCCCGTAAGGCTGGAATTAACTATTAGCCCCATTTTACAGACCAGGCAACTAAGGCCCCAGGAATTGAAGTAACACACCCAAGATCACCCAGTGAGTAGAGGCAGGATTTGAACCTCTGAAGTGCTTTAACCACTAAGTCAGAGATTCTCCAACTTCCACTACTAATAAGAAAATTTTATCACCTGCTAAACATTAAAATACAGACTCCTGGGCTCCACCCCCCCAAAGATTCTGATTCAGTAGGTCTACAGTAGGTTTCTTTAGTCACACGGCAAGGCTAATGGAAGTAATTCATGGACCTTGCTTTCAGAAACGTCGTACAACACATAAAATTACTCATTGCTGCTCATGGAGACGTAGTTGGCGGGAGTCATAACACCAGGGAGACAGCATTCTGAGTTCGGGGAGAGGCTTCACGGGGAAGGGAGCCGAGCACACGTAACCTCCCCTCTCCCTGCCCGTCCTTATCTGGATACCATTCTGTGATATTTCTGCTTAGTGGGCATCTCGCCTCTATCTGAATGCCTCCTGGGATGCAGAACTCAGGCCCTCCGAAGGCAGCCCAGTTCATTTTGGGTCAGGACAGTTATCAGAAAGTTCTTCTTTGTGTTGAGCTGCTCTCCGTCTTCTGCACCTTCTACTCCCCAACTGCCGTTAACTGCCTGCCGCTGGGAGAGGTACCCTGGGGCGGGGGAGGGGCGGGTTCCGAGCGCTCGCCTCTGGGAGTGCCCTCCAGGCGGCCAGGCACTTAGGACACGCCTCCTCCTGAACCTTAACAAAGTGCCCCTTTCCAATCTCTGGAGATCAGGGGAATGATAGCTTACTCAGAACAGACCACCTCTTGATTTTCCAGAGTGTGTGCTGCTGAAATCAGCAATTTCAGCGAAGTTATTGCTCTGATCACTTCTCAGTTTTTCTGTTTCTGTTCTATAGGACACATCGACACAATCCACAGCCCCCCTCCCGCCCCCCCCCCAAGCTGTATTCTGTCAAGGTAAACTTGTTGAGGGGTTTTCTCTTTAAGGCCAACTGGCAGGTTGGAGACTAGAACTTCCCTCAGTTACCTCTCAACTGGTTGAAGGTGTGACCAACCTTGGGGTGGGGGGGGGACGGTGGGGGGGCAGGTTCCTTAGGGAAAGGATACCATGAAATGGACAGAACTGAATTTTTAAAGAAGGTAGTGCCCGATTTGCCAACTTCTGGGTTAAAGAAGAAGAAAACAAAAACGAAAACAGGCTCTCACATGTAGGCAGAAGGAAACTTTCTCCAAGTTTATAAAGGATGGGAAACAGTTCTGTTCGGTCTTTATTACCTTTCCTCCCTGTCTCTACTATGGATCTATTTTTGCAGTCTTATTTCTACTCTTCTATCTTAGAGATGAGCAACAATGTATCAGAGCCAGGGACTCTTCAAAGACCCCCTCTTTTCCGTTCATTCAACACTCTTCCTACCAAACTGTGGACTGGATTGTCCATCGTGTACCAACCCCTGGGCTCACCTGCGAATAAGTTAGGGAGGGGTGTGGTTTTTACTCTCTACTCTTACCAAGGCTGAAGCCTCATTTTTAAACAAATACTAGATTTTTTCTTTACAGATGAGATTTGTACTTCAGAGCAGTTACCTTGGAAAATTATTAGAAATTTATTCCAAAATGTCCCCTGCTCAAAAATTTCTGTAAAGCTCATTGGAAATTGCCCCCAGAGCTTCTGAGCCACACACACACACAAACTGTGTCTTGTTCTTTTCAGAGATTTATACCCTCCCTCCCACCCCCAGCCAATAAAAGGGGTTTTCCCAGTTTGATCATCTTTTTTTTTTAACCTAACTTGGCTCCAAAGTTAAATCTACCCTGGGAGAATAGGAATGCTGCCCAGGGACAGCAGGAGTAGGGAGAGTAGGGGGACATTATGGGACATGCTGCTTTTTGAAGTACAACCCTTAGTTTCAAGTCTTACAAGTCCTATATGGTTGTTTTGGGGTTATTATTATTATTTTTTTAAGTATCAGTATTTTGTGTGTCAGTATGTGCTGATCTGCTATTCAACATGGTCAAATGTTAGAAATGCTACATAATAAGGCACCCTCTAGTGGAGTCACCGTGTACATCAACATAATAAAGGTTCTGAGAAGTCCTGCACAGAGGAACATGCTTCCCAAACTTATGTGGCCAACAGAGCTTTTCCATGGAACACCTGTTAACATCCATGATTTTTGAAATTCCTTTGAGGCAAGTCTTATAAATCAGATTTTAGTGAAGTCTGTGCAGTGAAGGCAGAGATTCCCTCCCCACCAACTCCCATGTAGACAAAGGGGTCCACGCATCCTCCTCACTTTTCAGGACTCTTCCTGAAAGGCCTTTCCCTGGCTACCCTTTCTCGACTAGGCCACTCTCCCTTTCTCTTTGTCACAATCTGCGTATCTTGTTCTGATCTGTCTACCCCACCAGAGTATATACTCCAGGAGGGCAGGGGATGTGAACCTTGCACTGTCCATGACACACACAGAAAATGTCACAGCAAATACAGGCTGGCTGCTTGACAGCACGCCCCCTGTACCAGGGTCTGGCTGGATCCCTCCAGCCCATCTCCCTTGCAGGGATTGGTGCAGGTTCCTTCTCTGGTCCACTGGATACCAGAATAGACTGGATATCAGAGTAGAAAAATGTGCTCAGCAAAACAATCCAAGGAACCAAGAGATTGTCCACAAAGCCACTGGTGCTCTTTTTAAAGTGATGCCTGAGACCATCTGACAAGAACACCAAAAGGTAGGTTGGCATAAAGTCATATTTCTTAAAGCAGCTGGCTGGGTCCGACAGCCCTGGGCCTTCCCACAGCCTGTCTCTCAGGGGCCCTGGGAGAGGGGGCCCTGGTGTCTAAAGCTCCTCCGTGCCAGGCCCAGACGTCCTGCCAGGCCTGGGAACGGAGCTCAGGATAAGAGAGTCGGAGTGCAGGCCTGACTCAGAGACGTGCGCTCTGCGGATGGCACAGCGGCCGGTGCTTACTTTGACTGTCCGCGGGTCCCGAGTCTTCTGGTGGTTAACTGAGGAAACTGCTGCCTTATGATCTGTAAGTCAACACAAGAATCAGTTACCAATCGGGAAAAGGTGGGAGCACAGTCACTGTGTTTTACAAACAGCAATCCCAAGAAAAGGGAAAACGTGTGTCCTTGATTGCCATGACTTATGGGGAGCAATTCTGGACCCTGGAGAAGATACCAGTGTCTGGGGGGGGGGGTGCATTGAGCATGGGAGTGGCCGTGAGGCCCTGGACTCTGAGGGGTCTCACTTGGCTGCCCTGCGCTTTGCCCTCCTGCTCACAACGTGGGGGGAGTACGGGCTGATGCAGAACATGTCCGCCCCGCTGCTTAAAGCCTTCCAGTGGATTCCATGGTGCTTGGAAAGAAGATCCGCCCTTGGCCTCTGTCACCAGTCCCTGCTCTTACCTCCTGGTCTTCCTCTCCTGTGACTCACCCTCCAGCCTCCAGCCACGCTGGCTTTTTAAAATTCTTTTCCCTATTCCTGAAACACACCAGGCTCACTCCCCCTGAGGGCCTTTGTAAGGCAGTTCCCTCCTTCCCGGAATCATCTTGGCTCCTTTGCTTACAACATTCAGGCATTTGCCCATGGCCTTCTCTGACCAGCAGTGGGAGGAGGGGAGGGGAGACCAGCAATCCTTCACCATCTCGTGGCCCTGCTTTATGTCTTCTCACTCTGAACCCAGAAATTATCTTGTGCACTTGCTCCCTGCGTGCCGATATTCTGCCTCCCCCTACTTGAACGTAAGCTCCCTGAAAGCAGGGTCCCGGCACCAGCCTTGGCACCTGCAAGGAGCTCCGACTGTCCGTGTTGCTGAATGGAGGGATGGAGCCCAACCCCTGCCCAGGGGTACACTCTGCTCCTCTGCATTGTTGCCTGGGATAGTCATGCAGATTTGCAAGAAACCTGGAAGCAAAGCCATCTGCCAAGGTTAAGACACAACCAGCAGGCTTCAGCCTTGGTGTTTACAGAGATCATGTTTGCAGAGGGGCAGGATGACGAGGGGGTTCTGTGGAAAGGCTTTGGAGCTAGGCTACCTGGGTTAGAGAGATCCAAACTTGGCCAATTGTTAGCTGGGGACCCTAGGCAAGTTACATTCAAATGACTCAGTTTCCTCATTTGTAAAATGGGAATGATAATAACCCCTTCCTTAGAAGTCTTGTGAAATCTAGTAGCAAACTTGAGCAGGTAATTTGCAACAATGCCTTGCACTTAGTAAGGGCCCAAAAAACAATACCCGTTATTACCACTGATTGTCCTGATAACTCATTCCCTTTTACTTTGAGGGACTTTTCTCATCTCACCAAACTCTTCCAGCCTCCCTCCTCTTCTAGGACCTCACCAAGCAGGCAGGCATGGTCAGAGAGAGCCTGCCTGCAGGCTGCCCTTTGTGCAATGAGGCCCAACCCCCGACTTCCCATTGGGGGGGCATGAACACTGCATGCCTTCTCAAGGACTTGGGGGAATCTCTCCTGATCCATCCACATCCTCTTCCATCCACACTGATACTCTCATTGATGGATCTGCTCACTCAACAGACATTTACTGAGACTCTGTTAGTTATTTGAACTTGGACACGCTGTTTAACTTCTCTGTGCTTAGTTTCCTCCTCTGATGTCTGGGGACTCAGGGGTTTATATACTCGTACCCAGATCCGAGGGATAGGTGATGGTAGCCTCAACTAAGTCGGCATCGGTGGGATGGAAGGAAGTAAACAAATCAGAGAGAAATTGAGACTCTGGAATGGGTGCCATGAAAATGGACCATTTCTGTACATTAGGATGCTGTCTCCAGTGTGAATAATGGGGCAGGTTTTTCTCATCTGAAAATGGGTAAAAACAACAACAACCACAACAAACATGCACTGCTTACAAGGGTGGTTAGAAATCTAATAAAAGAACATGATGCTACCACTTTAGGAAATAAAAAGGGCTTCTAGGGTGCCTGGGTGGCTCAGTGGGTTAAAGCCTCTGCCTTCAGCTCAGGTCATGATCTCAGGGTCCTGGGATCGAGGCCCACATCGGGCTCTCTGCTCCGCAGGGAGCCTGCTCCCTCCTCTCTCTGCCTGCCTCTCTGCCTACTTGTGACCTCTATCTTTCTGTCAAATAAATAAATAAAATCTTTTAAAAAAAGGGGGGGGCTTCTAAAGTGTTATCTGATAGTCATGATGCTGCAGAAAACAGTGCAGTCGTTCTCTGAAATCTTGGAGGACATCACGTCTGTAGCTGACACAGCCCTGGTTTCTTTAAGCCTAACTCCTGGAAGCTAAGGATATGGGCTCTCACTTTGTCCATGTCTCTCTCAAACTGCTGAGACCTGAGAGAAAGCAGGATTCAGGGTGGGGTCCGAGCAGGGTCAGCCACAGGGCTTTCTAAGTGCTCTGCCCATGATGCGCAGCCCAGTTTTTTGTTTTGTTTTGTTTTGCTGTTGTTGTTTTAAAGATTTTATTTATTTATTTGACAGACAGAGAGAGAGATCACAAGTAGGCAGAGAGGCAGGTGGAGAGAGAGGGGGAAGCAGGCTCCCTGCTGGGCTCGATCCCAGGACCCTGAGATCATGACCTAAGCTGAAGGCAGAGGCTTAACCCACTGAGCCACCCAGGTACCTCCCGCAGCCCGGTTTTGGTGGCCTCACCGCGTCTGGCCAGGGATGCCCTCGGACTTTCGTCACAGAGCTGGTCTCATCACAGTACTGCCCAGATACAAAGCAGCTGCTCGCGAAGCTGCAGTACTGACCATTTGTAGAAACGCTGATAGAGATTGAAGGGAGATGTGGAAAACAAGAAGAGGGAGGGAGGGTGCCTGGGTGGCTCAGTGGGTTAAAGCCTTTGCCTTCAGCTCAGGTCATGATCCCAGGGTCCTGGGATCGAGGCCCTCATCGGGCTCTCTGCTCGGCAGGAAGCCTGCTTCCTCCTCTCTCCTCTCTCTCTGCCTGCCTCTCTGCCTACTTGTAATCTCTCTCTGTGTCAAATGAATAAATAAAATCTTTAAAAAAAAAAAAGAGGGAGGGGTCTGCATTTGGTTAATTAAACATGGGATTACGATTTGGGTTCAGAGCTTCCTACCTAGCCACCACAATAAAGTTCCAAGAGCCCCAGTCCCCACGAGATAAACACACACGAGTTGCTTCAGAAAAGCAGAGATTTCTCTGCATTTCAGTCTGGGAGATTTCCCCCATACAGCAGGCACAACAGGAAGGTACCATGTTTAATGCTCTGATATTAGCAGACAAGTGGAAAATCATACCAAGTGCTGTCCAAGGTGTGGCAAGATTGTTCTCACAGATCGCTGGTGACATGGTTTATGGGTACGACCCTTCACAATCTGTATCAAGAACCACAAAATATACATACATACCTTTTGGTCTATGAATTCCAAGGAACTAATCTGAAGGAAGAAAAAGCTATGTGTAGGGCTACTGATTCGGCAGAAAAATTGGGAACCATGTAAGTGTCCGATGGCAGGGAGCTGGCTAAATAAATGATCATACGCGCACTCAACGGACCACGAAGCAGGCATTAAAAATGGTGGTAACGGGGGCAGCTGGATGGTGCGCTCAACTGAGCATCCCAGTCCCACTCTCGGCTTTGTCTCAGGTCCTGATCTCAGGGTTGTGAGATCAAGCCCAGGTCGGGCTCCAGGCCGAGTGCAGAGTCTGCTTAAGATTCTCTCTCCCTCTGCCCTTCCTCCAACCTCCCCCCTCAAATAAATCTTTTTAAAAAATGATAGTAACACATACTATGTCACAGCACAGAAAGTGTATGTATGACATACTGTTAAATGAAATAGCATACCTCAGACTACATTGATACTATGCTTATAATTTTTTTTTTACAAATATAGGAATGGAAAGGGAAGAAGGAAAAGTAAAAATGGATATTTGTTAGGTTAGTAGGATTGTGACTAGAACAAAAGGATTTTTCCTTAATATTTGTGTACAAGGTCAACTTTTTCTGTAAATTAAAAAAAAAGAATTTTCCTATTGGAAATATTTGTAATTGACAAAAGAAGTTCAAGATGACCTTGAAAGAAGTACCAGAAATCTTCCAGAATGTTCTGATGATTCTTTTCCTTTTTCTTTTCTTTAAAAAAATCACTGCCTATTCCCTGCAAACTGTATGTAGATAATAAAATAGCAGCATTTTGCTGTTGCTGTTGTTCCTAAGCCTGATCATACATGACTGAAGAGAATGGGCAAAGTTCTGAATCTTTCTAAATACTTATCCAAACGGCGTCCTACATAATGTCCGGGCCCCAGGCTAAGGTACCAGGGCCACAGACTCTGGTCTAGTGGTGTTCCAGACAGCCCCCAGGAAACACGGACAGATTCCTGGAGCTGTTTGTTCTACCTCTAAGAGACAGTAAAACGTAGAGTCGGTGTGTTTGAAATTCTCTGCGCTGTGGTCTTGAGGAGCTATCAAGTTATGGGATGGGGCCTCTGGATTCATGGATCAATGTGTCCCATGATTTCCTCGCTGGCCTATGGGTTTTACTTACTCCTTCTGAACACAGTATGGATCAATACATGCCATTTTACCATCTCTGTGGCCAGCACCAGCCTCCCTGAGTCCCCCGAGACAGAAGCAGGAGAGACTCCGTCCTTCCCGACACTGCACAACCCCGTGTCCTCCCGATTCTGACAAAGACACCTACTGAGCCTGGCCACTTCTCCCTGTCCCCCCAGCCACTGCCCTCGCCTGCCACGACCCCTCAGCTGGACCCACAGACACACCCTTCTAACTGCCTGCCCTTCCCCTGGCCTTGCTGCTCAGCCCAGTGCCGCCTTTCTAAAATCCAAATATGGTCATTTCATTTCCGTGTTGAAAATGCTAGATGCCTGCTCACAGCCTCCGCTGGATAAAAATTCAGCCTCCTCAGGCTGGTCCATGAGGCCCCCTGTGATCTGCCCCCGTCCAATACCCCAGCCTCAAATCCCGCTCGCTACCCAACCCTCCAGGTGTTCCCTGAGCTCCAGGCACATGCTGTTCCCTCTGCCTGCAACACCAGACCCGCGCTGCGCCCCGCTCACGCCGGAGGAACTCCTCTCTTTCTCTGAGCCTGTCCCACTTCCCCTGTGACCTTCCCCCATGACCTCAGACGCTCCTGTCTCCATTTCCCTGGCGAACGAGAAGCAGTAGGTACGGTGGTTAAGCACACATGCTTGGGGGTCAAGTCCTGGTTCAGGCACTGTGCCAATCACTTTATGTGTATTATCTCAGTTAATCAGGCTCCAGTGCTATTCCCTCTGTACAGATGAGTGAACCGAGGCTCGGAGAGCCTAAGTAGTCCACACAAAGCCACACAGTTCACAGGATGTGGACCCGGGATTCAAAGGCACCCAGGTTAACTCAACACTACCATGACAATACTATTGCCTCCGAATAAATGAAGGGGTCCTAGAGCCCCCCCTCCAACCCCTCTTTTAAGAGCAACCTTTTTTTTCCCTTTTATGTCATATTCCTGCATTACACATTAGGCGAGGAATGAAATGATTTCTTGTTCCCGTCTGCTCGTCAATGAAAACTCCACTTTGCCTCACTGGGACGCTCTTGGCAGCGTCTTGGCCTCTGCTATGAACAGCAGTGAGGGCCCAAGCCCCGAATGCCCCAGGGAAAGTGAGACACAGCCGAGAGGACTGTGACAGCCGCAGGCTGATGACATCCGCAGGTGTCTCCTCTTAGATTAAATCCACCTGCCTCCAGGAAAGTAGAAGTCAGGCAATTAAACACTTCTGCTTAATAGAAATACTCAGTAAGCAAAAGTCATTCTGTTTGGACGATTCGGAGTGCCCTGCCAGACTGACTGAGAGAACAATCCAGATCACTACCTGTCTCCTCAGAGGCCTGACAATTCTCCACAGCGAGGTGCTGAGCGGAGACTCATTCTTCTGGAGCTCAGACACACTCTACAACTCCCCGCTCCTCTGCCAATTTTGCTGTCACAACCTCCTTGCGTGAGCCCTGTGCTCCATCCTAATTCGACTACTTGGTGCCAGCCAATTCCCCGAGTGCTTCCCTGCCTTGGGCACCATACTTCGGCATCCTCCCCCTGCAGCAATCCCCCACCACCCAGCATGCTCCCCGTTCCTCCACGCACCTTTCCTGATTCCCTGGCCAGGTAACTGCTCTCCCTTCTCCAAACTAGGACTGCACCTGCCACTTCCAGTCTGTGCCCAACTTCTATCCTCCCTCCATCTTGAACGTACCCAGACTCTGCGGACATCCTCCCATTCCCGCCAGTCCCAAGGCCACAATCTCGTGCCTGGATCATGACCATGGTCCCCTCATTGCCCCTGCATCCAGTCTTGGCACCACGACCACTTCTCCATGAAGCCCCTAGATGAAGTCCAGACCCACACCAGGTCCTGCTGGGCTGGCCTGGCCTTCATTCCAGCTCACCTCTCCCTTTTTCCTTTCCCGGTCCCCACGGCCATACAGAATTTCTTTCAAGTTCTGTGAATACATTGTGCTCTCTCCTGCTCTAGCTTTCCCTGCAGTCTGTTCTCATTTCCTGGAACCTTCTCCCCATGCCCTCTGCCTGCCTTATGTCTACTCACCTTTGAAAGATTAGCTTATACCTCATGTCCTTCCAAAATCTTCCCTGGGCCACTTGTTGGGTTTAAGGGACTGTAGTTAGAGGGTCCATAGGACCCTCTTATCCAGCTTTTAATACTTCTCATCCTCCTCTCGGCCCCACCAAGTCCTTATGTAGGCCTCTGGGACTCTATGGGAACTGGACCTGCAGCCTTGTCACCTACTGCTCTCCCCCATGTTTAACAAGCTGCAGCCTCAACAGCTACAATTGGTTGCCGGACGGTACACAGTGAGGGTTCACTCAACAACAAATATTTACTGAGCTCCTCCTGTATGTCAGACATGTGGCCAGGCTGAGGGACACCACACTGAGATGAACAGAAACAGCCTTTGTTTAGGAAGCTTACATCTAGTGGGAGAAGACCAAAAATAAATACATTAAAAAGTCAATACATCTTATCTTAGGTAAGTGCTCCGGAGAGGAATAAAAGTGCAGGGGAGAGGGGAACAGGGAATGTGGGGGAGGGGCTATTTCTCAGGCTGACAAGGGCTAAGTGCTAATGTGGCATTTGAGTGGTGATCTGAAGGAAGTGAGGGAATGAACCTCATGGATCTCTAGGGGAGGGAGGGTGCAAGCCCAGAGAATAGCCAGTGCAAAGACCCTGGGGTAGGAGCTTGTCTGACGTGCGTGCATCAGGAAGAGTGAGGAGGCCAATGCAGCCAGAGCACAGTAAGTGCTCAGGAGAGCAGAAGATGAGGTCAGGAGGCCAGGAGGGGTGATGGAGCACAGTTCACACGTGGCCTTGTAGGCCTTTGTGAGCACTTCTGCTTTTACCTTTAATGAGATGGGGAGACTTCAGAGGTCTCCAAGCAGGGAAGAGGGGAACAAGGCTGACTTAGTTTTCCAAAGGATGGCTCTGGCTGCAGGGAGGAGAAGGGACCATAGGGACCAAGGTGGAAGCAGGGAGGCCATCAAAAGGCCACTGTGTAGTTCCGGGAGGAGACATTACAGCTCAGCACATTAATTCATTGATTCAATAAGTGAAAGAACAAGTAAAGTATCTGTCTTTGGCTGACCATGGACGTTGTTTCCAATGTTGTGTTGACATAAATCATGCTATAAGTGGTACCTTTTGCATAATGATTTTTATTTTTATAGCTAGCATTTTGGGGGTTCCCCCTTATAATAGTTTCTCAAGTGTGGAGCGGATTGATTAAAGGGGAGAAACATTTCAAGGTTCATAAAAGATACCATCAAGTTGCTTTCTGTGAAGTGCAGACGGTGATTATCTATGCTAAACTGAGGAGCCAAAAGAGACCTTCCATTTGAGCATCAGGTCTCTTGTCTGTAAAATGGGCATAAAACACTTGCTCAGCTAGTCTCACAGGCTTTCGGCAAGGCTCTACATCAACGGGCTCTCCTGGCGGCACAAGGGGGACAGTGACCCGCTGACAGGCAGGGCGCTGGGGCAGAGGGGCCCACGAGTGGTAATAGCCCCTCTCTGTCTCTGCGATCCTCATCCTCTTCTAGTCCTTTCTCTTCACTGACAGAGTTACGCTTTGATGGGTTTTTGGAAGATCCTCATTCAACTCGTTTTTTGTTGTTTTTTTTTTCCAGGCCTTTGTGGTATATTCTGGTCTCCCAAGTAATATATTTGTGCTGTTGGAATATTTAGTACCCTTTGGGAAAATACTTTTCATCTAGAAGTACTGGAAGGCCAAGTCCTCTCCTCCCCCTCCAAAAGAGAGAAAGGTAATTTCAAACAGAGAACTAAGAGGAAGGGCTGGGTGCTGAGTTGGGGGTGGGGGGTA
>LNAC01000340.1:992383-1062146 GCA_002007465.1 Ailurus styani
TAGGGGGTGGGGGGAGGCGCGGCTGGACTGCAGCGCCTTCTGCCCAAATGGAGGTCAAGACTTTTCCCACTCAGAGCAAAAAAAGGGCTGTTACAGATTGCACCTCCTCCTTCCAGCCACAACAAAAACCTGTTGGGAAGGGGGCTTGCTGTTTTTTTTTTTGTTGTTGTTGTTTTTTTGAGTGTTTCTTACGGGCTGCAAATTACAAATTATTCTCCTCTCTTTTCACCAAATAATCAGCTGGTCTCAGGATCTGAAAGCCCCACACAGTTTGGTTTGAGTCTCAAAATGCAGAGTCGGTTCAGCCCCACTAAGGCTGCTCAGCTTTTAATTTCTGGAGCAAGACTCAGCAAACAGTCAAACACTTTTGTGGAACTGTGAAAGCTGAGTTTCGCTGTTTGATAAATGAGCAGACGGCAGGCAGCCCCTCTTTCTCTTTTTGTATGGATTCAATGAAGCCTGCCTAAAGAACACCACATGCTGTTCTAGCTACTGATCTAACATTCCGCAACATCCCAGCCTTCCAAATTCCCTTTAATTACTCGGGAATCCCACCCTTCTCCCTTTCAGCCTAGGCAGCCGGGCTGGGCCAGGGGGCTCCATGGGGCTCAGGGTGGGAGGCAGAGCGGCTCTGCCGATCTCCCCTCCCCAGAGCTCTGGGGCCCGGATTCTTCTCGGTGGTGGTGGTGGCCAAGTGATCCGTCTCTCCCATCCATGCTTCTCCCCAGCTACGTACACGCTGCTCCAGGTCGAAGGAAACTCCGCATGGGGGCTGGCTCTCATTTTAAGGGTGCAGTTTTGTAAGAAATCTGAGTTTTAGGCACATGTTCCTGAACTGGCGTATTCAAACCACTGCCCTCTTTTAAGATGGGGGAAGGGAAAGGGGATCCGCCACCCGCTGAGCATCAGCCAGAACCAGGCACTAGATGAAGTATTTTACATACAACGTTGATTTTAAACTAAAAGTGACACTGGAGGAAAGTGTGAAGATCCCGGTTTTTCACAGATCTACGTCCATTCAAGGCTGCTCAGATTCACAGATCCTAGTTTCACTGTCTCTCCTGTTCTTCAGTTTGGCGGGCACCCATGGGAGGTAGCAAGGGGTGTGAGACCCCTGACGTCCTCTCTAGATGCTACCTCAAGGGACACCTTTAGAGCCACTCCGGAAAGCCATGCCATCTGGTTATTCTTACAGACAGGCTTTGTTTGACTTTGACCTCAAACCGTATGATCTTGATCCAGCTTGGTCTCCAAACTTAGTCATCAGGGATGGCTCTGAAAAAAAGGCTTTGGTTGTTTCCAAAAATTCAATCCACCCTCAGTAGGCAAAGATTTGCCACCAACAAGAACCGATCCAAAAGAAGTTCCAAGGTAATGGGATAAGTGCAGATCCTCCCACACTCTGAAGGAGACAAACTTCTGTGTCTAGAAGGAGTCAAGTATGCTTAAAATAAGAGCTGTGGGTCTTAGTTCAGAGGTTACTTGGGTGTGGGAAGAGAAGAGGGACGACTCAAATAGCAAGAAATGAGAAATCCAGTAGCATGACAAGTTGTTGTTTTGTAACTGTATATTGCAAAAGTCTTGTGCCTTCTCTTAAAACACACATGCTATTTTGTGAGCACAAGAAAGAAATGATTAGGGAACCCGACGGGTTAAAGGGATTAATATTGCCACAGCTTTAAATCTGAAAGTGAGATACAGACTCAACTCTCTTTGTTGACAACAGACCTCACCCCTTTAGCAGAGAAGAAAAAAAAAATAAGTCTGGCGTTATCAGTAAGCGTTTTTAAACAGCCTATCTCAATGCTTTCATTTTGAAATGGGTGTTTGCCAGAGTGGTTACACTATGCTGAGCAACCCTGGCCATTTAACAGTTTTTCGTAGCACCTACTGGCCACCAGGCACTGGGGCAGGGTTGGGTGAGGCCGGGGGCGGTCAATGAGAGTAGGATACTGCAGGTTCCATAGGAAATTCCCCAAGAGCAATTTCGAACATTCACAAGGAATTCCTATCTAGTGCAATGAGACAGAAATGGAATTTCAAATCATGCGTACGGACCGTCGCGGGATTCTGTGGAAACCCCCAGGGCCAGGAGGGTCGCAGCTACTCTGTCGCCCCTTGAGAAGTACCATGGATGACAATTCCGAGAAGTCCCAAATTCTGTAGGTGAGCCCAGCGTCATCCTGAGGCTGCCCGGGGGGTGTGTCACGTGCGAGAGTATGAGAAAAGCCAGTCATCACACACCGATTTAGTTAGAATGAGGCGAGTTACGTAAGCTGCAGGCTAAGTCAGACCTGGAATAACTCTGAGGGCGATAGCAAGAGCGGGTACGGGTGACAGCGGCAGCATGTGTGAGAGGCAGGAGATTTTTAGAACAATTGTTCTCAAGGTTGTTCAGAAGGAAGAGTCTAAAGAAACATCAAGGCTAGTGGTGACACATTAAAAACATGTATGAAAGTCATGAGATGTTGCCATGGTAAACCGAAATCATAATGTCAGCTCACGTGCATTGAGTAAAGTTTGTATTTACCAGGCACCGAGCCGAGGAAGCCCCTCTGACAGTCATCACGTCAACAGCTCCCCACGTGGATGCCGTCACTGTCCATCCTGTGGATGGGGAAACGGAGGCCCAGAGCGATTCAGAGATCATCTGAGCTCACGCAGCGGGGCAATGGTGGAGACGGGATTGGAGCCCACGCGCTCCGACGTCTGAGCTCTCACACGGCACAACCGGAGAGACCCCTGAAATAACAAACTGTGGGACCTGGGGTGACCTCAGACCTCCTGACACGGACACTCCACAGCAGGTACTGAAGGTGAAGAAAAACATACGCGAGAATTTAAAGATGAAGGAAAGTCTTAATGTACTGACTGCTTTCCTCTGAAAACTGGAGAGAGACCATTTCCTCTGAAAACTGGAGAGAGACCATTCCTGAAGGATCCCAATGCCTCAATGTTCGCCGGTGGCCCCACACGGGGGTGCGCGTGACCCCAGGCCAGGGCGGCCGGTCGGGACTCTCAAGGAAAGATGGCAGGCCCGCAAAACCAGAGGAAACTTTGCTTCCGTCTCCGTTCCAGGTATGTGCAGCTGCTGCAAGCATGGGTCCCCAGAACATGCTGGGCATTTTGGGGCATTACTCAAACATGGCCAGGCGTGATGAAGGAGTCAAATATTGAAGGAAGAGCCACCCACAGCCCAAACTGCCAATTATCTCAAGTCCTCATGGGGAAAAGACAGGCTATAAATAAACCCAATTCATACATCCGGGGCCCCAGCTTTCCCTTCTCCAGTGTCCCCCACCCTGCAACCCCAGCCCAGCCATGACACGAGGGACCTTGGGAAAACCACTCAGTCCCTCTCTCCATCTCCTCAGCTAGAAAAGGAAGGTGGATGGGTCTCACCAACCAATCTCTAAGTCCCTTGAATAGACTGAACTCCTTCCATTTGAGGTCTTGGTAACCCATATGTATGAATGAATTATCCCGCTCCGTTCTGGTTGCATTTCCTCAAGGAAAGGACCTGAGGATTCTGAGACATCGACAGGTCTTCAGGGGACAGGCAGTTTTGAGGCTAACTGGCCTTTCCATGTATTCAAATTAGACCGCGTCTCAGCTGTCTGGTGCCTGTCCACGAATCTGCCTCTCGCTGACGCGTTCGACGTCGCTGACCGTAAATCACGTTCCCCTCCCCCAGCCTTAAGAGATGGCATCATGCCCCTTCCGTTCCTTCCCATGGGCGCCTGATCTGAGAGTGGTCGGTACGTGTTTTCAGGATCCTGGCTTCCATTTCATAGTTGTGCCACATAGAAGGACACACAGGGGCCATATGAAGGAAAGGGGTCAATGCCCTCCCCCCCATCTGGGAGACAAGTAGGTCCTGGAGATGCCACGTTCAGCATGGTGGCTATAGTTCATACTTCCTGGACGTTTGAAAGTTGCTAAGACAGTGGGTCTTAAAAGTTCTTCTCACCGAAGAAAGTTCTCATCACAATAAAAAAATCATTAACCACGGTAGTAATGGATGTTAACTAAGCTTCTCTGGCGATCATTTCACAATATACACATATATCAAATCATTATGTTGTACACCTTCAGTACGTTACATGTTGATTATATCTCAATTTTTTAAAAAAAGAATACAATGGATTTTTAAAGTGCCCTTAGGTGGTTAAATGGCTCATTGCTTCCCCCTTTTTCCTTATTAACCAAGCTCTAATTTTTTTATTCCAGGAGGCAGCTGTCTACGTTTTCTGGCTTCCCTGGCAACCAAGGGTGGCAGGCAAGATGGAGGGCTCTGGCAAAGCTCCTGAAGACAGTTGATTTGGCTGGAGTTTTGACCTTTCTCTTCTTTCCCCCACTTTCTCCCACTTGTTGCCTGGAATATAGCCTTTGCCACTTGGGACCATGTGGTATTGCAAAGTTGGAAGCCATCTGCTACAAAGGGCAGAGCACAGAAAGATCGAAGGAACCCAGGTCTCCGACACTCTCCCAGAACTGCGATGCCGGCACTGGCTTATCATCTTTTAGATTTATTCTATGTGAAGAAAAGTAAAATCACTCATTTACTTATGTCACTGTTTGGGGACGGAGAGGGCTATATTTTTTTAACCCACAGTCCCAACACAATTCCTAACTGATCCACCTTCTGATTTCCACACAGGATTTGCTTCACGGAGAAGGTTTCAGTGGCCTGGCGTCAGCCATGGTATCTTTCAAAAGGAACAAAACCAGCGTCTGGTTCACGGGGCCTCCTGAGGGGGACACAAGACACTGCCATTACAGTTTCTAGCTGCAAACTATTTCCAACTCACGTGGTAGAGACCGTCGTATGTTTTAGAATAACTTCCTCACGTGACAGATGAGGGACAGAGATGCAGAGAGTAGGGACGATAGATCCTCAAGTTTAGGACTCCGAACCTGGCATTACTGGAAACTCCTGGCCTATAGCACATGGTGGAACCTCAACAAAGGTTTGTTAAAGAAGCCTTTCAACCTCTCAGCAACGCATGTTACAGATGCTTGGAAAGATCCACTGGTAAGTCAGAGATGTCCTTTGGCTCAGAGATCTGAGGCCTGTTTTTGTTTCTGAAAAAGCTCAGCTTGCTGCTAAGTACCGAGATGCCCCCTCTTTGTGCAGGTAGAGTTTTTGCTAAGAGTTTCTAAAAGACCAGTGGCGCCACAGGAGAAAGAAGTATTTGGTGACGTTAAAATACCCCCTTCAGCTTCCGTGGCTCTCACAGGGCTGCAGTGGGGAGAGGATGACTGTGGGTGTCTGGGGCTCCTCCCCGATTGACCTCGCTCGCTCGCTCTCGGGCTGCCGCTCCTGCCCCTCCCCCGAGGCGGCAGCAGTCTCCTCTTTGCGCCCCTCCATTCATGGGCATTCCAGCTCAGGGGTGCATCCGCCATTGTGCTCTGTGGTTTCTCGTGGGAATATGTCCCTTCTGCAGCCCGCTCCCCTCGAGAACAGACTATCTTCTTCACTCCAGTTCCTACCTGCCCGTCCAGGGCTGGAGCCACAGCAGGATGAGGTCAATGAATATCTAATAACTGGGTGAACCCAAGAGTTGAGGGGGAAGCAGCATGGGGAATACCAGCAGCGTGGTTCACAGTGCCTAGAACCCCTAAATGGGGCAAGATTTGGGGGGGCCTTTCTCAACTACAATGACCAGCACACTTGCCACTGAGAGACAGAGAGGTCAAGACTTCACTCCCAAATTCCATCATCTAAGAGGTTGCCAGGTGGCCACTAATGACTACACCAAAGTCCAAAGTCCCACTGTTTTGCTCTCTGCATAGACCCACCTCCTGCCTCCAGACATACACACCCTACCCCCCAAAATAAATGCTCTGGGTAAATGAGATAAGTTTAAGAGCATGGACTCTCGGAACCAGACTTCCCAGGTTCACGTCCACTCACTGGCTATGTGGACTTGGGAAAATTACCTTGCCTTTCTGGGACTCAGTTTACCCATCTTTATAATGGGGGTAATAGCAGTTCCTACCTCAAAGAGTAGTTTGGAGGAGGCTGATATATGTAAACTGCTTACAGCAGTGCCAGGTCATAGAAACCCGTATGTGTTTGTGATTTTTATTCAATTTATAAAAAGTCTGTGAATGCTGCATTCATAAACAGACATAGCTAAATACTTCTAACATCCGTTAAACAGAGTTATCTATTTTTTTTAAAGATATAATTATTTATTTGAGAGGGAAAGAGAGAGCATGTGGGCAAGCTGGGTAAGAGGCAAAGGGAGAGAATCTTCAAGCAGACTCCATGCTGAGCATGAAGCCTAATGTGGGGCTCTATCTCATGACCCATGAGATCATGACCTGAGCCAAAACCAAGAGTTGGATGCTTAACCAACTGAGCCACCCAGGCACCCAAGAATGATCTATTAATAGACTTGGGCAATCTATCTGGGTATGATGTCGCGTGTAGGCTAACTGATCCCTATGATCTTGTCTTTGTTTCAATTTACAGTTTCGTTGTAAAATTTATTTCACTGCTTTTGCTGTAGGGTTACCATTTTGGAAGTCTTTTTTCTCAAGCTGACAAGCCTGCAGACTCCAGCAACAGGAGGAAAAGTTCAGGGAAGGGTGGAAGGTCAGACCACGCCCTCCCCTTCCCCACTGCAGGCAGGTCCCCAGGCCACACACGGTCGAGGCTGAGCTGGGGGTCAGGGAAGCATCTTCAAGTGAATATGAGGCTGCAGGTTTTGATTGGAGTACTGGACTGAACTTTAATGTCTAAAAGAGTCTAAATTATTAAAAAGAGGCTTGTTCTTATAATCAATAACCAAAAAGTTACTGAACCTGCCATGAAACCATCAGGGGTCAGGGAAAGAGGTCTGGCCATAACATGGTAGAACAAAGCAAAGTCACTTTCTGTGTGTACGCTGCTGAGTTCAGCCTGTTCCATACACTAGTCGGGGCTCATCTGGACGTCTCTGAGAATCAGAGTGTAATACTCGGTATGCAGTGAGCTGGTCAAAACCCTCCAACACAACTCAGTGGAGGAGCAAGAGCAGCCTGAGGGTGGGTGGTGAAGGGAAGGTGAGCTGCTGAGCCCATCCCGTGAGCCAGTGTGGATGGAGATCCATGGGGCTTCCCCAAACCCATGAGCCCAGAAGAGGTCAGTAGCAGAAGGAGGCCTCACAGAGCACCAGCTGGTCAAAATGACTCCCCTTGACTTTCCTCCTCCCACCTTCTCCGACATCCCTCTGCCCCAGCCCTGAAGAAGTCAGAGTACAGAGGGAGAGCCCACCATGCCACTGTTCTACAGAGCAAATCCTGAGACTCAGGAAGGGAAAGACTCTGACTTCCAAGTCAGGTGGTTGTCTTTGTTTGTTTTTGTTTTTTGTTTTTTTAAAAGATTTTATTTATCCATTTGTCAAAGAGAGAGAGAGAGAGAGCACAAGCAGGGAGAACAGCAGGCAGAGGGAGAAGCAGGCTCCCTGCAGAGCAGAGAGGCTGACGTGGGACTCGATCCCAGGACCCCGGGATCATGACCTGAGCTGAAGGCAGATGCTTAACCAACTGAGCCACCCAGGCGCCCACAGACGGAGGTTCTAAACAGGGCTGAAAGGGACTTTTTCATAGCTGAGAATGAGTTTTAATTATCCAACCAAGACCAAAATCATGGTCAGATCCTGTGGGCCTTCTCTGTAATGTCATCAGAGGACAGAGTAGGAAGGCTAAGCAGAGGATCCTGAAGGTGGCCCTTCAAAGTACGAGAAAATACAACCAGTTTCCATCAGTACCTGAACAAGTTCATCCTTGCTCAGCAAACGGGCTAATGGAAAATGGATGTAAAGCCTGCTTCACATGGGCATCGTGCATGTCAAACAAATTCACAAGTGTCAAATGATTCCAGTGTCCTTGGCAAACAGCCATAACATAAGTCATTCAATCTTCAATAAATATCTGAAGATCTATTATGTGCCAGGGGCTCTTCTGGGAGCTGGGGATTCACAGTGAACAAAAAAGTCCTCATGGAGCTTCCATTCTAGAGAAGGAGGCAAATAAAACACAGGCAACTAACATATACATATACATATGTATTTTTAGTTATGTCATATGTATATGGTAGTTATATATAATATATACTATCTATAATATATAGTGATAAAATAATAGGCAATGACATAAAGATAACTATCCATGTAACATGTAATATATTAGTTATATAGGTAACAGTTGGGACAGTGATAAGTGCTATTAAGAAAACTAAAGCATGGGCGCCTGGGTGGCTCAGTGGGTTAAAGCCTCTGCTTTCGGCTCAGGTCATGATCTCAGCGTCCTGGGATCGAGGCCCGCATCGGGCTCTCTGCTCGGCAGGTAGCCTGCTTCCTCCTCTCCCTGTCTCTCTGCCTGCCTCTCTGCCTACTTGTAATCTCTCTCTCTCTGTCAAATAAATAAATAAAATCTTAAAAAAAAAATTAAAAAAAAAAAAAGAAAAGTAAAGCATGGTAGGAAACAGGGGAGACAGGACGGAGTGAAGCCAGTTTTAGATAACGGTGCCTTCTTCCATTGGTAGAACACTTTACAATTTAAGAAATGCTCTCATAAGCACTGTCTCATTTTATCCCTAGAGTAATTTGGGGAGGAATTACTCCTGTCTAGAGGTAAGGAAATGGGAGCTCAGAAAATTTCAGTGACTCCAAGCTGGGTGACCTTTCGTTACCCTGGCCAACAGAAAAGCAGGCACAAGACCAGTTCGGCCCAAAGCTTCAGCATTCTCTGTGATGCCTAAATTAATTCTGGGACCCAAAGTCAATACGGTATTACTGGAAGCCAGGGCTTACAGAGTTTGGCGGCAGTGCAGGAAAGAGGATCCCTTCCAGATCTTACTTGTGGCAAAACAGTTGCTGTCCTCCACTCATTTTATCAAGGACAGTATCCCAGCCAGGCGACGTGGGTGGGGGGAGAGGCTCACGGCTGATGCCCGTATCACCTCAGCCCACTTGCAAGCTGGGGGGGTGGGGAAGCTGACACCAGTGACATTTTTATCTAAACGCTAAGCCGAAGTATTGAACCTTGTCTACGCAGAGTTAAAAGTTCACAGATGAATCGGAAGTTGGGATGGATGGATCTGTTCAAAGGAAGGCTGCCCACAATCACACCCCAGGCTTCACAGAACAGCCAGTCCCTTTCTCTGGGGGTTGGCGGGGATGGCAGCTGCAGCTGGGTGCCCTCAGGAAGGGCAAGAGTGGCTGGGATTCCAGTTCAAGGAGCTCAGTGCAGAAACCCTCAGCGGGCTCCTTCTGGCCTCAGTGGCTGGAAGGACAGCCCCAGTTCCCAGTGCATTTGAAATCGATGGCTAGGTACCTGCAAAGAGCTCTTGCATTTGTGTTTTTAATGCTGTAAGAATATGTCCTTGCTTTTGGACTGAAGATAAGATGGAGTTTAGCTGTCTTTTTTAGTGACTATTTTGGAAGCAGCTGGCACTGTAATTCTTAGAGAGAAAAAGTTATTATTTGGAACAAGATGTTGAAAAGTCATTTGGTGTAAATAAGACCTGTGGGCATAGAGGTCAGCAGGAACAAGGACCAGAGAACAGAGGCAGTTGGGTGGAGGTGGTCCCAAGGAGGAAGAGGGGGTGGTGGAGGGGGACTGAGGAGGCAGCTGAGCACAGAGTGCTGAGACCAGTCGTGGGGAACCGGCAAGGGGAGGCCCCGGGGGCCTCTACTGTGGTAGGGAGCCTTGAGATGGGGATATGCGTTCCATTGGACCCTGTTTGGGATTTAACTCCCTCCTGCAAACTTCAGTCTACTGGGATCGCAGATGCTTTCTGCTGGCTGTCTGGTGCAAAGCAAAGAAGGCTCTGAGTTTCATCCCTGGCTCACAATGGTTCAGAACAGGGCTGTTCAGTAATACCTTCTGTGATGATGGAAGTGTCCTGTTTTCACTGTCCAGTATTATAGCCTCCAGTTACCTGTGGCTGGTGAGCATGTGGAATATGGCCAGTGTGACTGAAGAATGGAATTTTTTCTTCTGTGTAAGTTAAACAACCATATGTGGCTAGTGGCTACTGTCCTTAACAGCACAGGTAGAGAGAGGTGCTCTATGCAGAAGAAAGAGTCCCGGGTCAGGATGACTCAGAGAAGTTAAGGGGTAAGTCCAGGACAGTGAGCGTTCTGGATGTTTTGGTTCACCCAACCTCTCCGTCCTCCGGAGGCCTTATCTGAACTGTCCACGGGGGCCGCTGCGAGGGAGTGCAGATGCAAGGCAATGTCCCCGGACCCCAGATGTGTGACAAAGTTCCAGAACCCCCTGCATTCCTGGTGTGCCCTTCCTTCTCGCACCCACTGAGGTGCTCACCGACCCTCTCCCTTGACTGCGAGGCTCTCCGCAAGTGGGACCCACACTGGATTCCCTCCTGGGTCTCCGCAGAACACAGTGCCGCCATGCAGCCCGTCTCGGCCAACACCAATGGGCTGAAGAAATGAATGAAAGAAACCGCAAAGCTGGTTTCCCCTCTGACCTTTTTAAATAATTATTTGCACATATGAGAAATAGCATGAATGTATCACAAAAACATATGCCCTCCTGTAAGTCACCATGGAGCATCCTCCCATTTATTGAGTGGAGCTAATTCTCAGCCACATGACTTTGAACTCTCCAGAGGGGTGGGGTCCTGGCTCAGACCTGATGCTGCTCTCTTCACCTCCCCCACCCCTCCACCCCGCTGCTGGTGACTGATCTCTTGGGTTGGCGATCTGAAAAGGAAATTTGTGAAACCTACACACTGATCTCTTTCTGCCACTTCAGTCCTTGTCAAGCCCGCACTCAGAAACCTGGTGAGGAATCATGGTGCAAAACATATCTGCCTTTTTGTGAGCAGAGGCAGCAAAACTTACACATGGGAGAAAGAAGCTAATAAAAGAAGGAAGAGTTTGGATGTACTGACTCAAATTAAATTAGGTATTTTAGAGGTATAAAAACCTATATATTTTTAAGATTTTATTTATTTGTTTGTTTATTTAGAGTGGGGAGAGGGGCACAGGGGGAGGGAGACAGAGGATCTTAAGTAGACTCTGCACTAAGCATGGAGCCTAACTCATGGCTCAATCTCACGACCCCGAGATCACGACCTAAGCCGAAGTTAAGAGTCCAATGTTTAACCAACTGAGCCACCAAGGCACCCCAAAACCTCTATTTTTAATCTATCAAAGAGACTAAAGATTAGTCTTAGAAGAGCGCTCCGACAACATACCCTGGCCTGTAAAATATGAGTGATGAGCAACAACGAGTTTTTGTGGACATAACCTGAAGTGTGGAATGTATTTTTATCATGAGATGGACAGACAGCAGCGTGGCCTGCAGTCATTACAAATAGTACCGCTCCCCACAGAGGATTTTCAGACCTCCAAGCTAACGAAGTAAGGCCATTTTCCAGTTTCTCCAAGGCTTTCCCAGTACAAAGCCAAGCAGTCTGCCCGCCCCGGCCTCACCGACACACACGTATCACACTTGGGAGTTTAACATTGGCCTCTCAGAAGAAAGACGCCAGTTCCTGCAAATTAAGTATGGAGGAAATTCAAGCTAGGTGTTCGCTTTTTTACTTAAGGATCTGTCCGAATCGTTTGGAGTTTTTAATACTTTGGAATTAACTTCGTTTTGGTATCCAGCTTGGTATTACCTTGTTAATAAGTGTTTGAGCTTCTTATGGCAAAGTTACCAAAGTATTTACTTTGGTAACTTAAAAACAAAAGCAATACAGATGTGAAAAATGATTAAGGACTGTGCATAAAGGACTTAGAAGAGGGGAAGAAGAGGAGTAAGCCCGGGGGCCCACTCACCTTTCCGAAGCTGGCTGCGTTGACAGGCTGGGTGTCGTTCTTCTCGCAGAAGTCCAGGTAATGCATGTAGAGGGCGCTTCGCGGGATGCACACCCCCTCTGCGATTTCATAGTTCTCCTCCAGCCTGCGGAATAAATGCCCATGAGCAAACCTCAAGCTAGAAGGGCATGCGCCTTCCAGTCCCCCTGTAGGGGAGGACTAGGAGAGAACTTTTCCTCCAGATGGGGAAACCAAGGCCCAGGAGGACCAAGTAACCTGCCCGTGGTCAGGCATGGAGTTGGTAGGTTAGCAGGGTGGGACACGTGGCCCCTGTGGGTATGACTCTGGGTCCCTTTCGGCTTAAATTCCCAGTCTCTCTCGTCTGTGCTCTCATTGATCTGGCCACATTCTGGGTGGAGCAGGTCCCCCAACTTCCAAAAATACCCAGGAGCTTATAGGTGCCCCATTCAGCTGGGCTTCAAACTGCACACTCCTGTGTGCAGCCATTTCTAACAGGGGTCACAGGGTTGGAGCATCTTTGCTAACAAGAGCAGTGCAGGGGCATGGCCTGGGAACGCAAGTGCCCAAGGAGAAGCCCGACCGCTGGACAGCCAGGAACCCACTGACTGAAGGGAGGTCTTATGACCACAGTGGGGGCTGAACCCGTTGGTCTCTTTGGGATCATTCTGATTCCATGCCCATCACCTTCTCAATGAGTACAGGTTAGGGGACCAGGGTGGGGGCCTCCTATGAGGGCTCAGACCCCAGCGTTGTCACCTGCTGGGTTGATGACCTTGAACAAGTTATTTAACCTTAGACTTCAGTCTACTTTTGGAGGTGCTGGCTGTGATCACCTTCGATCACATGACAATCAGATGTAACCTGTGACCTGAGCCAGCACTGGGAGAAATGTGATAAACACTTTGATGTTAGACCTCATTGTCCTCCACTTTTCCTCTCCACAAAACCTCTTTGGGTGCCTAGATGTCCAGAGAATCCCTGCTAGATCTTGGGCACATAAAAGTAAACGAGATACAGTTGATCATTTTTCCCCCTCCTTCACACAAACACCAGAGTGTAGGCATTAGGAAGAATCCTGCCCCCTTTGTCACAGACAGCTTGGAAGATTGAACGCTTCTTCCAACAGAACTGCTGGGGCACGTGACAATTTGGGGACTTTGGGCTTGCCACTTTTAGAGCCTGGGGCACACGCTGCTCAATTAACTCACCAACAGAAAATATTTCTCTTTGGATCATAAATTGGATTTTAGGAAACAACCCAAAGTCACTTGGAGCCAAGCTGGAGGGATAAAGTGGCTGGAATAACCCTTTCATCCCAAACATTTTGGGGGGCAGGAAGGGGCAAAAATAAGGCATGATTCTAAAGCAGTGCAATACATATCCTCAAATGCCTCCTATCTTCTCTGGGGGCAGTTGCCAAAGAAATGGTCCAGCGCTGTCGTAACTGTGAAGTGGAACGAGGACACGGCCTCCCGAGGTGCCCACTTGAAAGGCAGTGCTTGTTTGGCTCATTCCGACGTGTGGTTGAAAGAAAATCAATCCAATCATTTCATATCCAGACCCTATGGATGAATTCAACCCTAGGCATGCTCAGATGAATGAAGAATCCTGGTGCTGAATGGTCTCACCATGTCACCCACTCCCCGCTCTTCTGGGAAGGGGGAAGCTGAGTAACTCCTGACCATTTTTAGAAGCGTTCCAGGAAACAGTTTAAGCAATCCTTTCTGTGTGACCTAATTCCTGGACACTGATTCACTCCTGCATCCTTGAAGCCCAGCATAGCCCTTGGCACACAGCAGGTGCTCCATAAGTGTTTGATGGCTAGATCGTTGCCATCATGTATTCATTCCACAAATACTTATTGGTCTCCTACCTCCTGCCAAGTGCTGGGGATGCCATGGGGAGCAAGACGGTCCTTGTTTTCATACAAGGAGCAGATTACTGGTGGGCAGATGGATAAAGACACAAGTAATCTTAAATTCAACAAATATTTATTGAGTTCCAGGCGGTGTTTTAGACATTAAGGAAATAGCAGTGAACAAAACAAAGGCCCTGTCCTGAAAGGGCTTACATTCTAGTACACGTGTCCCCAACATCATAAATCAGAACTCTAAATGTGGTTCCCTGTGGGAAAAGGCTTTCACACAGAGATTAGATTTCTTAGGACTGTCCTAAGCTTCAGGTCGGCTATGAATGGGAATCGGCCTTCTAGCTTAGCCTGGACCCCTGCATGCCATTCACAGCATTGTTTCTCTATGAAAGTGAGCTCAGAGGTCCAAATAACCAGCTTATGCACAAACTTGTGTGGGCCATCTGAATCCGACAGCTTTCACAAACGGGGGTCTCACAGACAGGCTTTGTTTGACCTGAAAACAGTGTTGGCCCAACTTTTAAAAATTCAGGACACTTCACATAAGAATCTAGCTTCTTTTGAAAAGGCTGAGATCTGGCAACGCTGAGCCCGTATTCCTGTATGACCAGTAATTGGCCAGAGGTACGTGTGTCCTCGAGTTGGCCGGAGTCCCCACTCCTCCCTCCTTTTCTGACACCTAATCTATTTTCTGTTCCCTGTCTGGCTCCTGTAGGCTCTTGTGTCGACATGAGGCACGACCTATGCCCTAGCTCACTTTGCGGCCTATCAGGGGTGAGTATCGCACAGAGACAGGAATCCTTAAGTACAACAGGTGCAGTTGACAGTGGGGAGATTCCTGTAGATGAGAGGAGATGATTAAGGTTCGTGGATGAACTGAGATTTGAACTTTGTGCCTGCAACAATGGCTAGCATCTCTTGCTCTCTTCCCGGGTTCCTGGGAACCTGGCATCTCTTTCCATCCTCACAAAAACCATATACACTAGGTATTACACCCATGCTTTAGATGACAAAACTGAGGCTCGGGGAGTGGAACTCGTGTGCCCGTGGTCAAGCAGCCAGTCAGTGGGACAGTCTTAACTCTAAACCACTGCACTATCCTTGCTCTGGTGGATGGAGGGGGTTCCGGGGAAGGAGAACAGGGAGGATGAGAGACACACCGGCATGTGCTTTGGATGATGGAGACAATGGCGTGAGCGGAGAACGGGCTTGCAGAGGAACCTCTGAAAACATGAAGCCATGGGGGAGGGGGTATGGAGAATCTTTTGGTGTCCACAAGAGAATACGGCCTGGCGTAGGAGTTTGGCAACCCTTGGAGTTCAAGAGTTACTACAAAAGTGTTATTTTCAGGGGGCGGTGAAGCAGAACTCAGAGAACTGAAAAAATAAAGACTCAGAGGCAGGAAGAGCAGAGTGTTTCTGGGACACTGCAGAAGTCATCACTGTGTCATCAGTAACAACAGTCACTAATATTAATTTAAAGCTTAATATGATATATTAGGCAGCAACGGGTTGGCAGTAAGAGATTATAACAAAACAAAAAACACCCAAGTTTCATAAGTTTCATCTTAGGACTCAGACTGAGAGTCCTACTAAGCAACTTCCTTTGCAAGCTTTGATTTCAACTCTCTGGACTATGGGGGAACATTTTCTAGTCCAACACACACACACAACACGCACACACACACAACTTGGGCAGCTGCAACTGTGTGCAGGACAAGCTGTGGGTAGGAGAAAAGTATCTCTTTTTGTTTATCCTTGCTAACAATTTCCTAAAATTAATTTTGGCCAGAAAAATCCATGAGTACATTCAACGTGCATACATTTCAAGCCAGTCAGAATTCATCTTAGGAAAGGCATGTGATCCTTTAAAATGACAGGGGCACCTTCGTGGCTCAGTGGGTTGAAGCCTCTGCCTTCAGCTCAGGTCATGATCTCAGGGTCCTGGGATCGAGGCCCGCATTGGGCTCCCTGCTCAGCGGGGAGCCTGCTTCCTCCTCTCTCTCTCTCTGCCTGCCTCTCTGCCTACTTGTGATCTGATCTCTCTCTGTGTCAAGTAAAATAATAAAATAAAATAAAATAAAATGACAGGGGGCCAGTTACACTTTCTTAAGCATGTCGTGGCCTGATCAGATTCATTGTTTGGAAAGGGCACTGCGGCAACTCGATGGGCGGCAGCCACGTGAGTGAGGCCTGGCACATACCTGGTGGCTGACTAGTAGGATCTGTTGCACAAATGAATGAACAAATGAGACCAGTGAAGAGCTACTCCAAGAGTCCAGGCAAGAAATGATGGGGTGTGAATTGAAGGAGAGGGCGTGGGGGCAGAGACAACATTTAGGGCGTGGTTGCCAGATTGAGATGGATGGGAGCAACCAGGGCACACCCTGGGGTTCCTGACTGGGCCGAGTGCCTGGCTGGGGGGCCCGTTCCTCATGACTAAGAACTGCAAGGGAGTTATGGGGGTGGCGGGGATAATGTGGTATTAAAGAGCACAGGCTCCCAGGTAAATTCCTGGCTCCCCCTCCCATTAACTATTTTACTTAAGCCCCCTGTGCCTCAGTTTCTACCGGATATTCCAGTGGTTTGTTTGCTCACTAGGTAGGGCCAACGGTTCGGCATTAAAATAGAAGACCAAGGCTAAAAGAGATCCCATTAAATAAACCCACAGCAGCAACAGATTGTTTGAATCCATATGGGTACAAGTCACAGCTCACACAGGCTGAGTTAATTAAGCAGTTACCTGCCAAAGGCCAGAGCCTTCTCAAGAAGTATGTTTCTACCCACGTTTTGTTCCTCAAGGTCTCTGGGTGGCTTATGACTATGAAGCATTTTAATAAGCTCTACGAATGAATAGATGTAACTGGCATTCAGGGCAACTTTGACGCTTGATGAGTTTCCACAGAAAGAGCGTCATGATACCTTTCCCCAAACCTCCTTACAAAATCCAGAGGGTCCGCGTGTGTACTGAAGTTGCTAATTGGAATGTCCGCTTCGCTGACCAAGGCATGGCAGAAAGAAAGGCAGTTAATTATTTCTCTTCATATCTGATGAAATTTCCCCTTTTCCTCCTCACTTGTAGAGGACATCATTAGTCTGACATGTGAACAATACTCCATTATACCTGGATATTTTTAATGATCACCAAAAAATTCCCCACTTCTTCCATTTTCTGATCTTCTATTTAATAACTTGATCATATTTGAATCAAGCCCATCCTATTATGCGGAGATAATGAACTCCGTCCAGGAGCCAACAGGAGTCATTATCTGCGGTATACAGTTTGAAAGAGACCTCCTCCCGAGGTTTCTGCCCGCGGCAACCCCAGGGCGCGGGAGGAGGCTTTGTATCAGCACCTTACAATGAAGAGCAAACGTTTCATCACCCAGCATAATGGTCCCTGCCATTCTCCTTTGCAACCTGTTCTCTTCTATGTACACGTGAGCTTTCGGTTCGGAGTCTCTTCTCCCCAGGTCCTTGCAGACATGTCTATAAACAGAACTTTTCTATTTTACCAGAAGATTAGACAGTAGGATTTTTAAAAAAAAAACTTTGCTGACATAGTAACTTATTCCTGAGGTTGTCAGAGCCATCCGAGACTTAAAAATCTGGGAAAACAAACTTGCTAATCGATCAGAGGCCAGAGGCAATCTAAACCCATCGTGGCTTCCCTCTGCCTCTGTGAAGTCCTAATTCTCTCCCTTGGCATCTAAGACCCCCAGATCTAACCCCTGACTACTTCTCCAGGCTTCTCCGGCCTACTCCTCTGCACATACACTTCTTTCCAGCCAACGGGACGTGGATCGTGCTACATTCCCCACCCCCAACACGTTCCATGATGTTCCTACCATGGAAGGTGACCCGCTCTACTGTGCCACGCCCTCCAAGGCTCAGCTCGAATTCCTCTCCTGACACCATATTCAGTTCCCACCCAGCCCCCTCTGAGGATGGCCTCTTCATCGGTCCTTCCTCCTTGCCGGACTCATGTTTTCGTTCACTCGGTGTCACTCAGGGTGCTGTGACAGGCACCTCCCCGGCACCCAGCACTATGTGTGCAGGACGTTTTTTTTGTTGTTGTTGTTGTTTTTAAAGATTTTATTTATTTATTTGACACAGAGAGAGAGACTACAAGTAGGCAGAGAGGCAGGCAGAGAGACAGGGAGAGGAGGAAGCAGGCTCCCTGCCGAGCAGAGAGCCCGATGTGGGCCTCGATCCCAGGACGCTGAGATCATGACCTGAGCCGAAAGCAGAGGCTTTAACCCACTGAGCCACCCAGGCGCCCGGAGGACAACGTTTTGACAGGAGGCCCAGCTTCTGCCCCCCTATAGCTCTCCCCACTTGCTGGGGATTTCCACAGCTCTTTGGATCCTTTTGCGGCTCCCACAGCCTTCGCTGAGAAACAGCGCTGCGTTCCAGAACAACACTCGCTGGGCTTAAATCCTGCCTCCACCGCTTGCACGCGCCACGGTCTTGGCGGTGCTGCTCAAACTCTCAGATTCTTGCCTCCTTCCTCAGTAAGTGACAGGAACAATACCAGTACCCATCTCCCAGGGCCGCAGAGGGACTAAACAAGAATCCGCATAAAGCCTGCAGCCCCCCGCCTGGCAGAGAGGGACCCAGATAAGGACACCTGTTAGTAATATTCTAGGTTATGGTGGAATATTCCTGGAACGTTTTACATCTGAGATTGAGAGTTCTTTGAAGACAGGATCCAAACCGAATCCCTGTTTATGTTAGCAAAGTTCCTAGTCCTGAACACAGTCAACAGAAGGAAGAACAGAGGAGGCAGTGGGAAGGAAGGAAAGCAGACTTTTACACAAATCAGAAGAGTTTTTTTTTTTTAATCTTAAGATCTGGCTGATTAAAGAAAAACCCAGATTCATACGAACATACTGGACTTATATTTTCCAGTGCCTACACTGTGCCAGGCATATTCATATTCGCTATGGTTACTAGCACAAGGTGGGTAACATTATCTCCATGACATGGAGGAAGAAAGGGAGGGCCAGGGAGGCAAAGTGATTTGCCCAAAGTCACTGAGCTGGGAAAAGCTGGGCTTACAGTGTGAACTCAGGTACGAGGTTTCTAAAGCCCCCACTAGGTGCTATGTACTGACATTCATGGGGTCAGTAAGCCAGCACAAATTTATTGAGCACCTACTATGTGCCAGGCCCTGTAGAAGACAGCACTGAGCACCAACACGCAATTCCTGCCATTGCCTTTAGGAAGCCAACAATTGATCCAAAGAAGATGGGAACCGAAGAGAGACCACCACCAGCAAATAACTACGTCCAGAATGGTGGGCTCTGGCTCCAGCAGGTCTGAGGCTAAACGCTATAAAGAGCCCAAACAAACAAGCAAAACTGATCCATTTTATTCAACAGCAGTTAAGTCCACGATTTGCTGCTGGGTAGACCCGCCAACCAGACACTTTTCAGGTGGCTCTGGTAATTCTCCCAGGACCTCAGCTGACTCTGCCTCCCCTTCGGGGGCCTTCCTGGGAGTCAGGCATTCCTCTGCTTGGGTGGAGTGAGACTGTGACCCTCTGTTGCATGCAGCTGCTGGCCTTGGTTTCCTCCTCTTTAAACAGGGCTAACAGTCCTGCTGACTCTACAAGGTTCTCACGAGGAGCTAGGGAGCTCGGCTGGTGATGTCACCTGGCGCAAGCCTGCTTGACCTGTAGGTTTGGCTGACAGAGAGCCACGGACTGACTCAGGGACTTAGTGCTGCTGTTGTAATGATGGAATTGGACCAGAACCTGCAGGAATTGAATCCATAACCTGTGTTCGGCCTATAAACTCCTGGGTTGGTATTCCACAAAGGCCTAGCATTAGCCAGGTTCTAGAATCCTTATGCTCATTTTTTGGTTTAAGTTCCCCCCAACTTTTTTTTTCTGGACAAAAATTCGGCACTATCTAATGGCACAGTGTCACAGTTCTGCACTGTTGCTAAAGCTCCCGTCAGGGCCAGCCCTGGAGGCGGGCAGCCCAGAGCTCTGAGGGCCACCCCTGACAGCTCAGGTGATTTGGGCACCATTCTCCACCATAAGCCACCCCCCCCATATTCTCTTTCCAATCCCTTACCTGTCTCTACGCATCTCTACTTCACCATTACAAACACCTGTGGGAGTGTTCGCCATGTTGGGGTCAAGAAGTGGGAGTGGTGGGGGCACACGGGAAAACATTAGTGGGACTACAAAACTGCCCGCTCAAATGCCTTTACCACATTATATCTTAACCACAGCACAAAACACTTAAAAGAAAAACAGGCTCCTAGCTCCACACCACAGTGTCTCATGGTTGAGACCCGCCATCATGCGGCCCTGACTTCTGTCTCTCCATTGGCAGCGGAGGACGCCGCCTCGCCTATGGGCATTACCTGATGTCTCTGGCTGTTTCAGACCTAAAAACGCTTGGCCTGCCTTTCCAGAACCAGGTGGCTGAACTCCTATGATGCAAGCAAATAATATCATGTCATCGTTGAATAAAGGATCAAGTCAGAAATGGGTACAAAATGTCAGGTATGGGGCGCCTGGGTGGCTCAGTGGGTTAAAGCCTCTGCTTTCGGCTCAGGTCATGATCTCAGCATCCTGGGATCGAAGCCCGCATCGGGCTCTCTGCTCAGCAGGGAGCCTGCTTCCTCCTCTCCCTGTCTCTCTGCCTGCCTCTCTGCCTACTTGTAATCACTCTCTCTGTGTCAAATAAATAAACAAAATCTTAAAAAAAAAAAGTCAGGTATGGGTCACACTCGATGACTCTGGTCTCAGAGCTGTGATCTGGTTTAAAACCTCCACATGCTTCTTTGGAACAGTACCAAGTCCAACTTTCTACCTCTGGCCTTTAAGGACATTTTAAAGGGAAACACAGAATTTATTTTGTTCCTTATTCATTTGAACAATTGAAAGGCCATTGATCACCTAAGACCTCATTTTAATTTTTTTCAAAGAAAGAAAAAAAATGGCCAACAAAGTGACAGTTCGGTCTTCTATCGTCCTCCACTGGGGAAGGGCCTCCCTCCCTCCGTAAATTTGCTGAAAGGGAGGATGCCTCCCTCGAACCCTGACTGGCGCACAAGGAGCCAGAAGGCACACAGGCCACAGGGAGGTGTGTGAGAGGGCGGAGCTGTGCAGGGCGACATGTGCTGGCCAGGACGGTGGAACGGGCTGCTTTCCATTCCCAAATCCTCTGCTTGAATAGAGGTTATTGTGTGGCTGGGATTCCAGCAGCGCTCACCATCCCCAGCGGCTTGGGCTTTACTAACCCTCGTGACCGAGGATGCTGGAAAGTGTTTGGCAGAAGGCATTTGACAATATTCGCCTGTTTTCTGCTGGGAGCTGCCTCCAGATCACCAATTATTTTAGGCTGCTTGGCCACTGGATTATTTGTTCTGAGAGTGGGGATGGTCTCGAGGGTGACGGCGAGGGGGCTCGGGGCAAGGAGGGAGAAGATGGAGAAGCGAATAGCTCCAACCCCAATTCCCAAAACAAGCCAAGCGTCCCAAGAGAGCTCGGCACAGCCAGGCCGCCTTGGCAGGGAGACCAGTGTCCTGTCCTGGGCCTGCCCTCCTCGTTGTCCTGAGGGGCTGCACACTGCCGTTGCAGAGAGGGGATGGCACGAAGCATGCACGTGCCTCACAGAGTGAGATGCAATGGTGTGGAGCTAGGTTCCTTTTTTTTTTTTTTTTTTTTTTTTTTCAGAAAGAGAGAAAGAGTGGGATGGGGGAGGGGCAGAGAGAGGAAGAGAGAGAGAATCCCATGCAGGCTCCAAGCCCAGCACGGAGCCTGATGCTGGGCTCAATCTCACAACCCTGAGATCCTGATCTTAGCCAAAATCAAGAGTCAGATGCTTAACCAACTGAGCCAGCCAGATGCCCCCCCTTCCCCCTCCTTTTTTTTTCCTAAGTATTTTGTATGGTGGGTGAAGATACAAAATGGCAAAGCCATTTGAGAGGGCAAATTTTAGTCCCATTAATATTTTCTGAGCACCCAACTCTTCTACTTCTTGACCCCAAGATGGAGAACATTCCCACAGGTGTGCAAGGGGGCGGGTTGGAAGAGATTCTCAGCAGCGCTGTTTCTAAGGGCGAAGATGAGATTTGGACACAACCTAAATGTCCATCAAGAGGCAAGTGTGAAATCAGTCCGCTGCTGTCTTTCAGGGAATGAAAGACATGGCAGTGGTTACAATGAGGTTGTTCTTTACGGACTAACATGGGGATGGCTTCGGGACATTCCAGTGAGGGAAGGGCAAGCTGTGGGTCAATACAGGGTGACAGGTTGTAGGACAGTATTTTTAGTGCAGTGTGTCTGCATTCCTTTCGGAGAGGAGGAAATACGGAATACTAAAAATCGCAATTCGGAAACTTGGGTTGGTCCATAGACACGTAAACACGAAAAATCGCAATTCGGAAACTTGGGTTGGTCCATAGACACGTAAACACGTCGACGAGGACTGTAAACACACAAGCACACCTCTCCCTGGTGACAGGGCTGCTCCGGGGGAAGAGGCAGGAGCTACCACCAAGTTACCCTCATCAACAATATTTCAGTTTTTAAACAAGGAAATATATCCCTTGTGTAGGTAAAACAAAATAGAATCAAAATGAGTATTTATTGAATTTGTATCTTGCCTTTTTCTAAAATGTTAACAAAAGAAAGGAAAGAAAGTCAGACAAGGGAAAGAGAGGGGAAAAAATACATGAACATCAGATTTAGCTCCGAACTCGCTGGTGGCAGAGCAGAAAGGGCACGCAGTCGGAATGAGGTCATTTTCCCCTGTGGAATGGAGGGTGCATCCAGTTGCTTTTGAGAGACAAAGTATTTGTGCGGAAACTACATTTTAAAAATTTTGCTCAAGTGCAACTTTATATAGGAAGTCATGCGTCTTCCACCACGGTTTGAAGCATGACTGCTTTTATTTAAGGGAAGTGTCGGCTGATGCGTGTTAAGGACAGCCCGTGTTGTGATGAGCACTCAGTGTCTTACCTAACTAATGAATCATTGAACACTGCATCAAAAACTGACGATGTACTGTATGTTGGCTAACTGAACATAATTTTTTAAATTTATAAAAATAAAAAAAGAGAAATGCTGGGGCACCTGGGTGGATCAGTTGGTTGGGCACCCAGCTTTTGGTTTCAGCTCAGGTCGTGATCTCTAGGTTGTGGGATCGAGCCCCACGGCAGGCTCCTTGCTCAGCATGGAGTCTGCCTGGGATTCTTTCTCCCCCTCTCCTCCTCCCCCCCCCAACTCAATAAACAAACAAATAAATAAAATCTTTAAAAAAAAGAGAGTCTTCCCGGCTGTTCACAGATCCTCTCTCCTGACTCCCTCTCCCACCCCATCTTTCTCTCTCTCCTCTCACTGCTGTGTCCCACCCTGGCTGCTTCCTCTGTTTCCTTGAACAAGTTTGGCCTGCCTGCCATCCTGGGGGGACTGGCAGAGGCTGTGGTGTGTGCCCAGGTTACCCTGAGGACTGAGACATCCTTCCTCACTGCTGGGAGGTTGGTTCCTGAGACTAAATCCTTCCTAGGGAGTTGTCCTCAGCAGAACGTGAACGGAACCGCTTTACCCAAATCTTCATCCTCTCCCGGTGGACCGCTGACATCCAAAGATGGGCAAGGGGGCAGGGGATAAACCCTGGATCCACTGCCTAGATTCTGGTCTCTCTCAAGGGCCAGCCCAGCCTAGGAACTCCCTTCAGGATTGCGGAAGAATCTGCCACGGCCTCCTGTCTGCCTGACACCACCCCTCCCCACCGCCCCCCTGGCCGCCTCTCCTAATGTCCCTCGCACCCCCAGGTGTCGATACTGGGGGCACATCCAAATAAACCACCTGCATGCAGGTCTCTGCTCAGTCTGCCTCTGGGAAAGCCCGACCTACAACAGTACGGCCTTTTTAGACACTGTTCCCTCAGCCTAGAATGTTCCCCAACCCCGATTCTCACACTGTCATGTTGTCAGTGAGGACTTCTTGTCATACAAATGTCCACTTAAATGTCACCTCCTCTGAGAAGCTTTCCCCCAACACTGCACCTGAAATACCCTCTGAGACACTACCCTGTCAGCCGATTCGAATTCTTTGCATGGCACCTGTCAGGAGCTAATGGATTCCCTGCTTCTTTATCATTAATAGGATACTTTTACATCATTATAAATTCCACCCCCCTCCGCCCCTATTCCTGGGCTGTCTGATTCACCGGTACATTCTCAGAGCCTAGAAAACAGGGTCTGGTAAATAGTAGGTGCTCGACCAACATTTCCCGAATTAGTGACTAAAATTTTATCTTCTACATAAAAGAGGACTGGAGGTCAATTTGATATTCTTCGAACAACTTGATGTCTTTTGATAATAATAAACAAATATTGCCAAATTCTCAAATCTGATTTGGTCTTGAAATTAAAAGATGGTTTTTTAAAAATCCCCTGCCTGACTTTGTGAATTGGAAGATGTCATTTCTTCTGGAATGACCTACATGACCCTTTATGTAGAACCAGATATTTTGTACAGAATTAGGGAGAGTAGGAGTGAACCAGCAGTGCCTACGTCGGGAAGGAGAGAAGCCCTGACTCCAGGTGACCCTGAGCGACTCAGAAGGGAGAACATGCTGAGCAGCTGACTCTACGTCAGACATCAGACGCTTCAGGTGCTTTGCCTGTATGAACTCCTCCCCTCTTGATGCCTCCCCCTAGGAGTTAGACACTATCACTATCCCCATTTTACAGGTGAGTAGACTGAGGCACAGAGAGGTTAAGGACCTTGTCCAAGGTTCCCCATCTGAGGAGTGGCAAGCCAGGCGTTCATTTCTAGCAGCCTGACTTAAGAGGTGGCACTGTCTGCCGCCTCACTGTTGCCAGGCAGATGTCGAGAATCAGAGAGAAATAAGCATGAACAAGGTGATTTTCTTCGGCTCCCTTTCACATGTTTTATTCTGCAACGTGCAACGTGTTCAGGTTATTAAAGTCAGAGTGTCTGCCGATTCCTTGCATTTCTAGAAACTCCCGTGCCCAAAAGCCTTTTTATGGATGCCTCGTTAGATGTCCTGGCATTATGGGAATTTGTGTTGCCACAATTTGGGGGGAAGGGTGCAGGCAGAGGTTTGACCAGGGAAACAGAGTAGGATTTTAAAAAAAGCAAAAAGCAGCAAATGCAATGAGAAAAAGAATATAGGAACAAAATGATGGAAACAAGCCAAAGTCTGGAAATCAAGCTCCTGCAAACAACCCTTGCTCTCCTTGCAGCCAAGCGAGCTGACTGTTGAGACCCTTGTTAGAGAAGATTGAGTTACGCTCCTGAACAATTTCCCCCAATGCTGTCTTCCTCCCACCTGTGCGTGGATTAGTTGGGAGAATCTAATGTGATTTGCTCATTAAAGCCCATCTGCTTCCTCTTCTCATTTGTTCTCTCCTCTCCATCCTTCCTGAGTCTTCTCTTCCTTTCTTCCAAAGCAGGGGCTTTGCAGTTGCAGAGACCCAGCCAGGTTCCTGCCTGTGCCACTTCATGGCTCTGTGTAGATTCAGGCAAATGACTTAACTGTCTAACCTTTATTTTCCTCATCTGTGAAATGGGCATAACAATAGCAACTTCAGAGAACCCTGAGAATGAGACTAACCCTGAGGCACATATAGGAAGCACCTCGCATGGAGTCTGGCATGTAATAGGTCTTCGTGCCTTCCCTTCCCCGCTCCTTCTTCCCTCCCCTTCCTTCCTTAATTCCCTCAGGTTTGCTGGGCTGGGCTGCAGGCAGAATAACAGCCCTAACTGACACGATGTTTGGGGGATGAATCTCAGGCATCAACAGCTCAGGTGTTCAAAGCTACAACACAATTTCTAAGTGATGGTCTTAGAGGAGAATTTAGTTATAAACCTTATGAGAGCAACCACTCAAACAACATCCATGAAGTATTTCACCAAGTCCCAGAATTCCAAATATCAAAAGGAAAGCCACCGAAGTAGATAATGCTTGTTCATGTTATTAATGTTAAAATAATTATAGCGTAGTTGCAATTAAGTATGAGTCCATTAAGGATTCATTGGTAGGGGTGAACAGATCTATGTTTCTATAATTTGCTGCAATGTTATAAATTGTGACAATGCAGTCCAGTAAGTCAGTGAATAACACCCATGTGCAGTCCAGTCCTTGCCAGGGTCTTGATGACAGGAAACAAAATCTACCCCAAAATACAATAAATAGGAAAATCCAAATCTCCAGGCTGGATCTAAGTTGAGTATTTTACACAGAGCTGCAAATTAAATTGATTGCATGTGGGCTATTGGATGTCAAGTTCTCATGACAATGTCAAACTTCCCAGTGACAGTTGCATGAGGGCCCCATCAAGAGAGGACTTGCTGAAAATGAACTTACCATTGCAGAGTAGCAGGAGTGGAGTGGGGCTTGGATGCTCTATTGTTTTCTTTTTCCTCATCTGTTAAAGGAAAGAAAAAGGGGTGACCTTCAGTAGGAAAAGAAAAGGGCCTCTCAAGTCTCCCAGGCATCCCAATGCTCCCAGGCATTCGAAGAAACCCCAAATACTGATGCAATGAAAGCGGTGACAGTTGGGCTCTTCCAAAATGTTAGATATCTTCTTGAATAAGGAAAAAGGGGAAACTGGCTTATACAGAGAACTCTTAGAGCGCTTGGCATTTTTTATTTGATATAATTTGTTAGAGTTGAAGAGCTATCTCTATCACTTAGCAATATGACTGTGTTCACCCAGTTTACTATTTTTCCAGCTGCAGCTGGACACCTGACTCCATGATTCGGACCCTAAGAACTCACCATTTGCTCCTGCGAGCCCCGCGGAACAGTGTGGGGTCAGGGAGGGGGAGTGTAAGTGCCCAAGAGACTCAGGATAACAATATCACCGAGCAGAGCTGGCAAACTTCTCTGTAAAGGGCCAGATACTAAATGTTTTAAGTTTTGGGGGCCAAGAGGCAAAATCAAAAATATCATGTTGTATTTATATAACAAGAGTAAACAAATTTTCACAAAGCTTTTATTGACAAAATTCAAAATATAATAATAGTAATTGAGTACAATTTTTGTAATATAGGCCTACTAATAAGAATAATGAAATTGTTTTGGGGGAGGAGGTAACACTTTTCTAAACTGGGGCTCAAAGTTCATATTCTCTACCATTGAACAGATTACAAACATTCATCTATAAAAACCATTCTTAGCTTACAGCCCTATGAAAACAGGCATCAGGCCAGACCTAAACAATAGAAACATCTTTTCGGCTAAGAAGAACTGCTCATGATTTCATCGTGGATTCGCTGAGAAATACACATAATGATTCTCATCAACTCCTGATAAAGCCTCTTGATAGAAATAGTCAACATAAAATTTCTTGGTCCACAAAATTTGACCCAAGACCACCGGTATGGATTAATGTCAAAACCTACAACTGTAATCAACCAAATTTATTAAGAACATGTAAAATGGTCAGTGAAATAAATCCATGATGTAAATTTTATATGGAAAAGGATCTGTGCCCAGAAAAAAAGATTTCAATGAAACAAAAATGAAAGTGGAAGAAAGTGAAGTATGCTTAGTGAAATTTTTAAATAAATTAACCAAATAAAGTTGAATTCAGAAAATACTTTCTTGATGAAAACTTATCAAGTATAATTCTGATTAATGAGTATCTGTGGCAGATACTGCTGCTGCTTATTCAACAACTGTACGTTCTCAGCTTCTTGCTCATTCATAGAACCGCAATTTAGAGGGTCCATGTGTTCAAGGAGGGTGATTCCCCCTCGAATCCTAGAGAGCTGAATGTTGATTAATTTAAATCTACCCATTGAGCCACTTATGGGAGTAGGTGTGGCAGGTGACACAGTGCCAGCCTATCAGACTTACAGAAAAGCTCTCTGGAAGCTTCTGGGAAAGATATTTTTCCCCAATAAAAAGGAATTGGAGGCCCTGATTTTCAACTTCTGGCCTCCAAAACTGAAAAAACAAGTATCTTTTGTTTCGTGCAAAAGCAAACAAACAAACTAACCAACAGGTCAGAGAGTCTGGTCTGTCCTGTTTTTGAACATGGCGGAGCAGACACGAGAGTGAGCCAGTGAGCTTTCAACGGGGAAGAGAGCAGCCTGAGGGTGAAGTCCCTGCTGAGGTAGCAGAGAGGAGAAGGGGGAGGGACTGGGGGATCTGAGTGTCATGTTGTGCCTGATGAGCCAACCCCCAAAACAGCTACCTCCCTGTTTTGTGAGATAATAAAATTTTCTTAGTTAAGAAAACCTCTTTTCATTGGATATTCTCTTCCTTGTCACCAAAAGCCTCGTAACTGATAAAACACTCACACAAAAAGTTCTCAGGGACAAAGTATCCCAGGACATCATGGGCTCGACACCTGCTCAGACTGCTTTGTCAACCTAGAGTTCCTTCTAACTGTTTCTCAGCCTTAATGGCCTAGAATAAACAACACTACCTCTTTGAAGCCCTCCCTGATACTCTCCAAGTCAGGCATTCTTCTACAACCCGTCACTGATCTCTCAGTTGGACTGAAGAAGGAATGGTATCTCCGTCATCTTTGTGTTTCCTCCCAACAGTGTCTATTCCACTAAATAGCTGAGTCTGCCTTCCACAGATGCCTTCGACTATCTTCGGAAAATAAATAGCACAATAAGGAGTATGAACACGTGAGTCTCACAAGAATATAGATACAGAAAATAATACTCGACCCCAGTTGTTCACAGAGAAATAAAAAGAAAATTATAATGAGGCACAACTTTACCTCTCTGAGAGTAATAAAAATGTTAAGTAATGATAATTCCCAGTGCTGGTGTATAAACAGTAAAACTGACAGTCACATACTTCTGAAGGTAGTGTTAACTGGTACAAAGTTTTTAGTAAGCAATGTGGCAGTAATATTGAGAGCCGTCTAAAATGTCCAGTCACTTGACCTCACCTCCCAACTCCTAGAAATTATACTAAGCAAATAATTGAAAAGAAATAAAAGGCTATGTTAAAAAACATGATCAGTTGAGTTTTTCCTTACACAAGGAAAAGCATATAAACATTCTAAATATAGCTCTTAGCTTATGCTGGACCATGATTAACGTTTCCATTCCCCTAGAACTGGCAGAATGTTCCCCCCTGCTTCTTTAAATTTCAGCATTTCAGCCAAGCTGGATTAGATATCAAAAGATCTATGTTCTAGAATCAGTGCCAAAACTTACTGGCCGTGACTGAGCAAACCCCTCATTTTTCTTCATTTGTAAATGGTCACTTTACAGGGCCACTGAAATGACTATATTAATTAATTCAACAAATATTCACTGAACACCTAATTTATGCCAGCTAAACACTGGGGATAAAGAAATTAGACTCCTGTTCTTCAGTCTGGCTGGAGAAAGAGAAGACAAACAGTGGAGAGAAAGGCCAAGTTCAGTAAGAAGTGAAAAATGCTGTGACACAGGTAGGCAAGGGCGAGCCTGAGAAAGCAGAGGCTTCACAGAAGGCTTCCTGGAAGTAGCGGTAAGTGAGCTGTAAGTCCTGGGAGTGTGCCAGAGATGGGAACCAGATGGCAAGGAAGGTGGGACTAAGTCAGGGGAAAGAAGGTGGAGAAGGCAAGGGGACCAAGACATGGGGACTCCTAAGATCATGACCACAGCCTGGGTCCCTGTGGGGTGTGGGGAAGGGAGCTGGAAAGGGACTTTTCTGATATTCTCTGTATTCTCTGACATGACTCTGTTTCATCTTCCAGACCATTTTTTACACTAAGGATGATCATCACGCCTACCTTGAAAGGCTGATGGGGGAACGATGACATGAACTTAACAGAGGCTAAGAGCTCCCAAACCTCCCAAGACCATCCCCAGCTGCCCTGGTGGTCAGGAGGCCTGGAGCCAATCTGCTCGGAGAGACCCACGGGGGCAAAGACAGAGGCAGGGACAGAGACCCCGCCAGGCGAACACAGGCCAGGCCACATCACTGCTCCCCACAGGAGGGGGCATTTGAGCTGCACTTTGAAGACACAGTCTGGGTTTTTTAAATAACTTTGTTTTCTGTTTCCAAAAGTCATCCACGTTCATTTTTTAACTTTGTAAAATAGAAAATGGAAATCTCTGGAAATCCACGCCCCTCTCGACATAGAGAACAATCGTTTTTATCTTATTTACCTCTAGTCTGTTGTCAATGTTCTCTTTCACACCCAAGGACACACACACACCCTTAACTTGAAACAAGTGAGGGCCACGCAGTGCACCCTGGCTTGAGGCCTGTGTCCTTGGCCTTTACAGGGACAAGTCAGACTTTGAGAGGAGGATTCTGAGGGAGGGCATGTTCCAGGAGAGGAGGCAGCATTAGAAAAGGCTGGGAAGCCAAACCCGGAGCCCCGGGCAGCACGCAAGGGGTCCACCTGGCCGCAGCCAGAAGAGCCCCTCATAGTGGGATTCTGTCCAGCACCTACCACGCAGGTGAGACCTGTCTCTATTGTGTCAGATGCTTCCCCGCAATTAAACTTCATGATGGCCCATTTCTGATACCAGCGAATAGAAAGAGAATTGGCTCTGGGGTCAAGGCAGACCTGGGTTTGAATCCCAGCCTCGCCCCAGCTCTGGGTAGAACCCTGAGCAGGTCCTTAACTCATCTAAGACTGAGGGTCCTTTCCCTAAAACATGAAAATCATAAGGTAGAGCCCAGGGACAGCTTGAAAATTAAATAGAGCATGCTAAAAACTAGACACATAAAAAAATAATACCATAACAATCATATTAGCATTTATTGGCCAAGTACCTAAGGCGGGGATATGTATAACTTTTCGTATGCCATCCCACTGTCTTCCTCCCGAGCGTGCTATGAAGAAGTGTTACATCTGACATCATAAATAAGGAAACCGAGCTTTGGTGAGTCTGAGTCCCTTGCAGGGGGCTGTGCCGCCAGTGAGTGAAGGCTGGGTCTCACCCCATGCTCACCATATGGTGGCTACTGATGGTACTAACCGAGAACCCCGGGGCCAATGTGGACTGTCCCGCTCAGTCATCAAACAGGTGCCTTCCGCCTCTGCAGGCCCCTTTCTAGACCACTAGCGACTTGGTGCTCAGGCTCTGAATGCCCAGCCTCTTTCTTCCAGAAGGGGGTGTGTGTCACAGGCCCATCCTATCTGGGGGCTGTCAATCCCAATTCACCAAAAGTGTTGGTTGCTCATTCATGCATCAAATATTGATTGTCTGCTATGGTCCAGCCCTGTGCCAGGGGCGAAAGGGTGAGAACAGACAGACAGGGTCTCTGCTCTCTTAAGCTCAGAGTCAAATTATCAGCAAATAAAATGGAAGGGCAAGTCCAGGATGTTAGAGCAGCACCAGGTGTGGGCTGTGAGTTGAGCCTTGGGAGCTGAAGGAGCAGCAGGAGCCATCTGGCTGACGAGGACTGGAGCACACATTTCAGGTACAAGGAAGTAACCATAGTTGATAGAAATTTTAGGAACTGGTTCTGCCTAATGCTTTTTCTTTTTAATAGGCAAAAATACCTCAAGCCAAATGAGATTCATGCCGTAATTTCGGGCCAGCCAGATTCCTGGAGGTGCTCACGGCCCAAGCGGGCCATCCATCTGCAACACCCACCCTGCTCTTCCTACCAAGGTCAGAGAGCAGCCCTCTGCTTACAAGCCTCCCGACACACACCACTCATGCCGCTCCGTCCTGCTCCCCCTTTGCAGTCATGTCTCCAAACACACTCCAGGGAATTTCAGTCCATTTCCCAGTGGTGAGCACCTCTTGCTCCCCTCTCTGGATCTACCTCCCAAGAGAAACTCGAGGTCCAATTTCTAGGCTTCAACACTGGCTCTACCATTCACTAGCTGTGTGACCTACAACAACCTTTTGGTACCTTAGTTTCTTGTTTGGGAAACAGGGGTAATAATAGCACCAGGCACATATTGTAGGGATTAATTAACCACTCCTGGCCCAAGATACATTCTACCCTAAGTATTCCCTATTCCTATAATAGCTGTTACTCTTCTGGAGGGACCAGGCGCCTGGCTCCCCATCCCGTCCACGGGACTGCATTTGGCAAGCCCAGCCTCTGCGACAAGGCTATTTGCTCCTCCTCAGTGCTCCTCCAGCACCCTGGCTGGTCCCTAGCAAAGTCCTCACGGGGTGTGGTCACTGCTTGTCCACCAGGGGGTCTGCCTTGCTCGTCTGTAAGCTCTTTAGGGCACAGACTGCCACACCTCTGTGGTTCCAGTACCCGCACAGGGTTGGGGCTCAAGAAGCATCTGCAGGATGAATGAATGAATGCACGCATGGTTAAGATAATACCACAATTAAATTCAGCCTGCCCATCTGATTTCATAAGCATACAAATAATACTACTACCAGAGAACCTTTACTGAAAATGTAGAAGGTGCCAGGCACTCTTTACTTCACTGCATTTAATTTTCACTGCTGCCCAAGACAGTGAACAGCTAAACAGACATAAAATATCAAATACAGTGCTTGATGGATACTTGGTGCTTAGTCAATTTTAGGTCTGATTATTAATAACATCCTCTTTTATGGGAGAAAGAAACCGAGGCTCAGAGAAGTGGGAAGCAATTTGTCTGAGGTCACACAGCTAGTGGTGGGGCCAGGAGAGGACCCAGTCTAGCTGACATCAGAACTTCCTGAACCCAAACATTATGAGCTTCACTCTCTCTTCTGACCTCTAGTACTGCACTAAATATTTTAGGGAACATATCATCTGCCTGATAACTGCTGATGGGATTCACGATATTTGGGAACCTATTCTAGAATATTTCCTGCCTGGAGCCAGTGTGGCAGAGTTTAATACTGAAGGAGAGAGTTTCTAAATTAATTACTTCTCTTCAAATCCCAGGAAAGGTTCAAGTTTATGCGAGTCTCGAATTTCACTTCAAAGTTCTAATTCTATTTCCTTTCATTATACTAACCTGGCTGCACCTGGCCAGACCTCACCTGTTGGGAACACGGGCCTGCCAAACATTTCATTTCCCTTTATCCAACCCCTTCCCAGTCACTGCAAAGGACACCAGCTGATGAGCGGGGTCCCTGGACCCAGCCTCTGGCAGTGGGCACCAGCCCCTGGCAGCAAACCCTTCTCCCCGTGGGAACAGAACTAAGCCCCAGACAAAACTGTGATGTTGGCAGCATTGCTCTGAGGGGGCCTCACACCTGCTTCCTTTTACCTCCTCTGGGTGAATTCCTTCAGAACCCTGGAATAAGAAAGGGTCTTTCTAATTTTGATACTAAACCCAAAAACCATAAGAGAAAATACTGATAAACTTTCCTACATAAGAAATCCAAAGCTTCTGTGTGTGTGTGTGTGTGTGTGTGTGTGTGTGTGTGTGTGTGTGTGTGTTGGGGCGGGGGGCGGGGGGGGGGTAGCGGAACTTACACCTTAAGTAGAAAGATAATAACATGCTCATCTCCCCACCGCAGAGAGAGCTCCAGGAACACCAGAAGGAAAAAGACTAAGAACCAAGGGAAAAAAATAGGCAAAGCACCTGACACACAGTTGATGGAGAAAAATACAAATGTTCTTGAAACGTGAAGAGATGATTAATCTCAATGAGTGAAAATGAAAACTGCACTAAAACACCACGTCTCAATCTGATTGGCAACAATCCAAACCTCGACCCCTCAACTGCTGTGAGGCTGTGGAGAAGCAGGTGCCCTCCCGCCTCGCGGGGGTGGGGAGGGTGTGAAACGGTGCCTCCCCCCAGGAGGAGGTCATCGGGCAGAACCTCCTGAAATCCCACACGCTCTTTATCCAGCCGTCCCATGTCTGGGAACAGATCCTATGGCTACGTGGGAAACGACCACACGCAAGGTTTTTCTCTGCAACTTGTCTGTCATGGTCAAAGTTCAGGAACTGCCCATTGCTCCTCTGGTGAACTAAATTATGATCCATCCAGCAGACTGCTACACGACTGTGGAAAAAAGATTAAAAACAAGAAAAGAATGAAGATGCTCTCTGTTCTTCCTGATAAGGAACACTCCGGGTGTTATTAAGTGAAAAAGGCAAGTCACAGCAAAAGGCCTAGAGGCTGCTACCCCTTTCTGTGTTAGAAAGCGGCCAAAGGGGGAGTGCCTGGCTGGCTCAGTCACTGGAGCACGCGACTCTTGGTCTTGGGTTGTGGGTTTGAGCCCCAGGTTGGGTGTGGAGATCACTTAAAAATAAAACCTTTTAGGGGCACCTGGGTGGCTCAGTGGGTTAAAGCCTCTGACTTTGGCTCAGGTCATGATCTCAGGGTCCTGGGATCGACCCCTGCATCGGGCTCTCTGCTTGGCAGGGAGCCTGCTTCCTCCTCTCTCTCTGCCTGCCTCTCTGCCTACGTGTGATCTCTCTCTCTCTCTGTCAAATAAATAAATAAAATCTTTAAAAAAAATTAAAAAGAAAATCTTTTTTTAAAAAGTGATGAAAAAGAACATATGTTTGCATTTTTATTTGCATAAGGAAATAAAGTACTGGCAGAATGCACCCAAAAAAGCACCAGAAATACTGGAAGAATAACACAATAAATGAATAAAAGCATGCAGCACAAGGGAGCTGAGGTGGGAAGACAGGGCTGGGACCGACTTCTCCATGAGGACCTTTAAAGCATCTTGATTTTTGAACACATGAAATACCCTAAGTGTGGACAAATTAAAAACTTCTCTACTGGGGAGGGAGCATCAGAAGGAAGAATCTATTCATATGGTTAAGTAGTCCTGGGATGCCCTAAATGGTAAGGGAACTATAAAGACTCATAACCTGGCATGACTCTACAGCATTTTGCTTTCCTGATATCCGTTTACCTAACCAACACTGAGCACCTACTAAGTTCCAGATCCTATTCTAGTAAGTGACACAATTAGGCGTGTTCCCTTCCCCTCAGGTGGTTACAGCCCATGGACCGAGGGGAGGGTCAGAGGGGCCCAGTCACAGATGGACACTCGGGGGGACAGGAGGGGCAGCCTGTGATGGCAGAGTGGATAGCTGAGGAAGGTGAGGGGTCTGCTGGGTTGGTTGTCTTAAACTGTGACCTCCTCGGCCAGCCAGCAGTCTTGCCCTTGGCTTCCCACCCAGGAATAAAACTGCAGAAGACACCCCATGAGGGCAGTCAGATGGTTAATAGCCATCATGGGAGGACTCCCTGTGGATGCCCCCCACCCCCGCACCACCCAGAACTTCCCCCTCGACATCTGTGCCCTTGCCCTAGAAGTTGTCAGAATGTCTTTCTGCTTTTGGTAGGGGGCTTTTGTTCACGACTCGGGAATATGAAATGTTCCACTACATTTCCTCTTCCCTGGAACCCATCTTAGGAAGTTACAAGATCTCAGATTGGATAATAAACTGATGTGCTACGTGAGCGAGTGGGGTGACAGAGATACAGTGCAGCCCTGAAATGTGAGGAGATTTTAATAGGATAATGATGAGTCACATGAAGCTGTGACCCACTATGACCCCGGTTGTAGGCCATCATGCCACTGAATGCAAACTTTCTCCTCCCTTGTGCTGTATACATCCTCCGTCACAAGCAGACGGTTGGTAACTGCATGATGAGTTGCTGAGGGGTCGGGGAGGGTGATGGGAGCAGGGCTGCATGCCCAGTGAGGCAGGTGAGACTAACGGGCGCTGGGAGGAACTGCCAAAGAGGGGAGGGAACAGGACATGGGGTGGACTGTCTCTGGACAAACAGAACCCCCTTCCCACACTTCCACCACCCCCAACATACACAGCCTGGTAACCCTTGGAAATAAGGGGCAGACTCTGGGCTCCCATATAGGGTAGAGGATGGAGGCTGGGGTCATTGACTTAGACATTAAGGGAAGACTGACCTGAAGGATGGGGGATTTGGGCACATCTGGGTTACACTAAACTGGCTCTCCCTCCCAAGGAGGGCAACAGGAGTCCTAAAGGAATCCCACTGGCTTCCTGCCGTGTGGACCCAGCCCACTGCCCTTGTCTCTCCAATCCTCTCCATCTCACTGAGGCTAACCTGAACTATGGCCTCATCCCCTCAAACCTGGACGAGGTGGGAGCCCCCAAAGTGTCCTCCTGGGTCCAACCCACCTGCACGGAATCTCTACAATAACCTTCTGAAAATGCCACTTGGATTTGTCACCCCTCCACCCAGCTCCTTCAGAGGCATCATAGCTATGACTTTCCCAGCCCTTTATTTGGAATTTAAGTCCCTCAATGATATGGCCCAAACTCATCTCCCCAGCCCAGTTTCCCACGATCTTTCAACCTCTCTGTGCAAGCCAATCTGGAAAATTCTCCAAGCTCAAAACCTTCCCTGTGGCTTTCTACCTCCCAGCCCTTGACCATCACTACTTAAAGGAAACACACGGATCCTCTGAGGTCCAAAACAAATGCCACCTCCTCCAAGATGGTTCCCTGGTCAACTTCCAGGCTGTGACCTCCCCCAACTTCTGCACGGGTTCCAATTACCTGGAGGGTTGTATAAAGAGGCACAGCATGTGCCAGGCGGGGGTGGGGGTGGTGGTGTCTGGAGTAGGCCTGAGAGTCTAACAAGCATCTCTAACAAGCTTCCAATGAGGTTGTGCCGGAGAACAGGACCACTCTTGGGGAGATGGGAGGTAGAACACCTTGCCTCATTCAAAGGTACTGATCCCCTACAGCCTTGTATTATTATTCAACAGTGGGCCTGAACTTCCTTTCTAGATTAAAAATTCCTTGAGAGCAGAGAACCACAGAAGAGGCTCTTTATGTGGTGGGAAGAAAGAAAGCTGTAAAATCAGATACCACTGAGTTCGAGTCTTAACTCTGCCACTTACTTGCTATGACACTGAGGTAAGTCCCACAACTGAATTTGCTTCCTCCTCTGTCTAGAAAACCACCTCCCTCCCAGAGGATTAACGGAAATCATGGTTATGATGATGCCTAGCATACTGCCTGATGCTGAATACATTTATTAGTGAATAAATGTTATAATACTCGATATATTAATGAATACTGAATAATATTTAATTTATTTTATATTTTAATATTGGCTCTCTGCCTTTTCCTTCTTTGTATAACTTTGGGTTTTCTACGTAGTCCTGTATGTAGTAGGTGCTCAGGGAGTCTTCTGCAGGGACGTCTGTTCTACCTGTACAGTTCTGCTCAATCCACACTCCTCAGCTCTCCTTACTAGACATGCTACTCTGACCAGTCCTGACCTGATAATGCTTTACATTCAAAGTCTTCCTCTTTGTTGGTGAATAAGCCATCAGAAACATAAAAATCAACTAATATCTGCTCGAGAGAAAATGCAATTTGTTCAGGTTGGAAATAGGCATTTATGAGACCTGAGTTATGGTAAATATCCGTCCACTTCAGCCTGTCACTCATCAGGCCTTCAAGGCTTGACCTCACCGATCCGGGGCTCTCTTCCCAACTGCATTCCATCAAAAGGTTTCGTGTCCCATTTCCCCATGCTCACTGAAGCTCTTGCTGATCAATTAAATCCCTGTCTTCTGAGCTGCTAAAGAGGGCACAGTAGGAAGAGCACTGCATAGGAATCGAGACGTGGGTAACAGTTCTGACTCTAGCACTACCTGAGAGTATGCTTTGGAACAAATAAGTTCCCTTCTTGGAGCCAGTTTTTTTATTCTAGGCCAATAAAGGGATAATTCTCCCACTCCATTTCATTTTCACCAGGACCCTCGGTGCTAATGTCTGCCATTACTCAGACCAGTGGAAGAAATCTTTCTCGGCAGGTGGAACTTCTCTAGTCTTCTCTCCCATCACCCTGGGAAGGCATTTCTACCTTCTTGGCCTGCTTCGGAGATAAACGTTATGGCAGACCCTTTCGCTAGCCACTCAAAAGCCAATCTTGCATTTTTTTCCTGCTTGCTGATAAAACCCCAGGCTTATTCAGGGCGGTGATGGGACAGCCCCAGAGGGACATCCTGATTTGTCCAAGCTAGGGCTGGCAAACGGTTTCTGTAAGAGCCAGACAGTAAACATTTTAGGCTTTGGGGGGCCACAGATGATGTCTGTCACATATTCTTCTTCATTTTTTTCTCTACTTTTTAAAAATGAAAAACAAAACAAAAATAAAAACAACCTAGGACCTGGGCTGTGTAAAACAGGAAGTGGGCTGGATTTGGCCTGGGGTGGTGCAACCATTAAGAGTAATTCTATTTTTTTCTACTGACAAATTTTCAGTCAGCTACCCTTCCTTTCAGCCACAGATGATAGCATTTTCAACACAAAGAATGTTAAGGAAGGTCTATGGGGGCTTCCTGAGAAAGATTTTTTTAATTTAATCTTTGTACTTTGAAATTAAAAACAACATGTGGACAGCAACTTCTTTGTTCTTTTATCCAGATAGGAGTCAGGTGGCCCCGTTCTAGACCTACCACTGGCACTGACTTGCTGTGCAATATTAGGAAGTCCCTTCGCCAATTCGAGTCTAAATTTCCCTGTCTAAAATTGATGATACCCAGACTCCTAGTCTCTCCATGGTGAGATCACTTGCACTGGCTTAACTCATTCACCCAGACAACTGTAAAAGCTGGAATAGCTACATCGGAGAGCATCAGAGATCAGAGAGACATTGGAGAGCAATCAATGCAGACAGGACTAGAGGAGCCACAGGTCTTGAGAGAAAGGAAGCACAGGAGGCACCCTCCACATTCGCTCTGGATTTTCTGAGGATGCTTCTCAATGCTGCCCTGGAAAACAGAACCCAAGCAAGCAAGATTGTGGTCTGTTGGGCTGAAGTCAGATTTGGGGATGACAAAGCGACTCAGATCTAAGGAGCCATGTTCTAGAGAGAGAAGAGCCACAGACAAGGAAACATACCTACATTCAAATTCCCCTTGAATCTTTAGCCCACTCACTTGTGCAGAGAATGAGAAACCAAAAAGCAAGGAGAACACATCAACTTAGAGGCTAAAGAACTGATCAAGTGATAACTGATTAGTGGGGAGTCAGAGGTTGGAGTTCGAGCTGGATCAGATAGAAAGAACTTAGTAAAGACCCAGAGCTTTTAGCTGTGGACCCAGAAAGGCTCTGAGCTTGGAGTAGAGACCCCATCCTAGTAGCTTAGACAAGACTCAAATCAGACTTAACCAAGGCTTGACAGGACTGAGGAGACCTACTGGTTCTCTGTCTACCCTGTTAGAATAAAATTTAACACCCTTCAGAGGAAGTGAACATAATTCACCCAAAGCCTCTCTCACTTTGCATCCATAATGTCTGATCAAATCAAAAACTATTAGGCATCCTGAAAAACAGGACCCAAACCCTGAAATCCAAAGAAAAAAAAATCAGATTTTAGGCGTTAATCCAGAGAGGACTCAAGTATCACAGTCACCAGATAGGGACTTTAAAATAACATTGGATGACATGCTTAAGGAGACAGAGAAAACGATGGTCAAAATAGAGGAAATGATGGACAAAACAGATGAAAAATGGGGAATATCAACTGAGATTTGGGGAAAAAAGAAAAATCAAACAGACATCTACCACAGAAGAAAGAACAGAGTATCTGAAATTAATATTACTTGGATGGGCTTAATACCAGGCTGGACATAACAGAAAATGAGATTTGAGAACTTAAAGTTCAGGAAGTCAACAGAAAATACCAAACTGAGGTACAAAGAGAGAAAAATGGACAAATCAGAATAGAGCTTAAGAAATAGGAGTTACAGTCAAAGGTCTAGTAGTCCCATAACTAAAGTCCCAGAAGAAGGTAAGACAGAATGGGGCAAGAAAACCATTTGAAGAGCCAATGGTCAAGAATTTTACCAATTTGATGAACCCACAGATTCAAGAAGTTCAGTGAACCCCAAGAAGAAAAAATATAAGAAAACCATACCTATGTATCTTGCAGTCAAAGTGCTGAAAACTAAAGACAAAAGAATCTTTGAGGCAGCCAGAGACAAAAAGACACATTGCATTCGAAGGGGTAAAAATAAGTCTGAAGACTAACTTTTCAAAGCCAGAAGACAATGGGATGACAACTTTAAGGTACTGGGGGGTGGGGGGACTTACCAACCTGGCATTCTATATCCAGCAAAAATGTCCTTCAAAAAAATACAGGTGAAATAATATTTTTTTTCATGCTCTCCACTACCTGACGTTGCACTACCCAAACTACTAAAGGAGTTTATCTGGCTTGAAGTAAAAATGGTCCCGGGTAGAAGCACTTGCTGGCATGAGTCAAGAGCACTGTAAAGGGTAAGTATGTGAATAAATAGAAAGAAATACTGACTGTTTAAAACAACAATAATAATGTCTTATGGGGCTTAAAACATGTAGAAGTAAAACACATTAAGGCAATAGTACAGAGGATGGGACAGAGGTAAACAAGGTTCAGGTGTGAGCATGTTCACGACTGGGCTGGAAAGGAGAGAAAGGGTAACGTGAGGTGGACATGAGAGGACCACATGAAAAGACTCTGTCATTGGAAAGTCAGCAGAGATATCCAAGATCTATAAAGAACTTCTCAAGCTCAATGCCCTACAAACAGATAATTATGTCAAAAAATGGGCAGAAGACATGAACAGACACTTCTCCAAAGAAGACATACAAATGGCCAACAGACACATGAAGAAATGTTCATCATCACTAGCCATCAGGGAAACTCAAATCAAAACCACACTGAGACACCACCTTACACCAGGTAGAATGGCCAAATTCAACAAGACAGGAAACAAGTGTTGGAGAGGATGTGGAGAAAGGGGAACCCTCTTTCACTGTTGGTGGGAATGCAAGTGCAGCCACTTTGGAATACAGTGTGGAGATTCCTCAAAAAATTAAAAATAGAGCTGCCCTATGACCCTGCAATTGCACTACTGGGTATTTACGCCAAAGATACAGATGGAGTGAAAAAAAGGGCCATATGTACCCCAATGTTCATAGCAGCAACGTCCACAATCTCCAAACCGTGGAAAGAGCCGAGATGCCCTTCAACAGACAAATGGATAAAGAAGATGTGGTCCATATATACAATAGAATATTATGCAGTCATCAGAAAGGATGAATACCCAACTTTTGTATCAACATGGACAGGTCTGGAGGAGATTATGCTGAGTGAAATAAGTCAAACAGAGAAAATCAATTATCATATGGTTTCACTTACTTGTGGAACATAAGGAATAAAATGGAGGACTCTAGGGCAAGGGAAGGAAAAACGAATTGGGGTAAATCAGAAGGGGAGATGAACCATGAGAGACTGTGGACTGTGAGAAACAAACTGAGGGTTATGGAGGGGGGGGACGGGTGAGCCTGGTGGTGGGTATTAAGGAGGGCGCATATTGCATGGAGCACTGGGTGTGGGGCATAAACAATGAATCTTGGATCACTGAAAAAATAAAATATAATTAAAAAAAAGGACAGTCAGCAGAGGGAAACATCAAAGAAAAAATCTTAAATTACATCATCCCTCTCAAAAAAGCAAAAAAGAAAGCAATAAAGGAATAAAGACAGAAGGGACAAATCAAGATTAAATAGGAAGTTTGTTTATTTAAGCCCAACATTGTAACTTAAGTGCATTACACTTAAATGATCTAAATATTACAATTCAAGATACAGATGATCAGACCGGTTTAAAAACACAGAGTAAAAATCTTAATATTCAATTCAGAAAGGTTGAAAATAGGAAGATGAGAAAAGATATACCATTAACTACTTGATCTAACTGACTTCATCCATTATCTGCTGAATACACAGTCTTCACAAATATACATGGGCATTTGCCAAAAAGACCATCTGTCAGGACAAAAAGCAAGTCTAGACAATTTTGAAGATTGAAATCATACAGAATATGTTCTCTGACCAAGGTGGAATTATAATAGAAACCAATAACAGAGAGAGAACTAGGAAATAACCAAATGTTTGGAAAATGAAGCAATAGATTTCTAAGTCAACCAGGAGAAAAAGGAGAAATCACAATAGAAATTGGAACGTGAGTTTAACCTGAATGATAATAAAAGTATGACATCAGAAAAATTATGGAATATACTTAAGCAGTTCTTAAAGGAAAATCTGTAACTTTAAATGCCTTATCTTGGAAAACATTAGATTCAATGATATAAGAGTCTGTCCCAAAAGCTAGAAAAAGACAGAAAATTAAACTCAAAGTAGAAAAAAGGAAGCAATATACAGAAGAGGAGCAGAAATAAACAAAATTTAAAAAAGATGTCAGTTGAGAAAAACAATAAGGCTAAAAGTTGCATCTTTGAAAAGACTAATAAAATTGACAAACTCTGGCAGAACTGATTGAGGAAAACAGAAAATCAGAAATGAGAGGGAGACATCGCTCTAGGTGCTAAATACATGAGAAAAAGTAACAAAAGGAAAGTTTAAGCAGTGTCATATAAAGAAATTTGAAAATTTAGATGAAATTAATTCCTTAAAAGTAACAGTTTGCTAAAAGTAACAAATCAAGAAAAAAAAATTAATCCTCAAAGAAAACTCCAAACCCAGAGGACTTCAGTGTTGAATTCTTCCTAACATTTAAGAAATAAGTAGTGCCAATCTTACACAAACTCTTCAGAAGAAACAAAAAAGAAGAAACTCCCACTTCTTTTTAGGTGGCCTGTATGACACCAGAACCCGAGAAGGGCATCGTAAGAAAAAAAAACCAGAAGCCAATAAAATTTTATAAATAATAGGTACCAAGATTCTTAACAAAGCAAGTAATGTAACTCAGCAATAGATTAAAAAAAAAAAAGATATTACATCTGATCAAGTGCCATTTATGCCAGGAATGCAAGATTAGCTTAACTTTCAAAATTTAATCCATGTAATTCACCATATTAATAGAATAAAGGAGAGGAACATACAATCATACGAACATACAATCATCTCAACAGAGGAAGAAAAACATTTTTTAAAAGATTTGATTTATTTATTTAACACAGAGAGAGAGAGAGATCAGATCACAAGTAGGAAGAGAGGCAGGCAGAGAGAGGAGGAAGCAGGCTCCCTGCTGAGCAGAGAGCCCAATGTGGGCCTCGATCCCAGGACCCTGAGATCATGACCTGAGCCGAGGCAGAGGCTTTAACCCACTGAGCCACCCAGGTATCCCAGAAAAACATTTAATAAAGGTCAACACACGTTCAAGAAAAATCTCTGGGCAAACCAGGGATTTGATCAGGAATACCTGTGAACAAAATCCACAGTAGGCCTGACATTCAATGCTGGAGCACAAAATGCCTTTCCTCCTTAGGTCAGGAACAGGACAGCGTGTCTACTATCACCGGTTCAACTCAACATTGCACTAGGGTCTTTAAAGCACAGAAAAATAATAATATAAAGACTGTAAAAGAAGATGGAAAACTCTCATTATTCCCAGATGACATGATTATGTCCATCGAAAAAAATTTTTAAAGCAAACTCATAATTAATAAGCAAATTTGGCAAAGCAGCTGGATACGGTCATGATCTAAGAAATCAACTGCATTTTCATATGCTAGCACTAAGAATGAGAAAAAAATTGTAAATACAACTACTTACAATAGCACTGAAAAACATCAAATACTTAGGAATAAATCTAATGAAAGATGGACAAAACCTCTACACTAAAATCTATGAAATGCTGCTGAGAGAAATTAAAGGCCATTTAACACACGGAGGTCTGAAGCCATACACACAGACAGGAAATTTGATGTTGGTAAGATGTCAATTCTTCCCAAATTCATTGTAGAATCAACGTCATCTCAGTCAAAATCCCTGCAGGATTTTTGTGACAATTGACAAACTAATTCTAAAATTTATATGAAAATGTTAAGAATTTAAATTAACCAAAAAGATCTTAAAGAATCTTATGACCCCAAAATAGACAAACAGACCAAATGGTTCAGAATAAAGGTCAAGACAGATTCACATGTATACGATCTCCTAAATCACAGCTAGTGGGTAAAGGATTCTTTCCAACATCAGTCAAAAACTACAAATAAAATTTTTTATTTTTTGTCATTGACTCCTCCCTCACACCATATACAAAAATTCCAGATGGACTTCTGATATAAAAGTAAAAGGTAAAATAATAAAACTTTTAGATAATAATATTTAAAATATCTTAATGACCTAGAGGTAGGCAAAGATTTCTTAATACAAAACAAAAAGCACTAACTACAAAAGAAAAACACTGATAAACAGGAAATTATTTGAATTAAGAACTGCTCACCAAAAAATACCACTAAGAGAATGAAAGGCAGATTACGAACTGAGAGATGTTTGCAATACTTTTATCTGACAAATACCTCCTCCTGAGAATATAAAAACAACCCTTACAATTCATTAAGGAAAAAACAAATAGCACAACTTAAAAAGAAACCAACAGGCAAAGGATGTGAGCAGGCAGATCACAAAAGCCGTATCTACAAGAATGTTCACTAATCCTTCTCAAACTCTTCCAAAAAACGGAAGAGGAGGGAACACTTCCCAGCTCATTCTATGAAGCCAGCATTACCCTGATACCAAGTCCAGACAAAGACACTACAAGAAAAGAAAGCTCCCAATCAATAGCCCTCATGAATATTAATGCAAAAGTCCTCACAAAATCTAGCAAACAAAATTCAGCAGTGTGTAAAAGGACTGTACACCATGACCAGGTGCGGTTTTTTATTTCCCAAATGCAAGGATGGTTCAACATAGGAAAATCAATCAGTGTAGTACACTATACTAACAGAATAGCCACATGGTCATCTCAATGGGTACCAAAAAGCATTTGGCAAAATTTAACACCCTTTCATGATAGAAACACTCAACGAAATAGAAATAGAAGAAAACTATCTCAACACATTAAAAGTCCATACAAACAACCCACAGCTAACATCATACTCAATGGTGAAAGACAGAAAGGTTTTCCTCCAAGATCAGGAACAAGAGAAGGATGCTCACTTCTGCCACTTCTATTTGACATAGTCCTGGAAGGCTTAGTCAGAGCAGTTAGACAAGAAGATCACACACACACACACACACACACACACACACACGCACACACATACACCTTAATACAAAGTTACAGTAATCAAAATAGTGTGCTGGCATAAGGATAGTCATACAGAGCAACAGAATAGAAAGACCAGGAATAGACTCTCACATATACGGTTAAATGATTTTTAACAAGGGTGCTGAGACCATTCAATGAAGAAAGAACAGTCTTTTCAACAAATGGTGCTAGAAAACTGGATAGCCACATGCAAAAAAAAAAAAAAAAAAAGAATTTGGACCCTTACCTTATGCTGTATATAAAAATTAACTCAAAATAGATCAAAGACCTAAACATGGGAGATAAAACTATAAAACTCTCATAGAGGAAAAGCTTTCTGGTATTGGATTTGGCAATGATTTCTTGGATATGACACCAAAAGCACAGGCAACAAAAAAAAAACAGATACACTGGGCTACATCAAAATAAGAATTCTGCATGTCAATGGACACAACCAACAGAGTAAAAAGGCAACCATGGAATGGAAAAAAAGTTTGCAAATCATATATCTGATAAGTGGTTTATAGGCAAAATATATAAAGAACTCCAACAATTCAATAACAACAAAAAATAAACAATTCAATTTAAAAAGTAGTAAAGACTTGAACAGACATTTCTCCAAAAAAGATATGTGAATGATGAACAAGCACATAAAGAAATGCTCAACACCACTAATCACTAGTGAAGTACAAATAAAAACCATGAGATGCCACTTTACATTTATTAGGATGGTCATTATTTTAAAAAACACACAGAACATAACAAGTATTGGCAAGAACACAGAGCTACTGGAACCCTTGTGCTTTGCTGGTGGGAACGTAAAATGGTGCAGCTGCTATGGAAAATGGTATGGTGATTCCTCAAAATATTGAAAATAGAACTACCATACATTCCAGCAATTCCACTCCTGGGTATATAGTCAAGAGAACTGAAGGCAGAAACTTGAACAGATATTTGCACACCCATGTTCATAGCAGCATTATTCATAAGAGCCAAAAGGTGGAAACAACCCAAATGTCTATCAAAGGATGAATGGATAAACCAAATGGGGTATACACATAAAATGGAATGTCATCCAGCCACTAAAGGAAGTTCCTGATACATGCTACAACATGGATGAACCCTGAAGATACTATGCTAAGTGAAGTAAGCCAGTTACATAAAAGCAAATACTATATGATTCTACTTATATAGTCAAATTCATAGAGGCAGAAAGTAGAATAGTAGTAGCCAGGGACTGGGAGATGGGACGGGGGAAGCAGGAATGGGGAGTTATTGTTAGAGTTTTAGTTTGGGAAAATGAAAAAGGTTTTGGAGATGGATGGTGGTGATGGTTGTACAATAAGATGAAAGTACTTAATGCCACCAAATTGCACACTTAAAATTATTAAAATGACCAATTTTATATTATGTATATTTTAGCACAATAAGACAAAGAATGCTCAGAGATGCTTAGGAAATAATTAAAAACTTGAGACAATTTAAATACCATCAACATTTAAATAGATGTGTAAACTGTGGCATATGCCCACAGTGGAATACTATACAGCAATGAAAAAGTACTGCTACATACAACAGTGAGGCTGCATCTCACAGATATTATGTTGAGTGAAAAGAACTACATACAAAGGAATACAGACTCCATATGTCCATTTATATAATGCTTCAAAAACAGGGAAAACCAAACGATAGCAATAAATTCAGGATGGTAGTTATTAACAGGGATAAGACATGAAGGAACCTCCCAGGGTGCTAGAAATCTGCCTCTTTTCTGGGTGGTGCTTACACAGGTAGATACAAAATGAGAGAACAAAAGATATTCATCAGACCATTCACATAAAGTTTATGAACTTTATGTTCAATTTGTCTCAATTTTATAAAATGATCACGACAATGCCAGAAGGAACTCTGGAAGAAAGCTGATTGGCATGTCCAGCAAAAACTGTTGGGGACTGTGGAGCAGGTGGTCCCTGGGCCATGCTCTGAGAAAACCGCACTAAGGCGATGCACTCTACCAGCCAGGGGAGAAAGAAACTCTGTCCTTGCTGGAAATTACTTTTACGAGGAGCTGTCCCCTTTTTCAGTGTTTAGGGGGTAATACAACCCCCCATCAGTCTTCTCTCTTAATATGAGGTACCCCCAGAAGATCCAATCTGACATAATCCAGGGAAAGGTGTAAACACAGCAGTTATATCTTCTCATTAAATCCCAATTCTCTAGTCCAAGATCTGGGAGAAATCTTTACTTTCAAAGAGCAAGGACATTCGCAACTCTGAAACAAAGATCCCATGACACACCAGTTTAATCCAGCGTCTACAGGGGCACAGAGAATGGCCTTTCCCATTCAGGGTCCACATCTGCCCAATTGGAGCATCACTGTAACGGGGTCTTTGGGGACTCAGACAATATGAATGCGTAAACAGCGGGTGTTTGTTGTGGCTCCGTTTCCATGTTTACTTGACTGTACTGCACTCCCCAGGGCAGAATATCCCAGGGAGAGCCTAGCATATTCCATAAATGGCTTCAGAGTCTCTTGCTCCAGGCGACTTGCCCCAGCCTAGCATTCGAGAAACACCACCCCTCCCATGAGGACACTGGCCGTGTCTAGGACATGGTGGAAGAAGGAATTTCAAGCACTTACTTTCATCATTAGAAACATTCCCCAGAGATGTGTGGCTGGAATAACGTTTGTTCTCACTTTCATTGAGACATCTTTCAATCCAGCTCTCTAAAAAAAAAAACAAAAAACAAAACAGAAAGAAAGAGAGAAAGAGGAAAGAAAATCACAGAATTGCAGAATTGCTGTTGGTGTTTGTGAAGAGACAGGAACATCATAAACACATTTGACTCAACTGCCCATTGGTTTTCATCTGAGACGTGCCCTGGCTGAAACCGGGCTTTCCTTGAAGCCCCACGGGCACCATTACTGAGGAGACAAAATGGTGACTGAAGCCCCCTTGAGTATTACTTGGTCAGATTCTACTACTTCTGGAGTATTCACAGCCCACCAGTACCAACTGAGAATTATCTTTCTTTGCATCGAAGAAACGTTCCCTAGTTTGTTTGTAAAACAAAGTTTGGTTTATTAAACCACTCGTGGTGGTTTATGGATAAATTAGCAGCAGAACCCTTTATTCAAACAAAAACAAAAAGGAAAACAAATATAACCTGAGGGTTCTGGGCGAATCGGAGGAGGAGGGCAGGGAACTTGGCAGCTCCCTTCCCTTTGCCCGGTGACCCCCCAAGGGGTGCTTCCAAGCACAGGCCTGAAGCCACTGCAGGAGGAGGTATTAAAAGCTATACAATTACTATGTAGTACTTTTAAAATCCAAAAGGCTCTGTTTTCTTAATCTAATTCCGAAGTCTACAAAAGTACTTTCCACAATGTAGCATGATGTTTATTCTATTGGGTAGACCAGCTACCGCTCCCTCCTTCACTCATTCAACAGCATCTGCTAACTGCAGTCAGTTCTCCTATAACACTTGCTTCGAAAATAAGCATGTGTTCCCGTGCAAGTAATACCTTAGGGAATTATCTGAGCAGAGAGCAAACTTGGTGTTTGCTTATGCTCAATTTCTTCCCTAAGAAGCATCAGGCAAATGCGGAAAACCAAACATAGCTGAACCAAACCCCATAGGAATATATGCCCCAGACATCTACCAGCTACTTGAGTGCACACACGTGTTATGAGCCACACCTGCCCGGATAACCCACCTTCTACCACTTCACCGTAACTCACAAGCGGCAGCCTTTCAGACATCCAGTTCCTAAAGCAGACTTCAGGTCTTTTCCAAGGTCAAGTGCCAGACTTAATCATATTTCTGCACCTCTTAAACAATGACTGAACATGGACAAAACTCTGCTGTCATTTTTATCAGATTCCTATTTTTTTTAACGTGTCACTGAAAGAGCTTTTGAGAGTTATGCCCCTCACTTATTTTTCCAGTAAACTTGTTCTTATCATGCTGTTTTGCAGAACGTAGTGATTTTTGGGAATGCCTACGTGGTGTTAGAGCAGAGCTGACCACATCTATGGCTTTGTGCTTCTGCACAAGGGGCAGCCCCCACCCCGCGTCCCCCTCCACCTGGCAACCCGATGTTGTCTTCAGAATTTAGGAGCTGGCTTTAACTGAGCACTTATTCTATCTGCCAGGCCCTTTGCCTGGGTCATCTCACGGAATTCTGACAACTCCCAGAAGGAAAGATTTTAATCACCATTTTTCTTCCTAAAAAGCAACTGAAGCTAAGATTCAAGTCATGTGACCCCTTGTAATTCAAAGAGCCAAGGACAAGATCATTAGTTAACAATATAGGTGACAAATTCAAGAAAGTTCAGATGGCTCTGAACACCCAAGAAAGGAGGCAAGCTGGCAAGTGAGGTGTGGGCTGGGGGTGGGGGCAGGGAGGGATGGGGAAGGAGCAAATGCAAACAACAGGGAGAAATGCTGGGGTTTCGTTTTCTATTTTATGTCCCAACAAACTGCTCTTTTAAAAGCTGCTCCCTAAATTGTAAATAAGTAGGGGGAAATATCCAAGGGGAGGAACCGGAGCCAGCTTGTTAAGAAAAAGTGGAAAGTTGGTATTTCTGAGGAAACACTGAGCAGCAGAGAAATTCGAAACAATAAAATGCCACCCCTTTCCAGACATCAACACTGTGACGGGGTGAGGTAGAAACAAATGGCTTGTGAGGTTGTCAAAGGTGTGATGACACAAGGTGGGTGTTTGTCATCGCATTGCTTCCAAAGATGTATTGGGGTACAAATCTCCAGAATTCTTTTCGGAACTCTCCAGAATATCTCCACTTGGATCTTCGAATCCCCTCGAGTTCTGGCCCATTTTCCTTGGCAGCAGGAGTGGCTGGTTTTGGATGGCAGCTCCTGAAATCTGTAGCCCCTTCCTCCGCCAGAGCACCCCAATGAGAGCAACTGCTATTGTTTCTCAAGCCAGCCCTGGTCTTCCTAGCTATTCACATCTAGCGACTCCCACATGCATGTGCGCACACATGTGCGTGCACACATGCACACACACACCCTTTTCAGTAGACACAGGGAACTAAGAGAAACACTCTCCCTCTCACTGATTCACCTGTCCCAAGATCAGGCCTATTAACACTGGAGTCCTCAAAACAGCCAATTCCTGCAGGTGAGAAGCCCCAGAAATTGGTGAGGCACTCTCTGAAGAACCCATGCTAACATTCTGGAGGGGAGATGGCTCTGAACACCCAAAGCCAAGAGAGTGCAACACCTGCCCACAAGAGCTCAAGTCAAGGAAGAACTTTCCAGAGGGCTATGCCTCTCCCCCAAGGTTGTCCAACACTGGAGAGAGATGAGAGCGGGGTGCTGAGAAGAGACAAGGGACTGGAAGTGCCCGGAAAGAAAGAAGAAAACTCACCAAGTAACCCTTCCCTCCACTCACAGCACCCTCTCGGGTCTCTCTGACCCCATGGCCTATGCTGGAACCACTCTGCTACTCTTCCTCCCCCCGGGGGCAACACAGAGTAGGGTGGTCTCTCATGCACATGGCACAGATCAGAAGACAGCCACCATGGCTCCATTTTTCTGGTCAAAGTACCCCCACTTACTTCAGCTCTTGCTTGGAGGGATTGTTCCCACTTCCATGCCATCCAGTTCACCCCCACCTGGCTGTCTTCTAGTTCCTCCAGGATGAATGCACCTGGGCATCCAGGATGCACTCTGGAGGGTCCAGACCATGGTCTGAGCAGTGCCAAATATGGTAGAACCATCTGCTATTCTGGACATCTGGAGTTCTCAGAGCATTCAAAGGTCTCACGTCAGATGTCACTGAGACACCTAAATTGGCCACGGGCCTTGGGTCCACAGGTGCTCTTTGACCTTCATCCTCCTCCCCAGCAGGGCTCTCAACAACAGCACCTGCAGCTCACACCCCCTAAGTCAGGTTGCTCCATCTGACTGGAAGGCCTCTGTTTAGGTCACCTGCAGGAAACTGTATATACTTGAAAACTACTAACAATGAAATTTGGTCTTACAAAGATCAAGAATTACTCAACCAGAACGACAGGAATATTGAATTTTTAATAAAGCGCTGTGTTCATCTAACTTATTTACTTGAAGATTATGTGATTTAATAATAATAATAAAGGTCTCCATCCATTGGCTTTTCATGGGCCAAACATTATGGAAAGACACTACATATAACAGTGCAATTAAACCTCATAACAAGCTTGAGGTAGGGGCTATCAAGAAAATTAAGGCTCGGTAAGATTAGGTGACTTGTCCAAAGTCACCCAGCTGGTAAGAGGCAGGACTGCCATTCAGACTTAGATCATAACCAAAATGCTCTCTCTGAGGGTGGGCTGAGCTCTCCTCCTGTGTCCCATATGGTCTCTAGCACACGGTACCAACACGGCAACACTGAGCACAGTCTGCCTGGCATTCGAGCTTTCACTCAAAGTCTATGTACCTACTACAGTGTTTGCTAAATCCATTCATGGATTTCTTTGCCAGCCTTTGTTATACATAGCAGGCCCTTCTGTTTAGATCCTAAATATCTTAAGAATGAAGTCCATGTTATTCTATTTCTTTTGACTCTCACTAGCCCCTGGTCTGAAGTTGCTCCTATAGCACAGTCCCAAGAAATATTACATTACTGACACTTGTGATATCAAAGAATGCACAGTGTCCATATAAGTAGATCCATATGGCTATAGAATGTCCTAATCTTTTCTTTTTTACCACATAAGACATCAAATGGTACAACACATCAAAGGTGATTTTCCAAATAAAGAAAGCAACATTCAACGAGTGTCTCTGTTGCTGTGCCTTCTGGAGAGAAGAACCTATAATAAAAGCTGTGAGTGACACAGACGTGAGGAAGACTGGCTTCTGCCCTGCAGTTGTCATTTGGAAAGTCAGGCAGACTACTCCCCATACTCATGAGTGCAGGAAGCCCGTCCTTTCTGTCTACCTTGTACCCAGCAGTGTGCACTGTGCCCTCCCCCCAATAGACGTGGCACAATAAACATGTTGTTCAGTGCATTCCATTTTTTGAAAAATAACGTTAAGCTCCTACTGTGTGACAGGTACTATGCAAGATATTTTCACAAATGTGGCTTTCATTACAGGGATCTCAGAAAAACAGTATGTGGTATGTTTCAATATCTCTACTAATAGACGTGAAAACTGAAGCTTGGGCGCCTGGGTGGATCAATAGGTTAAGCCTCTGCCTTTGGCTCAGGTCATGATCTCAGGGTCCTGGAATTGAGGCCCATGTTGGGCTCCCTGCTCAGCGGGGAGCCTGCTTCCCCCTCTCTCTCTCTGCCTGCCTCTCTGCCTACTTGTGATCTCTCTCTCACTGTCAAATAAATAAAATCTTAAAAAAAGAAAACAAAGAAAACTGAGGCTTGAAACAAAAGTTCTAAGAGAAGGTAGGCTGTGGTCAGTGCTGCCCTATCTGCACCCTGACCTGGGACATGGGAGGAGGAGAGCTCAGCTCTCAGTTGGCTAACTCCCTGCTCCCCACTGCCTCATTCTTGACTCATAAAAATAAATCATCTGATCTTTGAGTAAGGACCCCGCTTGCTCTAAGTGCCCAACAGGATGTATGGACAGCTGTGAGTTTGGCTTCTGGGCTGCGAGCGTCGCTTCCCCCGACTCATCTGCAATCACGGGCAGGGAGGAGGATGCCAATCGTGTCTTGTGGATCCTCACTTTCCAAGGAGTTTACCCCGAATTTAGGAGTGCAGATTTTCGTGCCTCCCCACTTTAGACTGGGTTTTCTAAAAGGCCTGGTTCCCTTTGCAGCAGCAAAGAGCAGCCAGGAAGTACCTACATCAGGGACGTGGCCTGTCCAAGGCTCAGAAGAGCTTCAGGAACGGGTATCGATGTGGTGGGAGGACCCGACCGAGATGGTGGTCCAAAGCCAGGTAATCCTTGACGTTCACAGGGCACACTGACACAAGAACCTAATCTGAGCTTCCCAGTGCACCTCATGAGATGGAAATTCATCCCACTTCAGACATGAGGAAACTGGGGTCTAGACCGTGGCAGTGGCTGGGCCAAGGTCACACAGTCAGAGGGATTAAAGCCATAATTCAAACCCAGACCTTCCATCTCCAAAGTCTATGCTTATTCTGCCTGCCACATCATACTGGGCACAGACCAATGATTCTTTCTTAGACTAGCCATCCATCCATTCATTCCTTTTGCAAGTCATTATCAGTGTAAAGTTGCAACAGAAGACATGACACATACATTTTAACAGGGGGCTGATATATTACGGCAAGAAATCTCTGGTGCACCAGGGTCTCAGGACCTGAGAATATCTTGTTTACTTATTCTTGTTTTAGCATTTATTTTCCCCACCTTAAAAATGTAAGTTCTAATAACCTTGTCCATCTTTGCCATGCTTCGTCTCCAGGCACCTGGCACAGTGTCAGGCTCTTGGGTGCTGGTGGTGGGATGTGAGGAAGTAAAGTAGGATGAGAGAACAGGATGAGGGACAAGGGGTCCTCTCCCAGGAAGGCCTCTGAGAAGTAGCAGCAAGCATCTGAGCAGAGATTGAGTGCAGTGAGGGCGTAAGGCTTTCAAAGGTCCACAGAGAGGGGACCGGAGAGGCCAAGGCCCTGAGGTGGGATCATGGTGGCTGGTGGTCACGGGTGGAAAGATGGCAAGAAGGCCCAGTCGCTGATGGGGTGACCAAGGGGAAGACAGTACAAGATGAAAGAGAAGACAGAGGCAAGCCAGGCAGAATGTGGGGTTCAGAGTTAGAACAACTGGATTTCAAATCCCAGCCCTGCCACTTACTAGTTATGTAACATCAGGATGTTGCCTGAAGCTTCCAAAAGCCCTACCTTCCAGGTTCTCCAAAGATTAACTGAAATAATACAGGTGAAGCCCTTAGCAGGCTTGGCTTTGTGGGCCATGGAAAGATGAAGAAAGCATGGTCTCTCTGTCTACCAGGAGCTCACAGCCGAGTGACAAGGACAGACAGTAAAGGCCATGTCCAGCATTTACTGACCTTTCCCCCCACACCAGTCACCCTGCTCCACATGCCTCCCCTCTCCACCTCACTGCAACTCTGAAACAGAGACCTGAGGATTTGGACCCGGGAGGAGGCACTGGAGGCTCAGAGACGCTGGGGAAAGGCCGCCAGCCAGCTGGCGGCCGAGCCGGGTCAGGTCTGGTTGCCTCCGAGGCCGGTGTGCCCTCACTTGGGCACAGGGCCTCGAGAAGCCGGCAGGTAACCGGGAGTACTCAGCTACTATAACAACATGCCACGGAAGCACAGAGAAGCTTCCACGTCGGCCTTCATACAGGAGGTGGCATTTCACCCGGTCCTTAAAGGATTCGGGCCCGGCCGGACGGAAGAGGGCAGGAGGGCCACGTCACAGACAAAAGCACAAAGTGGCTTCTGGGAAAGGGGACAAGCCCACTGACCTGGGATGGGAGGAGTGGCGGGGGGCAGGTGGGAGAGTCTGGGAGGAGCAGATTGCCAAGGCCTCACCCACCAGGCTGAGAAGCCCACAGGCAGCCGGGAGCCAGCCGTCACTCTTGAGCAGTGGGGGCGTGACACGACCAGCTTGGTTTCTGAGGAACTGGATGAGAACAGGGAGCTCTTGACTTACGCAACACCTGAAGAAAATGCCGCCTGACTTACAAAGTGTTACCGGGTTTTAATAGAAGGCGTTATTCATACTCCTTGTATCAACAGTCTTTCAGGGCCCTATGCTGGGGCCTATTTTAGGAACTCACGGCTCTAGAAATGCTACATCACAAAGTTGACACGTCGCACTCCCAGCTGCCAAGGGAGGACCAGACCCCAGGTCCTGGAGGTGCCAGGGTGCCCCCCCATCTCCTCTCCCCCGGGCACGGCCATTACCCGTGGAACCACGCCAACAAGGCCTGCTCCCGTCTCCCCCGGTGCCAGGGCGTGATCTCCTCCTCATCGTTCTCTCTCTCAGCCCCGGCTTCCCACCGTGGAGACACACAGGATCCCGTGGAAAGTCTGCGACCAGGAGGCAGGCAGCTGTGGCCTCTCTGGGGGGTGTGGTGGGGGGGGCCACAGGTGAGTGGGTTGCCATGGCAACACCACAGGCCCTGCCTCAGGGGCTGCTGGGTTCCAGAAAGGGGCCCCTCCCCTGGCTCTAGGGGGCCACCCTACCTGCCCCTGCTTGTATTCCCTCCCTCACTCACCAAACATTGCTTTAGCACCAACTGTTTGCCTGGCACTGAGGTGGGTTCTCATGCTGGACACCAGGGAGCTTGGATTCCGTGGTGGCCATGGCCAGAAACAAATATGCCAGATGACTTCAGAGCACAAGGAGTGTTAGGAAGAAAAGGAGGCCATGGAATGGGAAAAAGAGAGCCGGGGGAGCTGTCTGAGGTAGCGGGACACCGAGGAGGAGGAGAGGTTGGAGCAGGGGCACAGACCTGAGGAGGGACTAGGCTTGAAAACCAGAGTGGCAGGGAGAGGGAGGACAGATGAGAGCGGCGGGAAACAAAGTCAGAGGCAGGAAGGACTGAACGCATATAGGCACCTGCTGGCCCTAGGAAGAACCCCACATTTATCCCAAATGTGCTAAGAAGCTGTTGGGGGGCCTGAAGTAGCTGACATGAGCTGCACTGGCTCGGAGAGTGTAGCCTAGTAGGGGCTGTACATGCATCCATCCCACTGCCTGCTGGGGAGGCATCTGCGGGGTACCATGTGCCAGGCACTGCGTGACACGGTGGGGGCAAGGCAGCAAACCAGGCAGACACCGTTTCTGCCTTCAGGGAAGATTAGAGTTTAGCGCCAGAGTCTGCTGTGGGATAACAGAGATGGGATTCCGAGAGAGCCACAGAAGAGGAAAGAAAAGGGAGTCAGATCTAACGTGTGAGTCAGGGAAGCTTCTCGGAGGAGGTGGCATTAAATGGACAGCTAGCTGAAGACTCCGAAGGCATCATGTTGCCACCCCGGGTCAACAGGGAGGGAGGAGTGTTTCTGGGGAAAGGAACATCAGTGCAAAGGCCCTGAAGCTGGCGGAAGAATGATGCATTCCAGACACTGCCCAGCAGCCTGAGTGCAAAGGCCCATGTGCATCCAGGGACTAATCCAGTCTGTGTCCCGCTAAGGCTGTTCTGTTTGACTAGCGCTCTGTAAGGTGCTGTGGTGCATGAGCCCATAAGAGCCTGGCTTCTGGGCTTAGGCCTAAGTTAAGGAGTCTGGATTTTATCCAACAGGTGGTGGGGAACCTCTAAAAGCTGTTGAGTAGAGTGCCACACAAGCAAAACCATTCTAGGGGCGCCTGGGTGGCTCGGCTGGTTGAGCCACTGTGATGAGATTCCTAATCCATAACCCCACTCACTCTCTCTCTGCAGTACTTGCTAAAGAACATCCTCCTCAGTTCGCCTCTTTACTTTTCTCCTTTTCTTTAAGAATCTGAGCAGTGGCAGGGGTGGTGGGGGGGCCTGGGTGGCTCAGTCAGTGGAGTGTCTGACTCTTGGTTTTGGCTCAGGTCGCAATGTCAGAGACCAGAGATCGAGCCCCATGTCTGGCTCCGCGCTCATGCAGAGTCTGCTTGGGATTCTTTCCCTCTTCCCCTCCCTCCCTCCGGCCCCTACCCCTGCTCGTGCTCTCTCTCTTCTAAGTAAGTAAGTAAATAAATAAATAAATATAAATAAATAAAATCTTTTTTAAAAAATCTGAGCTGCGTTTTCATGGCTTTCCCAATTCTAATATTTTCCTTTAAAAAAATAACGCCCTCTCCCCAACTCCCACTGTAGGTATGTCTCAGTTTCCGCTTCAGCCCAATAAGAGTTCCTGCTTCAGAAGGCTGCCGTGAGACTCCTCTGATGCCGACGGCGGACGAGAGTTGGAGGAAGGCGGACGTGCTGACTGAACACAAGGCCGTCCTGCTTCCACCACCAGGCAGCGCGGCTCTTCCTCAACTCCCGCGGCCTCGGTGCTCTCCCACCCACCCAAACTACTCACTCTTTGTTTCGAGGGGCCTCTCTGGACTCCCCAAGTTCACCTGCTGGCTGAGCTGGCTCCCTGTTCACGGGCCTCTCCAGCAGGTCTGGAAACCAGCAGGGGTCCGGGCCCAAGCCCCCTGACTGTTGACCGCAGTGAGGAAGCCCCTCCTGTCAGCAGGGGGATCCAATACAGAGAAAAGGATAAGGAGGCCTGACTGCTGAGCCTCGCGGTCTCACTCGTTTGTGAACTTGAGCACATACTTACACCTTTCTGAGCCTCGGTTTCTCTGTCTGTTAGAGTCACAGGAACCACCACCGTGTGAGCCCCCGTTTCGTACCACTGTGCTAAACTGCTCACATACCTCTTCTTGTAATTACTTCATGTACAGGAATTTCATAAATGGGGAAGCAAGGCCCGGAGAGAAAGGCCTGAATGAAAAAAGCTAAAAATTCCGCCTTCTTTTTGGCTAATGGAATTCCTTCTCCTAGCCGGTCCACGTGTCCAATGTCCTGTCAGGTCTTCCTCATTGGCCAGGGTCTCGATCATGGCAGAATGCAGGTGAGTCCAAGGTGACACTAATGTCATCTCCTGGAGTGTGGCCTCCCAATGCAAGCACCATCATCTTCATGCACGTCGTGGCAATGACTTGTCCCTAATCACACAGCCGGTAAGCCACCGAGCCAGGATTTGAACCTGAATCCAACCTGTTAACTTTTTTTTTGCTTCAATTATTCATTCAAAAATTATTTATTGAGCAACTACTATCAGACACTATTCTGGGCTCTAAAGATACAGCAGGAAACCAAAAATACAAAGTCACTGTTCACACGTGAGCAACAAAAATAGAACTTAAAAGTATCCACAGGTGAAAGAATATCTTTTAAAAATGACGATTCAACTCAAAACATATCAGCAGTTACATCTAACCATTACCTTATACTGTAATACCTGTAATTTTATATGCCTTAAGGTCTTGCTGTGTCTAACATACTGCCAAGTACACATCAGGTGCTCAACATTACTGCCCTTTCTCACTTTAGGAAACCTCACTACAGAAAACTCTAAAGTGGTCACAGAGAGGAATGAAGGCATCATTATTGGCAACAGACAAGAATTAACGAGGAAATCCCGAAGTGCCCCAGTGCCGTTAGCTCAGAGATCACACAGACTCACGAACAGTCCCCGGAGACTAGAGAGAATGAAAGCGAAGGTGTCCAGTGCCATCTCCTGTCGAAGATACATTCCAGATAAAAGCAGATCTCTGCTCTGAAATTGTCCCTAGGAACACCAGAGTTAACATACACACCTGCGTGAGCAGGCTGTACACATTTCACTTCCCCTCGACCTGATGCTGGCAGACTTTTCCCTTGTTTCTATTTCTATGATTACAACATTATTAAAACATATAGAATTCTGAAAACGGTTCCTGGGGCCAGGGCTCCTCACCGTGTGCAGCATCGGATGGTATTGATTCCTGACATCGCTGCCTTTTCTAGTTTGTGGGTTTGCTTTGCCTCTTCTGCATTTCTCCTCACTCCCTGTCTGAGGGGATGGGGTCTCATGCCGGAACCTCAGGAGCCAGCCACTCCCGATGGCAGGACCCAGATATCAGACTAGCCCAAACCCTCCCAAAACATCCTTCTCTTAGGCAAAATGCTTTTTTCTTTCCTGTGTTAATCGATCCTCGAAACTGTATTTTAAAACATTGAAAGGAGAAACCTATTCGTCCACAGCCCCACCCCACTCACATATGAATACTTGCCCTTTTTCTGGGTACCTCCCCATCTAAAGTCCTCATGTGCTCATATATGACCTATACCCCCAGGGGCCGGACATACAGTTTCTATTCGTTTTCCCTTTAACCTTCCATCACGCGGATTTTTCCTGTTTTGCTACAGCCCTTGTATTTATCATTCATCGATGCCCAGTGTTCCCTCGAGCTAATATTCCTATTTTTATAACGTCTTAATGAACAACTTGGTGCATATTTTTTCTCTCTTTCGCATTATTTCCTGAGAGTCACCTAGGAGAAAAAAAAAAAAAAACACAAGCACATGGGCTTAGGAACTAGCCAGAAGTGAGTGGCCTGAATTCCGGCCCTTGTACTTTAGGCAACGTCTCTAAACCTCAGTGTCCCCTTGTGTAAAATGGGGAGAATGATAATCTGCCCACCTCATCTTAATGGTGTGAGGTGTGAGCTCTTAGCATAGGACTTGTTCTCGAACCATGGAACCACTATGATTCGCAAGGCCCTGTCTATGCCAGAGACACTTGGTGTGTTTTCACGACATGGTAGGTGTTAAGCACAGAGCCCGTGGAGCTCAGGTCCCAGGTTCAAGTCTGATTTCCTTGCCGCGTGACCTGGGGTGAAGGACTCAACCTCCTCGAGCCTCAGTTTTTTGTTTTTAATCTGCAAAAAGGAGGTGGTCGTAACAGTACCTCATGGAGTTTCTAAGAGATTCAGTGAACAACACACAGTGAGTGTTCACATGATAAGAACTACGAAAGTCTTAGCTGTTATAATTTTTGCATTATGCTCACCCCCACGGCATGCCGCACTAGTCTCTTCTGTTAGCATTCTTTTGGTTTGATTCTTAGATCTTTTGGTGCAGCGAAGAGCCTTGGACACCAGAAGGACACTAATTCTGCTCTCCTTACAAGTCACTAATTTCTGCAACCCTAGGCAAATTAGTTAACCTCATGAGCCTCAATTTCCTTCCTATATATACATAAGAAGCTACCCCATAAGGTTACTAGGAGGATTAGGGCAAATAATATAAGCTTCTTAAGAGCTGACTGTACCTTATTCACCCCACTGTTCCCTGCAGTTCAGACAGACCTAGGCATAAAATTGCAGGTCAGTGAGGAGAGGGTGGAGGAAAGGGAATGAATAGCACCAGCAACCATGCCTGGCACCCAGCAGGGGCTCCAAAAAGGGCCAGCTCAGCCGTAGTTAGTTTATCAAGTAGTTATCTGCATAGAGCTGTGAGCCAGGCTTCCTAGAAAGCAAGCAAAGAGATCCAGCATTCTTCATAATATGAAGGCTGGCTTGACATACCTTTTTTTTTTTTTAAGATTTTATTTATTTGAGAGAGGGAGAGCATGAGCGGGGGAGGGGTGTGGATGGTTAATGTGCATGATCTCATTATTATCTCTTAACCCTGGAAAGTACGGTTAGATGCTTTCACAACGAAGAAAACTGAAAGCTTCGGAAGGAGAGGGAGAAGCAGACTCCCAACTCCCTGTGTGGAGCGCAGAGCCCCACACAGGGCTTGATCTCAGGACCCCGACCAAGATTGTGATCTGAGTGGAAGGCAGGTGCTTAACTAACTGAGCCCCTGGAGTCCCAGACTGACTTATAGCTTAAGTAAATATTTACTGAGCACCTACTTGTGCAAGACACCCTAGTAAATGCTTTGCTCTGGGCTAAGTCCAGATAGTAACAACACAGGGAAATCTTGAGAAACAAAGGAAGAAGCGTCAAGTAAACATGTAAAATGAACACGGAAAAATGTGTGCACTTTCACACACATGGGCAAGTCCACTGTGAGGCACAGTTACGACAGCTCTATGTGCAAGGGAAGCCACCATCCCCTTCCTTACGACCTGATGTTTTTAAGTGGTGTAGAAATGGCCCAGTTTAAAGAAAGCAAGATCAGCTTTGGTGCCATGACTGACCTCGGAGTGGAAACTCTCGCTATATGAGCCAATGCATGTGACTGAGCCCACTGAGGGGCAGTTCCGCTAAGAATGAACTGGGGAAGGGGTGTCTGGGTGGCTCAGTCGGTAAAGCACCTGCCTTAGGCTCAGGTCATGATTTTGGGGTCCTGGGATCAAGCTCCACATCGAGCTTCACATCGGGCTTCCTGCTCAGCGGGGAGCCTGCTTCTCCCTCTCCCTCTGCCTCTCCCCCTACTTGTGCACTCTCTCTCTCTCTCAAATAAATAAATAAAATCTTAAAAAAAAAAAGAATAAACTGGGAAAGACCCTGCCTAGCTATGGGTTTACAAGGTCATGTATGGAAAAGAATGAACACAGTGGAAGCGTTGTATACTATTCTGTTTTGTTTTCTTCTCCTATGTCGTCCTCGTGGGGTGGGGAGAGAAGACAGGTCTTGGAAGCTACAGGGGAAAACAAGGAGAAGCACATGGAGCTCAAAGCACCTTTTGTTTATTGAGCTTTTATGACATGCCGAGGCCCTGTGCTGACCCTTTTACATGCTTTATTTCATTTAATCTTCACAATACCCTATGAGGTGGGTGCTGTGCATGGCCCCACTTTACTGGCAAGCAAACTGAGGCTCAGAGAGCTTACTTCACTTGATAAGTTCATATATCCCAGCTTATGCCCAAGCCAGTTCTCACCAAGCCTTTGGGATTCCAGAGCCAGAGCTGTTAATGATTGGTTTGATGATTGCAAATGTCCCCCATGAATGATTATATCCGTGATTGCAAACTGTAACACGCTATGCAAATGGAAGATGCTGTTTTATTTGAATACCAAGTTTTTTATGTTGAACCTAGTATAAGGAAAATCACACCTGTAAGTAAATAGCTACAAAGCCCTGATCATGTGTATAAGATGTCAAATTTGCCAAAGTAACTGGCAGGCGGGGGATACCTCCCCAGTGGTGGGGCCAGGTTGAGTTTGGAAGCTCGGGAAATGATTTGAGACAAAACGCACACACTGCACCAAGGCACCCCAGCGGGAAGGAACGCCCGTGGGCGTCCTCAGTCAGCCTGTTGCCACAGTGACATTGAGGTCCCCATGGCAGCCAGACACCCACTGCCACGCGTGACAGTGAGCTCCCAAGAACTGCAGTGTGGGTTGCCGTCTCCCCCACCATGATCAGGGATCAGGGATGACTGGACCTCCTGAACTTTCTTAGGTAGTAGAGGAGGTGAGCTAGCATGGACATCTCTCGGGTTTTCCTTCTAACTCTAGGTCTGGGGAGACAAGAAGGCAGGCTTCAAAATCAGAATAATCTGTATTCAAAACCCGGTTTGACACCAGCTGTTTGGCCTGGAGACGGTAACTCGGCTCTCTGAATCTCAGCTTCCTCGCCTGCAAAACGGGGATAATGATACCAAAGGTCCAGTATAAGAATGAACCAAGGTAGTGTGCATGAGCAGTTAGCACAGAGCCTGGAAGAGAGGGTACGTTTTATTAATCTGCTACCCAGTTTCAAAAAGGGGGGTCACTTTATTAAAAAGAGTAACTAACAGATTTGAAAATAACTTTCAATCAGCCTGACATCAATTACCAAAAATGATTTCAATGTAGTTGCCTTCTTCCCTCCCAGTCTTTGCTTCTCAAAAACGATCCGTGTGTGTCAATGTATAGTCACCAGGTATTATCTACAATCATACAACTTTCGTGGAGCCTTTTGTTTGCTTTCTAATCTCTCAAAACCATGAAAACCTCTGCACAAAACCCAGACCCACAGGGAGTCCTCTTTTTTAGGTTGCTCCTCTCTAGGATCCCTCTGCAGCCCTCCAGACCCCTCTGTGTGCTTTCCGGGCGGGGCTCAGGTGAGGCTCGCGCCTGGCATGGGGTGCCTGTGGGGCAGGTCTGGGGGGGGGCAGCTCTTCCTACTCCCAGCACCTCCTCAGCTGTGCCCAGTGAGGCAGCTCAGCCTGAGAGTGCCCTGCCGCCTGGGCACCCTGAGGAAACCCCAATGAAGCAGAGAAATAATTCATTCTTCTAATCGCAGCAAAGTTTTCAAACTTTAAAACGGAGGCTTGCTTAGAAGAAAAGCTGTGTTGTTGGTTTTTTTTTCCCTGAAAGCCTGGCATTTCTGAAAAGGTCCCCTACCCTACCCAAACCACAGCAACCTAAAAAACTCTGCCCACTGAGTTGAAAATAAAAGTTCGTGGAGACCAAAGGCTCCCTCACAATAACCGCTCGACGTTTTGGAAATCATCTTTCCAACGCTTGAAAGTTTCAATGATTTAACTGAGGGCCTCTAGCCCTCTGGAATCTCTCTTCCATGTAAACTCCCAGGGCTTTCTCAGCCAACATTATTTATTTTGTAGGAGGTCAAATAATGCCTTTATAGAGAATCTACTTCACTTTTGTAAAAGGAGTCATCAAGTAGAAGAACTTAAACTCCTAGAAACAGAGGTAATACAGCCTTTATCGTAGTCTCAGAAGGATGACACAAAACTCACTGGCTTTCTTTTGGGTGGAACAAAAAACTAGTAGAGGCACATCCTAATTCCTAATTCCTCCCCCACTCTAGATTTATTATCAGCAGTGGAATGGAATCCTGCCAAGAGAACATGGCAAAATATTTAAAGTAATTGATATCACATCATAATTAAGTTTGAGTGTGTGCCCTGGTCTCAATTCTGGAACTTTACAAAATCCTAAAAATTCCAATAAGAACCTGACCTACCCATGAGCATTTAGAATCAGTACACAAATTAGAAATACATTACACCCCTACAAACACCCCAAATCTAGCCTAATCATTCTCAAAAAGATGACATGGGACTCAAAAAAACCACTCAAGCTCATCTTTTAAAAACTGCACATTCAATAACTGTAACGTTCTAAGAAATACTTCTTTCTTCGTAAGTCTAAAAATAGCATGAAATTATTTCGCATCCATCACAAGATTCAAAACACACATGCTGTCTTAATTTTCTTCACGAAATGCATCTACACTCCAAAATCAGATGCTGCTGGTGAAATTAGCAATCACTAGTCACTCTTCAGGTTATTCAAATGACAGTTCAAAATCTAGTTCAAGAGGAGCTCACTTGTGTTGACTGAGTGCATTTTCTCCAATAAGACAGAGTCAGGGGATCAGTGCTGATGAAATGGTAATTCTCCACTCCAAGGAAATAAAAATCTGCCGCACTCATCAAACTCATTTAGGCTGTGTCTGAACAACACCGACCTTTAGCACAACTGGTTAGTCCGAAAGCACACAGGACACAAAGTGCTAACTAACCTTCCATGGACTGCAGCCTTTTCAAAGGCTTTTCTTATTATCCTTTTAAATAAAAACAATATCATCACGGCAATGGAAACCCACTGCGTCCAGGTTCACCTGTCTACTAATAATTATTGATTGCTCAGGGGCACATTACACTTTTATGTTTTATTGGGGATTAACCACCCTCATAAGTGGAAACTACATACATATTTGGAAGTTATTCTGCTCTGAGGATCAGATCTAAGACAACAAAAACCAGACAGTCTGCTGCTACAAGGTAATCCAGTCCTATTTGCCTACATTTGGATCGTATTCAGCTGAACCCCTAATGGCCAAATTTCATTCTTTTCTGCTTTTTATGCTCTCTCTCCCCCTTAAAAAAGCGGGTAACATTTCAAAAATTCAAAAATCACAACACAGATAAAAAGCACACAATAAAGGCAGAGACAGAACAGGTGAACATTTTGCTCCTTGCATGAAAAAAATATGCAAGAAAGGCAAAAGAAGGAAACTGTGTATCTTGCTCAACTGAGTTTCAGAGAGTGGCTCGTTGGAAACAGAATCTGCCACTTCCTGAAAATCAAGTGTAAAATGGTTGTCTTTAAAACAGTGATGCCTACAAGCCGGGGCGCTGGTGGGGGGGGCCGGGCTCAGGCAGAGGGGTGGAAACTAGGTCTACTCTGAGGGCCCCACAGAACTTCCTTCCAGGATTCAAATTCCAGCCAACAGGTGTTGCCTCTACCAAGACACATTTTCTACTGCCTTTAACAAACTGGACAACACAAGGATGAAATTGTAGCAAACGGGAACACTTAAGATGCCTTCTTCATGGAAAGGTAGGGAAATGAGAATGAAATTAATCCCTCCTTCTAAACTTGAGAAAAGAGTGATTTATCTTGACATTAGAACCGAGGTTGTATCCACGCAGTACAGGAAGCATCTAGCTATGCTGACAGTCTACGCTTGTTTCAGGATTCTTATCCCGTTTTCCCACCTAGACACACAGAACCAGGTGTAGGAAGACCAGATAAATATTTTTAATAATACTATCTGCAACTTACTGAGCAATTTCTAGAAGCCAGGCTTAACTTAACACATGTGATCTCATTATATTCTCTTAACCCTGGAATGTACGGTGTAGATGCTTTTACAAAGAAGAAAACGGAAAGCTTCAAGAAGTTAGGTCATTTGCCCTGGGTCACACAGCTAGAAAGCGACTAAGCTGGAACTTAAACCTTGGTCTGTCTGAAGGCAAAGTTTACGTTCTTGTCATTAAGTCAGACCACATTCGCCTCCGGTTAACACATGTCTGCGAATGACTTCTAGCTGCATTATACTGTTCGTTAAGTCACCTGAAGGCTACGTCTATTCACACATGACCTAATGGCTTTTCCCTCTTTAGTTTAATCTTGCGGAGGTATGTCTGTATGTGAGCATGAAGAGAGCTTTGATATTCTCAGGGACAAAGCAAATGTTAACCTCAAATGAATCCTACAGACTAAAGTACATTTCACATCTATAGTAAAGATATGAATGCTTTATCTCCCTATTTTTGCCAACAACGGTTAAAAATTTTGTCTCCACAGTTTAATGGATTACCCTGCCACTTTCATGTAGTGACAAAAATAACAAGTCCTTTGCTTTCACTAAAATGATATATGCTTTATTGGACATCCTTTCCATCACGACCCTCTCCCTCACTAAAAGGAGGAGGAGGAGGAAGAGGAGGGGGAGGAGGAGAGACAAAGGGGGAGGAGGAGTAGGAACAAGAAGAAAAAGTCATCAGTATAGCCTTGTGACTGAGTGTGGACCACATGTAGGTTAGGCCACCTACTCCCTTCATGGGTGTCCTTTATCTGCCCCAGAAACCACTGCATATAATGGAGTAGATCATAATAGTACCCATGACATATATTTTAAAATGCAACTAAAAATGCATTTATTTTTTTGAACTAATAAAGCATTTAAAGCACTTAGTTCATGCCTGGCATCTGAAAGGCACGTAACAAAGTATAAAAACCCAAGTGCAGGGCGCCTGGGTGGCTCAGTGGGTTAAAGCCCCTGCCTTTGGCTCAGGTCACGATCTCGGGGTCCTGGGATCGAGTTCTGCATTGGGCTCCCTGCTTGGCAGGGACCCTGCTTCCTCCTCTCTCTCTGCCTGCCTTTCTGCCTACTTGTGATCTCTCTCTCTCTGTCAAATAAATAAACAAAATCTTTAAAAAAAAACCAAACCCACGTGCAAAGCTGGAGTTGGCACTTGCACACTGCATCAGGGAAAATCAGGCGCGCACAGTAGACCTTGCTTCCCATGCAATCCTGGTCTGTCTCACCAGCCCAGCTTCTAATGCTCAGAAACTCACTGAACACTTTATAGCTCCGAGCTTTAATTTTCGTCTCTAGCCTGCTGGTTTCCCCATTTACACTGTGAATAATAACAGTTCCTTCTTTATAGGGTTGTGAGCATTGCGTGGACAATGCATTTAAATAAAAACGCTTAGTAGTGCAGTAGAGACATGTACTGACTGTTACCTACGGCCACTTTCACATTTTATACAAGGGCCCTTTCAGATGCTTGGATCAGTTCCATTCGAACACTGGGGCTCCTCAGTAGTAAGCTTCCAGATCAAGGGCACCCAGCTTTATGGGGCACCCAGAAAGTAGCAACCTTCCCGTCACCACGCTCTACCTTCTTCACCCCAGAGAGTGGTTTTTCTCTTTATAGTGCTTGTTGTGCACTGAAATTACCTATTTCGTGTGTTTGCATGTGTCACCTTGTTTGTCTATCTAGAATTTATGCTTCCGAAGAGCGCTGTTGGCATTTTTGTTAAACCCAGCATCCATGAGAGTGCCTGGCACACGGGAGACATGTAGTTTTCTTGAATGAATAAAGCAAGCTAAATGTGTCCAAAGTCATCATTCAACCGATGATACACTGCCTTCCATCACGGCCATCCATTAAAATCCTCTCCAAATGAAGAATCGCATGACTCCTTCAGAGACATTTTCTCTGGGGACCAAGACTAAAACTTCCCATGATTCTCCGCTTTCTTCCATACATTGCCCTTCTCACCAAGTGGAATTCAAATCTATCTCAAGGCCAGAGGCATCTCCAAGCCCTACCAGGCTAGCACTCTAGCAGGGCCCACAGGAGGGGCGTTGGCTGGGGGGAGGGGACAGGCTTTCCCAGTCTGGTCTCATAGGAGCTGTGGCCCCACGCAAGTTCCAGACCCTCCTTCATCCCTCAAAAGGGACGCCGCAGAATTATGGTAAGGCTTACATGCTTAGTGGATGAAAAAGTGCCTGTGACAGGGCTGACCCGTGATGGGTACTTGAAGAAAGCACATCCTTTCCTTCAGGCTCCAAGAAGCATCTATTTCTATGTCCCCTGGCAGCCTGCAGCTCTCAAGGTGTCCAGGCCTTCCCTCTTCAAATGCACCGCAAAGTCCTTGACGGCAGAGACCGTGGCCGTGTCCACCCTGCCACCCAGCAGGTGCTCAGTGAGTGAAATTGAACTCATGCGAAGTATTTTCTTTTACTGTTACTTGATGCTTCCCAATCATCTGTCTTTGAGTTTGTTCTCTCTCCCCTAGCCTTAATAAAACCACACAGATATCTCAAATAGAGTGGAAGGGGCAAAACCGACAATAGACATTTCTTGCACCTTTTCCATCCCTCAGAGCCCTGGAGTGGCAGCTGAAGGGGGTCCCAAGTGACCTGCCGAACACCTAGGGCGGGCTTTCAGGGGCCTGTGCAACCGGGGGGACCTGCCTGTCTGACACCCTCATGCTGTGATGTCACCATTCTATGCCTTCACAGCCTTTTCCGTGCAGACACCAAGGCAAACACACACACACACACGCCAACTTGACTTTGAAGCACCACCTTACAGCGTTAGAAATGGAAGAGAAAACCCTGTCCTTGGTGCAGGACAATTACATCCCTCTCTTGGAGTGTTACTGAGGATCAGTGTCCGGAAAACTGCTTTACAAACAAAGTACCTGGCAGATTCCACATATGCATTACAGGCCGGTAACAAACGGAAAAATTTTAGGTGGGCCCTACCGATCTGATCTTTACATCCAATCCATTCAACTATAGATGAGGCAACAGAGCGTCAGGGAGAAGGGAAGGGCTCCTCTGCTCAAATTATCGCCAGGAGGGGTGGCTAGGTGTGAGAAGACCCTCACCTCTTTCTAAAAGCTTGAGCAGGGAGAATGGAGTCTGGGTTTCCTTTGATGACAACATTTCGCTACTTTGGCCAGTGTGTGGTGTGTATACCCCTCCCACACAGATGAGGGTCTGTGAGGCTCGCTTCATCATCCAGGCGCATTTCAGTGTTTCCCAAACTGATGCTGGGTATAGCCCCATAAAATTCAGTGTCTTCCGAATGCACCTTAGGTATAATTAAGAAAGGAAATTATACACCTTTAAAAAGTGGTGATCCAAGATCCTTTTTGACTCTTAAAATCCTAGCAGATGGCTCACCAACACATTTTAGTATATCATTAGTGTGGGGAGAGACACTAACTGTGCAGTCGGTCACAGTTCAGATGGTGGTAACCAGCTCGTAGTGGCTTCCTGGGTTCTACAAGTAAAGAGGTTTCCTGGATTCTATCATAGAGAGGTTTGTATCTAATTCATCAGAAAATCCCAGACCGTAAGCTGCCTAAGGTTTCATTTTACAGACAATGAAAATCTGACAAAGCTATATAAGATTAACCTAAAGTAACATCTATAAGCGGCTGAGTTGGAATTATAACTCAGAGCTTTCCCACTGTACAAAGGAGAGGAAAAAAAAACTGGATAGGATCTCTCCGCTCCCCTACCCCAGATTTCAGACCGGGGGCCTCCTTCTCTTCTCTTTCCCGCTTTATCCCCTTCCCTCGCCCTTTTAAGACTGAATTTGAGAAGGAGCGATGAGAAATTCCTCCTGGGTGACCTACGGGGCACGAGGAAGAAAAGCCTGAACCTTTCACGTTGGCGAGCTTGTGGCTCAGGGGGGAGGCGGGCGCACTGCCCAGCTGGCGCCTAACCTCGGGACGGGGAGTGAGGCTGCAGGAGACCCTGAAGAGGAGTGGGAGGAAGGGCGCACAGGTGGGCCGAGAAAAGGTGTAGCTGCGGGAGAGAAATTAGAGACCTCGGCGCCTCTGGGGAGCAGGTCAGTCCAGCTCACGCACAGCGGCGGGAAGGCCCCGAGCAAACTCCTCTCTCCAACTCGCACTCGGTCCTTTGTTGTCGGCCTGTGCCTCTGGCTCCCGCTCATGCCCTCCGGTCCCCCGCCCCCCATGAAGTCACCCCAACTGCACTCATAATATTTTGCTTTGCGCCGGGTCTGTTTTCCACCACCAACTTCCAGCGGTCGCCATGGCGACGCGCCGGGGAGGGGGCAGGGCGCCGCTCAGGCAACCCTCGGGCCTAGCCGCGGGGCGGCCCCGGCAAACTTTTCCGGGTCTCCGGTCCCGCAGGCCGGGTGGGAAAGCGCGCTGTCACCGCCGCCGCGCGGAGTCGCTTGCGGGGCTTCCCGGACCGGTCCTGAGCGCCGCGTCCGCGCCGGCGAGGGCCGCAGCCACCGGCCTGGGGACCCCGGGGCCACGCGGTTCTCACTTGACCCTGCCGCCAAACTCACAGACGCCGGCGCTCGGCAGGTGGCGAGGGTGGGGGCGCCCATGCCCCCCTTGCCGGCCACACGCACGCATACACGGGCCCGGGAAGGGAGCGCACAGCCTGATTTGGGCCCGGGGTCTGCCCTGCGCTCCCTGGAGCCGGCAGCCCGCGTCCCCCGGGCGGGAGAAGGCTGCTCCTTGCCAGGACGGAGGAGGCCCGGGCCCTGCTCCCACCCGGACGCTCTCCGTCGCGCAGACCCCAGCCAGGGCCACTGACTGTCCCCACCTGGGGGCCCACGGGGCCAGGTCAGGCCTTGTGCTGAGCCGGGGCCTGGAGACCGGCGTGCCTCCCCGCCGTTGTGGCCCGTGGTGCTCAAAGCCGGCTCCAGGGGTACCTGCGCCGCCCCAGCTCGGGATTCTGGATCTCGGGCCCGAAAGCGGTGGAGGCAGCAATCTCCAGTTCGGGCTCGTCAGCGCCCCTCTCTAACGTGCCAACCCGTTTAACAAGAAACGACCCCTCTGTTGCGTAGCCGACCAACCCCGCCCGGCCCACTTGGCACGAGTTCTCCGTGGCGTAAAATTCTACCTGCCTTTCTCCCTCGTTCTCGAATTTCCGGGTGCCTTGAGTCACCCAGCGACGCTCGTCTGGGCAGGGCAGCCCGGCTCGGGCCCACAGGGCCAGGCACGCGAGGCCGCCGCGGTTGGCTCTCGA